>LZPO01030507.1:543101-553892 GCA_001675575.1 Neotoma lepida
CTCTCGCTGCCTGGTGACGTCACGCTGGCCTGAGCACTGGGGCTGGAGTCCAGATGTTAATACCTCCCATATCCTGCAGCTTCAGAGGGTTGCCCCAGTAGAGGGAGCTCCGGGATGTTCACTCGCTTGGTGCCTTTGGCCTGCTTCCAGTGGGCATTTCAGGGCATGTAGTGGTGGGGGTGGGGGGTAGGGGAATGTCCACTCCCTTGTTTGAACTGACTTAAAGCCTGGCACAGAGAAGCCAGGAAGCAGCAAGTGAGGGACCCCCATGGAGAGTGGTGGAGAATTGGCAGAGAGAAGGTCACACAACCCAGATGGCACCAACTCCCCCCTTGCCACCCCAGAGTCTTCTTGGGGGCCTCCTGGGGCCTATGGAACCAGGAATTCCCTTCTCTCTAGCCCTAATAACAATCAGATGTCGCAAATGGAAAATCACAGCCCTTGCTCACTTGGGCTGAGCAGGGAAGTTGGCGAGCCACACCATGCCTGGTGCGTGTGCTCCTCAGGGAAGATGAGGCAGCCTCCCCCAGAGAGGGGGTCCTGGAAAAAGTTAGTGGCCAGGGCACGGAGCCCAAGCCTGGGTGGGTATGGAGGGAACAGAGGGTTGACCATGAGGGTGGGGTGCTGAGGCCTCCTTCTGCCCTGGGCCAACTTTCTCATGACCCAAGAAGCCTGAGGGAATGAATGCCACACTTTCCTATGGGAGTGAAGAGTGTGGAGACTGGGGGAAATGTGCCTTGTNGGCATCTTGCAGTGAGCCCAGAAATAGACCTCTCTCTGCACCTGCATTGGAGCCTTCTCCTTTCTACCCATGGAGAAACCACTCTGTCTCTTGGACCAAACAACCTGAGAGCAGGGAGCCTTGGATGGTTGCCCGCTTGGAGCCAGCTGCCTTCCTGGGACTTGGGGAGGGGGGGGAGGCAGGGATTTTCTGGGATTCTGGAGGCTGAGAGAGGCTGGGCAGGCAGCAGGGAGCATGGTGACCCAGCCTCCTCCTCCGGGGCAGGCAGCTGTGTCCCAGCTGGGCCACTTGTTTACANTGAGAGGCCGGGGGAGGCTGAATCCCAGCACGGTCCAAGTATAATTGCGCTTGGACACTTAAAAGGAATTGTGTGAAGTGGGCAGAGGCTGTGGAGTCCACGGCCTTATTTGGTATGGAAATACGTTTCTTTGACAAACAAGAGAAGAGGTGCTTGCTAGAGGGAGCTTGTCTTACCCTGAGTTTGCAGAATCCCCGGAGCCACTGACCCTGTCCACTGAGGCTGCTGTGGACCCCACAGAAGGCTGTGACCCCGTTCATGAGCTCCTGTAGTTCCTTCTTCAAGTGCTACAGGCTGGACAGTCTGGCACAAGTACTGCAGACTGGCATTGCTCACCATCATCGTGGGATCACAGACATACCTTCTGGCCTCATAGTACGAGGGACCGTCAGCCCTCTGGGATTCTTTTCATGAGGACATCCATCCCCTTCAGGAAGGTTCCATGTTTATAAGCTAGTTACCTCCAAAAGACCCCAAGTCCTAACACCATCCCCTTTGGGGTGACCATTTTAGCATGAGTTTTGAGGGGGACACAGACAAGCAGTCTACAGCAATCACTTGTGTCTCCCTGTAGAAATGGGTGTGAGGCTGTGTGGGGAGGAGACCCAGAGGCTGCGTTCCAACGGGGACAGTAAAAAAGACCTTGCCCCATGTGGGAGTTCCATGGCCGCCTCCAGTCATGAAAGACCCTGGGAAAGTCACATCTTACTTTGGACCTTTGTTTTCTTCTGGGGTGACAGTGAGGGGTTAGATACCTGGGAGAACCACCCTTAGTGGACCTCAAAATTTCTGTGCCCTGGGCTTAGGTATAACCGGTGTCGTTCACTCACTCATCAGGGCTCAGGGTGTAGACTTGGGGTGAACAGAATGGGGCTGGCAGATGTGGTGTTTGTTCTTTCTAAAAAATTATTGTGTTTTTATTTATTTGTCTTGTGTGATTGCTGCAGGGCTACTGTGGAGTTCAGGGGACAGCTTGAGGAAGTCAGTTCTTTCCTTCTGCCATATGGGTCCCAGTGATTGAACCCAAGTCATCAGTCTTGATGGCAAACACCTTTACCCACTGAGCTATCCTTGTTCTTAATATCCTGCCCACATGCTTTGAAAAGCTACATCCTGTCATTAGGTGTCTCCTCTGCCCCTTCTAGTAAAAAGGAAAAATTTTAAATTAGTTAATTTTTAGATAAGGTTTTATGTAGCCCAGGCTGTCCTCAGCTGTATCACCAGGTGCTGGGATTATGGGCATGTATCACATCCAGTGGGAAATTTATTTTGAATTGTCCTCTGTCAAAGTTCATGCAGATGGACTTAGCTGTCTATGCTTTTCCCTCTCAAGGGTTCATGTTTGGACCCTCCTCCACTGAGGGTCCCTGGGAGCAGGAGTCCGGTTCAGGCACAGGTGTTGCTCAGTGTGCTTCTGTTGTTATGATTGGCCCTGCTTTATGATAGGATGGGTGTGGACTGCTAACCCAGGCCCTTCTACAGCCAGCAGCACAGCAGAGCGCTCCACATCACCATCACACTGTGGGTGTTTANGGAGTACCTGTTGGGTACCAGGCGCTGGGCCCTGGGTGGATGAACAAGACAGCTGAAACTCCTGCCCTTGGAACGAGCTGAGTGGGCAAGGAGGCTGGTCACAGCCAGATACCCAGGAATGTGAATGTGCTGTACGGAAGCAATGGGGCAAGGCTCTCGAGACGTGGATGGTCTTTTGAGGATGACAGTGCTGGGACCAGGGAAAGTTGAGCATATTTGTGCTACATCCCTTTTGACGGTGATGGGCTGGTTCAGGTGGGGTCTGTGTTGAATACCCTCTTCTTTTGACTTAACTGATGAAGAGCTACGGTTCTCCTGGGGAGATCCTCCTCCTCTGTCTCCTAGGATGACCCTCGAAGCCCTTTGCTTTCAAGCCTCAAGATTAAAAGTCCTCTCCCAGGTCACTCTGGCTTTCCTGGTTTTGAGAGGGTGTGGGATGTCCTTCTGCAGTGAGGCCAAGAGGGCTACTCTTGTTCTACTGTTTGCTTAGCTCTGGCAGCCTTATGGAAAGTGGGTGTGGGAGAGCACCCCCTGATGAGCTTCATGCAGCATCCANATCTGAGGGGGCCTGAGTGCTTCTGCCTGTGGGCAGGAGGGACCTGATGCAGCCCCTGCAGCCTCCTCTCAGGTCAGCTGCCCCAGCCTGGTACCCCTGAATCCCTGCATATGTCACTAAGGACCAGGTGTTATGTTCACCCTCTGACATGCCTGTGTTATTTATTTATTTATTTATTTATTTATTTAGTTAGTTAGTTAGTTAGTTAGTTAGTTATTTAATATGTATTGGTGTTTTGCCTACATGCATGTCTGTGTGAGGGTGCCGGGTCCCCTGGAACTGGAGTTATAGACAGTTGTGAGCTGCCGTGTGGATGCTGAGAATTGAATCCGGGTCCTCTGGAAAAGCAGCCAGTGCTCTTAACCTCTGAGTCATCTCTCCAGCCCCCTGACACACCTGTGTATCAGCAAGCCTTCTAATAGGATTGTTTTAGTTATTTCCTTTTAAAATGTAGTGTGTGTGTGTGTGTGTGTGTGTGTCTGTCTGTCTGTCTGTCTGTCTGTCTGTCTGTCTTGAGATTGGACCTAGGACCTCTGTATTTATCGCTTTTCTCATTGCTGTGAGGGAGGACCCGAGTGAGGGCCCTGAGAAAAGAGAAGTTATTTAGGCTCACGAGCAGGGTCTGATGCTGTCTACAAGGTTCACGATGGAGAGCCATACACTGATTTAACAGCATCTTGCAATGTTGTAGGTAAGTTTACAATTTTTTGTTGGGCTACATCCGTAGCTCTCTGTGGGTTACACACGTCTGATAGAGGGTGCAGTCCATCAGGGAAGGGCAGGCATGGTGGCTGGAACAGTGGCTTGATTTGTGGTGCCAGGAGCTTGCAGCAGCTGCTTCCATCATGGCTGGGGACAGGAAGCAGAGAGCTGGGGCTGAAGGTGGCGACACGCTGAACCTCTCAGTGCCCGCCCCTCATGGCCAGTATCTGAAAGGTTCTAAACACCTCTCCAAACAGCGCCACCACCTGGGGCCAAAATGTTCAAACACATGAACATTTTACATTCAAACCCAACAGTCCCCTTGGACAGCTTTGGAGAAGGACCCTGCTGGGCATTTAGTTGGGCAGGAGTGAGTCACATAATAATCCATTTCTATTCCTTTCTGTGGTTTGTGAGTGCCCTTCCCTACAACTTCCATCCCCACTAGGGCAGGTTTTGCTCCAAAATGAAATTCAGCAAAGCTCACAGACACCTTCAGTTGTTACAGTCATGAGGGATGAGTTCTGTGCTGGGTCGGTTTTTGTCAACTTGACGTAAACAAGAGTCACTGGGGAAGAAGGACCCTCACCTGAGGAATTGACCTCATTGGATTGGGCTGCAGCCAAGTCTGTGGGTCATTTTCTTGATTAATGATTGATCAGTTAGTGGAGGGAGGGCCGGCCCACTGGGGGTGGTGTCATCCCTAAGTAGGGGGGCCTGGGATGTTTAGCAAAGATAGCTGAGCAAGCCAGAGGGAGCAAGCTAGTAAGCAGCGCTCCTCCATGGTCTCTGCTTCAGTTCCTACCCAGTCCTGAGGTCAGTGCCCTCAAACACCCTTGCCCCCTAATAAGCCCGGCATAATAATGTTTGAGCCCGCTGCTCCTAGTTTCTGTCACCCTCTCAGGATCTTGAGTTAATACCATTCTCCTTTCCTCTGTCTGCTAACATCTACCACCCTCTATCTCACCCTCAACCCAAGGGTCGGGACCCCTTTTGGTGTCAAATGAACCTTTCACAGGGGTCGCCTAAAACCATCGGGAAAGACAGATATTTACATTACAATCCCTAACAGTAGCAAGATTACAGTTATAGAAGGAGTAGCAATGAAATAATGTTATGGTTGGGGGTCACCACAACATGAGGAACTGTTTTAAAGGGTTGCAGCATTAGGAAGGTTGAGAACCACTGCTCTAGGACATGGTCTCAAGCTTAGATTTTCTCAGGAGTCTCAGTCTCCACAGCTCCTGACGTGCTCACCCTGTGCCCGTATCCATCAGGTAGTCAGGAACACATAGCTCTGGGGCTGATCCAGCCACAGTTGCTGGCTCCCTTCTGCCCCTAACTACTAGCATCCCTGCTGTGTGCAGGACTTCTGACCTAAGACCTTGCTTGTGTGAAGGGAGGGGGTCTTACTTGATGGTACAGACCTTCTTCTTGTTAGCATTCTGGCCTGCCTCTTGGGGACCTGCCCAATGTCCTGATGTCATCTTACGTAAAGTCCCCTTGAAGAGAAAACCCCTTCCCCTTCTCTCTCTCTTCCTTCCTCTCTCCTCTCTCTCTTTCCATGAAGCTGAGGCACCTCTACTTTTCTCTCTCTCTCTCTCTCCTCTCCCCTCCCCCTTTAGTAATAAAACTTTCTACGTGGATGGCATGTCTGCATGGTATAACTTTCCACTGCCTCATGCTACCACATGACTGTGTCTGCATGGCATGGCTGTCTTTTCACCTTGGCTCAANCCTGCCAAGGCTGCTGTGTGTGCTATTTTACAACCCTCCTCCCATCAGCAAGACAGCCTAACATGCCTAGTTTTCTCATGTCCCCTTCAGTGTCCTCCCAGTGCTGCCTTGCAGCCCAGGATACCCCTGCCCCCACCCTGGAGACTCTTGTCCCTTTAGTTCCCCCTCAGCTGCCACCACATCATCGAGTTCCCAACAAAACAAGCCATTTGCGTGTCTCCCCAGATTCCCATTGCTAGTGTCATGGGTAATGGAGCCCAAAATAGCAAGCATTGCCCAGGCCTNGCCTGGGAAGGGTTTGGCTTTCCCAGGGGGCAGTCCCCAGGGGCAAGGGTCAGTCCTTGGGTTAGAGATGTATGGGTTGCNCACCAACAGCCTGCTTTGGGTTCTGTGCCCAGCCTACATGCTCTCCCCAGGCATAGGCTAGGCAGTGTGTTTGCTGAGCCATCACTCTGTATGTGAAGCATGGGGACATTTGAGTCTCAGTCTCCCCAAGTACAGCAGACAGATCATCTCTGGTGGCTTTGCGGGGTTGGTTTAAAGGCTCAAGTGAGACAGGCACTAGAGAAGGGAATGTGTTTGTTTGTTTCTTTTGTTTTTGAGGCAGGGTCTCAGGTAGTCCAGCTTGGCCTTTAACTCCCTGTGTAGCTGAGGATGACTCGAACTCCTGATGTTCCTGCTCCACCTCTTAGCACAGGGATTACAGATGTGCACTCCATACCTGGTTTATATGGTTTGGGGAACTTAAGCCAGGNCATCATGCATGTTAGCTAAGCACTCTACCAATTCTATCCCCTGCCCGTTTTGTTTCTTTGATACAGAGTCTTGGTCTGTAGACCAGGCCTGGAACTCATGGTAATCCTCCTGTCTCAGCCACCAGAGTGCTGGTGTTATGCCCAGATTGTGGGGACCCACCAAAGACCACCACAGAGACCAAATCCCTATGTAAAAGCAAAGAGCCTTTATTTTCAAGCTCGGAGCTTGTCCAAAGCAGCAGTGAGAGCCCAGAGCCCCGAGCCCTGGCAGGGTGGGGTTTTTATCATAGCAGAGGTTGGGGTGAGGGGATTTCCAGGGTTCAGGACCCTGATTGACAGACATTTGTCTAGGGGTATAGGGAATGTTTGGAATGTCAGGCCTTAGATGCAGGGGTCAGCTTATGGCTTTTCCTGGATCCAGGTGTTGCCTGTCAGAAGCTGTGTCTGGGCTTCTAAGCCTGTCATGGCAGCTGTGAGGCCAAGCTGTTTTGCCCACCCCCCTTCCCCTACACACACTGAGATTACTGGCATGTACCACAATGTGGCTTGAGAGTATGACTTTAGAATTCCTTGTTACTGTTTGCCCCAAGCTGGATGGAAAGGGAAGGAAGCAGGGAGAACAGAGACCGAGGCCTCTAGCATTGGGATCCCCAGTTTATGGATGTAGACTTGAGGCCCACACGGTATCCGGCTGGCGGTGGTAAAGGCCCATCCCTTGTCCACTTGACAATGAGTGGTGATGTGCACTTTCTCCCAAATGATTTTAGAAATCATTTGATGCTGTTCCATTCTGCTTGAAGCATTATTCAACAGTGTGTAGGGATAGTTCTTGGTGTGCACTAGATGCTCAATAAATACACATGTAAATGAGTGAACAAAATCCATAAAGCTACCTGTTCAAATCCGTGTAGGTACATGCTAGCTGCTCAGACCACCCATGAAACCCTGCTCCAGTGTGCAGGAGGCCCCAGTTCACCTAGGGAGGAAGCATCTGGAACAGGCAGGCACAGTTTAGACCTCAGCCTGTCAGGCCAGATCACAAGGATGCTTGGGTCCCTTTGGAAGGTCCCTGCAGGGTGCAGCCTCCCTGGATCCCCCAAGCTCTCTCTATCTCCAGGAACACTTGTGAAGCTGGTTGAGGGTACGTTGGGGCTCAGGGTTTGGTTCCATTTCTGGAGGGTTCTTTTAAAACCCAGGGGCACTGAGGTGGTGGGCACACTCCAAGTAACATCCTGGCAGTGTTGGGAGCCTGAGGGGTGTTTCTGACTTAGAGCCACATTTGGCATGGTCTCCAGGGCTCTTGGGAAAGAAGACTGGCACTGGCCGGGCTCTGGGAGGTAGGCCTGAGTCCAAGCCAGTGTCTCCACCAAGAGGTCGCTTCTCTTCACTGCAGGATCCAAGGCCACAAAAGCACCTCAGGGCAGTGCCGCTGTGTGTAGTGGGTGTGACAGGTGCACTGTGTGGTGCCCACTGGTGGGGGGCGGGGGCTGGGTCCCAACGTGAATCTCATCTGTTTGCATGCCTGGGGGGCAGGGAAGGGAGTTTCCAGCAAGGTCCCCTTTCTTACCTGCACCCCAAACTCTTGGCTCAGGCTGTTTGACCACCTCATCTTCTCCTGCCCACTGACAACAGGAAGGATCCTGCTGTGGCTCTGGACAGCCCTTTCGGTTNAGCTGTGGGCAGCTCACCTGCTTTGCTTGTAGCCGTGGACTCAGTGAGAGGTAAGCTGGGGCTGTTGTGGGACATTGTTCCAGTCCATTGATTGATCCAGCCTTGGGGGAACCTTACAGAGCCCCTCCAGCTTCAGTTTCCTTATCTGCACTCAGGAGTGACAGGCCCCTTGGCCTCCAGTGTGGATGAGCAAACTCAATTCCCCTGCCTCTGCCTCCTGAGTGCTGGCATTGTGATGCCTCTGTGCCCAGTGAAACCTTTATTTACTCAGCTTCACTCAGTTATAGTAACACAGACTAAGACAATTCCCAAGAACCTCCATGTTAGACATGTGTTCACAGGCTGGTCATGGTGGTGCACACTTTATCCCAGCACTTGGGGAGCAGAAGCAGGTGGATCTCTGAGTTCCAGGCCAGCTTGGTATACAGAGCAAGTTCTAGGACAGCCAGGGCTACACTGAGGAACCTGCCTGACTCCATTTTGAAGGCAGGATCAATTATGCTGTATTTTTAAAAATGAGTGCTTATTTACTGTGAGAACTGAGTTGCTCTCTCTTTCCTGGAACCTGACCTTCTATAATCCATGACCTGACCCTCCCTGACCCTCCCTAATCACATGGTGGTGACCACATGATTTTTTTAAAAGATTTTTTGTATTGCCCCATTGTCTCCTTTCTGTAAAACTACTGTGATTTTACTCCTTAAAAGGGGCCCAAGAGGTGGATTCAGGGCTGCTCTCTTTAATCGGACTTAGGAGGCCGTCACTGGCCAGCTCTTGGGTGCACCCCAATAAAAATCAAATTTGCTTCAAATTTGGCTCAAATTGTGGTAGTGACCTTATTTTCACAGTTGGGATTAACAGTAGGCTGGATCTGGCCCAGAACCTGGTGACTTGGAACTAACCATAGGACACAGCAAAACTGATGGATATTGCTTCTTTGACTAGGTTATGAGGAGCTGTAGTTCTGTCCTGCTGGCTCTTTCTGATGATAGAGCTGGCTGCCTTGCTGGGAACTGCTTATGAAGTGGTAACCAGACCTTCAGTGAACAGCCTAGAAGGGACTCAGTATAGCTAGTTACCACAGAGTGTGGGTGGAAGAGGACCTTCCCTGGAAGAGCTGTGCAGGATTATAATAAGAAAATATATTTGTCTCATGTTAGTCTAGGCCAGCCTTCTAACTCCTCTGAAGATTTCTGAAAGTTTCTGAAAGAAAAGGTGTTACGTCTCAAACCCTCGGACAAATGGGTGGGGTGCCTATATAACATATCAAAGGGAACCTGGCTGCCAGGTCCTCCCAGCATCCCTCGGTCCNTCTCTCTGAGCTGGCATACCTTGCCTCCTACCCTAAACCTCTCCAGCCCAGGCACTTAGCTCTCCCCTTCTCAATTAATCCAACCATTTTGGTTACCAGTCCTCTTTGGGCCTCCTGGCTGCTACACCTGGTTCCCCTCTCTCCCCTTTCNGCTCTCCTCCCCCTCTCCTCACATGGCTCAGGGTCATGTCCACTCTGGACTCTCCCAGATGTCCCTGNCTCTGGCTATGCTCTCCCTGTTATCTACACTAAACTTTCTCCTCCACCACACCTAGGAGCAGGCATGTCCTTTCTCTTTATTTCTTTTTGTTTTTTCATTAGGAGGGGGCAGGTTTTGTTATTCATGCTAAGCCACTATCACCATCCNTGACTTTATGCTAATGAGGGGCTCCTGGAGGGTAGGGTATGATTGCCAGAGGGACTGGCCGATCACTACAGGCTTCAGTCAACAAAGCCAATGATCTGATTATCAGGCTTAATGAAACCTTATACAAATCCTGAACAACAGGCACAGACACCTTCAAGTTTGATCAAGAAACCTTGGAAGCGTCAAGAAGGTGAAAGCACAGCCCCCGTCAGACCTTGTCTTATGGGCCTCTTCCTTCGAGCTGTGCCAGAGCCCTGTGCTTTATAATAAACCAATAGTAGGAGTTGGTAAGATAGCTCAGTGGTTAAGAGCACTTCCCACTTTTGCAGCGGACCTGCAAAAGTTCAGTTCCCAGCACCCATATCAGGTGACTCACTAGTGTAACTCCAGTCTGAGGGGATCGGATGTTCTCTTCTGATGATCTGGTGCCCTCTCCTGGCCTCCTCAGGCATTGCACTCGAGTGCACATACACCACTCCCCTTATGTACATGTAGTTAATTAACTTAAACCAGCAGTGGTTAAATGTCTTCCTGAATTCTGTGAGCCATTCTAGCTTTTTTTTTTTTAACTTGACAGTGGGTAGTAGGCACCCTCTGTTTATAACCAATTGCCTTGAAGTCTAGGGAGGCTTGCTCTTAGCATGTGAGTGGTACAGTCTTGTATGACTGAGGTTTAACTTGTGGATTCTATACCAGCTATAGGCAAATGGTGTCAGAATTGAATTGTGTTTTAGGGCACCATTGGGCATCCAGGGAGTAGACTGGTCCCTGGTCAAACCCTGTGGCCAGCACTGCTCACTCATGCTGTGTCCTAAGCCAGGGCTAGCAGAGTCACACATAGGAATGGTCAGGTCCCCGTGGTGGCAGGGCTGCTCGGAATCTGCTACTTGTGAGAACTCCATGATTGACTTCCTGGATGCCATCTGTCTGCACACCAGGGACATTCTAGCTGAACTAGGAGTAGGACATGCTGTCTGAGACTCAGAGCCCTCTTGTGGTGTCACACTGCCCTTGTAGTTTATTTCTGTGTCTCATTTGTGACAAGGTCCCTCAGTGAGCCCTGCCTACCTCCAAAGGAGACTGACTACTTAATGGCAGCCATTTGCCATTTGAGCCTC
>LZPO01030507.1:556846-585440 GCA_001675575.1 Neotoma lepida
GAAAGGAAGAAAGGAGGAGGAGGAGGAAGAGGACGAAGAGGAGGAGCCCTCCCCACCTCTGACCTACCTCAGATCACAGCCCTGCCTTCTGGTGTGGCCACTGCCAGTACTGCCCTATGTGTGCAGGCCTGGCCATTCAATCTTCCCTTTCTGGACCGCCTTTCCTCTTCTGTTTGGGAGCAGACTAGCTTGGCACTGTGGTCCCTCTGTGCCCATAGCTCATGCCTTTCTATTGAATAATGAGGCCACAGAGGTCCCTAATAGGAGATGAGGAAGCTAGAGGCTGAGGTGACCACACATCCACCCTCTCACCTCTACCCCCCTCTCCTGAGTGTTGAGGCATTGAGGCATGTGGTTCGGGGGGGGACACATGCTTTGTGTTGGGGCATCTGGGGGACCTTTCTGGGGCTGCCAGTTGCTGGTTGTGAGACTTTGGCAGGTTGCTTAGCTTGAGTCTCAATAAAAGGGGCAGTAATGGACTGGTGGGGTGGGGGACACATTTGGAGGACCCAAAGAGAGATTCTGTAGAGTCTGGTGTGTGGGTCCTGACAGATGTCCAAGGTAGCAGTGTCATGAGTCCTGGCCCTGCAGAATGGACAAGTGACAGATTCAGTCTTCCCTGTTGAGACAAGACTCAAGGCTGGGCACTGTCGCATGAGAGACTCTGGGGGCTCTTTGTCCAAACACTGTGGCTTTGGCTAGGGATGTTGAGAACCGGGACAACACTCTTTGTGTTTGCATCTCCTGGCCTGGGCTGTCCATGAGAATGCGTCTTTCAGTCTCCACTAGCATCCTGTGGGTGAGAGATGGTCTCTGGGTTTGGCTGCCCTGTGACCAGACTCTCAGAGCAGGTAGCTGTTGCTGCATGCGTCCCCAAGGACCCCAGGGGTCCCTGCAGTTGTGTCTTGCTGCATCAGGCCTACCTGACTGGCCCCTGCCAAATGTTGCAGAGAGTAGTTTTACTTGTTCCTGGCTGATATGAAACAGGATGAGGGTGCTTAGAGGCTTTGTGGGCTAACTGCAAAGCTGAGGGTCTTCATCTGTGGGTCCTGCTGGGAAGGGTCAGGGAGGAAACTGCAGAAAGGTGAAGGGCTTGCCCAGAGTCACACAGCATGCTGGGCAGGGATCTAGATTGGCTGTGTAGAGTCTAGAGTGAGAGGCAGAGCAAGCCTAGACCTGGCTGTCTGGAAGTAGAGGTAGGGAGGCTTGTCCGTAGGTATCGTGGGGGACACAGTGTCTGAGCCCTGTTATTGTTCCTCACTTTGCCTCATTCTGACCCTATGTGTCCAGGAGAAGTCCCCTGGCCCTCATGGTTGGAGTTATAGGTATCAACAGGTGGTTGCTACCTAAGGTGATGAGCTCAGGGCAGGGCAAGTAGCCCTGGGGGAGTCTCTGGACTCTCAAGTTAGAGGAGGATTCCCTGGCAGAGATAGCAACCTGGGCATGGGCTTAGAGACTGGAGAGCCAGGCTTTGATAGGTTCAAGTTCAGAATGTGTGGTATGGCTGGGGCAGGGTAGCGAAGCAGCAGGAGATGGAGTGGGTGGGCAGAATGGGGTGCCAGGATGGGATGGAGTATGGACCTGAAGCATCAGGGACCCCCAGAAACCCGTGACATGCTTCCTAGAACTTTTGACAAGCTTCCTAGAGCTGTACAGTGGGAAGGATGCTGAAGTGTGAGTGGGAGGGGCTTCTTCAAGCACCTGATGCCTGGGTGAGCTCAGGTTGCAGGACCCAGAATCTTACACACCAGAAGCTAGATGAAAGGGCCCTGTTGTTACAGAGCCCCGGGGTGTAGAGCGAATCTTAAACAGTTTTATTAATTGAAAACACCAGGCCAGGTATTGAGGTAAATTCTGAATGATCAGAGAGACAGAACAAGCCACAGCCAACCTCCTCACCTTGCCAACTCCTCAGCTGATCTTGTTTCCTCAGACTGTAGGCTTCTGAGTCTTCACCCAAATGAATCTCAGCTGAACTGCTGCTCAAAGTCTGAAAGCTTAAGAGGCCTTAGCTTCTGGTTTCCACACCTTATATACCTTTCTGCTTCCTGCCACTCCTTTCTGGGATTAAAGGCATGTGTCTTTCTCAAGCAAAGACATGATCTCAGGTGCTGGAATTAAAGGTGTGTGCCACTGGAATTAAAGGTGTGTGCCACCATGCCTGGCTGTTTCCAGTGTGGCCTTGAACTCACAGAGATCTGGATGGATCTCTGCCTCGGGAATGCTAGGATTAAAGGCATGTGCTACCACTGCCTAACCTCTATGTTTAATCTAGTGGCTGTTCTGTTCTCTGACCCCAGATAAGTTTTATTAGGGTACACAATATTTTGGGGGACATAATATAATCACCACACCGGGGTACTGACCCATACCTGTGATGGCTTGTCTAGGTGGACATGAGTCCTTATAGCCAGTTCTGAGCCTCAGTTAGTTTCTTATCTAAAAAGCTTTTGTGGTTCATGGCTCCAGGCCCAGGCTACACTCTCTAGGGCATGGCCAGGCTTCCGGGCTCTCCCAGGATGCCCTTAGCTGCCTTTCTCACTGGGCCAGTTGGTTTTTGGTTCTGCCGTGCTAGGAACACAGCAATATGGCTTCTTGTTCATAGCCATCCCAGGAAACCTTCAGAAGTGCCAGCACCCACAACCCTCAGAGCCTCTCTGAGAAACAGTTAGGGTGTCTTTAGGATAAGCCTCGTGGACATACATGTGGGGAAACTGAGATCCTGTAGCATGGCCAGGGTAGAGCCAGGAGTGAGGGACATCTCTGGTCATCCCTCTGGGGTTTACTGCCTCTGTTCTGTGACCTTAGACATGAGCCCTGAGAACCAGAGCAGGTCGCTCTTCAGAGACAGAGGACACACTGTGTAGGCAGCCACTGGGGCTCTGGCCATGGTTATGCGCTGGCCTCAGGGCTTCTTGCTATGGCGGCTCTGTTCTTAGCAGGGCATGGCTCCCGTGGGTCCTAAGAGGCCGGATTTTATAAAAACGAGAACTGCAAACTGAGATAGCTAGATTGTTCACCTTGTTTCTGGCATGATGTGGTGTGAATTGTTGGGGCTGTGCAATCCCCTAGTTCCTCTGCTCAGGGTTATATTTGGGGACTACCTGGTCCTGAAGGNAGGNAGGGAGGGAGAGCTCTGTGGTTGTTGACACTGGCTGAAGAGTGAGTATAATACCTTCGGTTCTAGCGGTAGTTTCTCATGTTGGTGTGAAATCTTGTGTTCCTTGGATAGAGGTTACCCCATCTCACAGTGGAAGATACTGACTGAACGGGTGATACTGATGGAGCTGGCAGGGGTGATGATGGCAGAGTGGTGATGGCAGCCCCCTCACNGAGCACCAGGGGCTCCTGCACCACATGGCATTCACTTGGGAGTCAAGCAGGTGGCCACTGTCACCTACTCGACAAGGGTGACCATTCCTGCTCTTTCCATGTTAGTAGATGGGTGCAGGCTCTGGGCCCTGAGTGTGGTGCCAGGGTTCTGCAGATCTCTACTGCCTTGTGCATGCTGTGCCCTGAGCAGTGGTGGTCATGGGGTAGAGCTGCCTTTGCTCTGGGTCTGATGTCCTCCACCCATGCCATGTGTTTTTTTCCCTGTTTGGCACTCTGGTCTGGACAGAGTGCTTCAGAGTGGGGAGCCTCTGGCTGCAGCCAGCCGCAGCCGGCTTCCTTCCTGCATGTGCTCATCCTGTTGAGGTGAGGCTGCACTGTCATTTGCTCACCTGCTGTGTTCCTTCTGCCTGCAGATGCCGAAGCCAGTCAGCTCTGCATAGACCAGGCTGTGGTCTTCATTGAAGATGCCATAAAGGTGTGTAGTGACTGTCCTGCTGACCAGGAAGCTACCCTGTCCCTTTGTTCTTTACTGTCCTGTGGCAGGGGCCTTCATTTAGGATAGACACAATGACAGGTACCTGGACCTGGCTCTCTGATGGAGGCCATCTTCTTAGTGTTGGAATCATGGTATCATTGATTTAGTATGTACTGAAGTCTGTCTTGGGCCACCCTGTGCTAGGTCCGGGAGACATCTGCAGGGTGGATACAGTTGTATTGGAGAGTGGAGCAGACCTTCCATGCACAACCTTAGCCTGTACTAAGGGAGCTCTCTCCCCTGGGCAAGCTTTGTAGCTTGTCCTGGTCTAAGCCTGAGGCCCAGTGAGGGGCTGCTGACACAGACTTGCTATAGCATACCTGGATTTTGTCCCCCTGCTGACACAGACTCGCTATAGCACACGTGGATTAGGCCTGCCTCTGGGGAGATTGGATCACATTGGGTCATGTGTGGTATTTGGGTCAGGGCATACACACATGTGGCATTAAGGGGAACCCCTCCCATATCCATATGTGTGTACCACTGAGGAGACCCCACTCAAGCCCAGTGTGTGATGACACTGGGGGAACCCACTCACATCCCTGCGTGTGAGATGCTGTAAAGACCCAACTCAAACCTCTTTGTGTGTGGCACTTGGGGACANTGCTGAAGCCCTTTTGTGTGCAGCACTGGACCAGGGACCCTAGTCACTTCCCTGTAACGTGTAGCACTGGAGGGACCCTGCTCATTTTGCTGGGTGTGTGGCTCAGATGTGGGGAGGATCTGTCTCATGCTCATGTGCCCTTTGGTTCTAGTACCGCTCCATCTACCACCGCATGGATGCTGGATCAATGTGGCTTTACCGCTGGTATTACTCGAAACTGTGCCAACGGTGAGACTGCACCCCAGTGGAGCCAGGCTGTGCAGAACTGCTTGGTGGGATTGGGCCGACCCTACACTGTCTTGGGCTAAGCATGCTCCCACTCCTCATGGACATAGAGGTGACCCTTGGTCCCTTCTCCACGAAGGAGCCAGCTGTGGTCAGAAGGCCACTGGTGGTAAGGGTTTCCTCCTCAGAATGCTGGGTCACAGCCTAGCCACGGAGTCTCGGGCAAAGCTGTGTTACTTGGCCAAGCATGGTAGTCACGGCCAAAAAATGCCAGCTTCTGCCTTCTACCCCCTAGACCCCAGTGCACCTCCCATTTGGCTTCCTGGCCCAACAGGCAGCAGCCGCTCACCCACTGACAGTGTTTGTCTCCTTCCCAGAGTGCTGGGCTTCACCATTTTCTTGATCCTGGCCTTGGCCTTTGTGGAGTTCCCATCATCATTCACAAGAACTGCGGATGTGCGCTACCGCTCCCAGCCCTGGCAGCCGCCCTGTGGCCTGACCGAGACCATTGAGGGGCTCTGCCTGCTGGTCTTCCTGGTTGACCTCTCTGTGAAGGTGAGGTGGGTGGTACCCAGGTCCTACCCACAATGCTCCTGGTATTGTCCAGATTCTCTGAGCTATCATTGTGTGATTGCTGGTGAGCCTTGGCACATGAATGAAGGCCTGGTTTGTGTGTGCTGTCTTAGGTTTACATNTTTTTCTCATTTATTTTTGTGGTATTGCAGATTGAACCTAGACCCATTTCACATATTAAATGGGGATTCCATCACTGAGTTATGTCCCCACCCTGTGTGTATGTGTACATGTATGCGTGAGCGCGCGCGTGCGCGCGCGCGTGTGTGTGTGTGTGTGTGTGTGTGTGTGTGTGTGTGATTGGTGTTCTCAGGGCAGTTTCTCATTTTTTTCTATCTTTGCTCATGATATGATGGGCAGCTCTAGGTTTTAACTGGTAAAAATTTGGTATTCACTGGTCTGAGTGGCTGGTGCATGAGTGTATTCTCAAAGAGAACAAGCTGGGTGGTGGTGGTGCANGCCTTTAATCCCAGCACGTGGGAGGCAGAGGCAGGCAGATCTCTGTGAGTTCAAGGTCAGTCTGGTCTACAGAGCTAGTTCTGGGACAGCTAGGGTTGTTGCACAGAGGAACCCTGTCTCAAAAAACAAACAAACAAAAAAACAAAAAAGAAAAGGAATAGGTTTTTGTGCATAGGCTGTGGCCTCTGGAGGCAGATGTGATGGTGAGACAGCAAGAGGGCAGGATGGGCAGGCCCCACTCCTGGATCACCTTCCTGGAGTGGCTGTCAAGCTCACCCAAGTGCATGTCCTGTTTGTCCTCCTGTCTTTTGGAATGCTCTCCTGTTTGCGCGGCATGCACTGGGGGCTTAGATAGACGAAGCTGGTGGGACCCCTGTCACCTATGAGGAACCCAGCTAGNGAGGCTAACTGTCACCCCTGAGGTTGCACAGTGAATCACTAGNAGCCTTGGCAGGAATGCATGCTTCCCGACCCCTGCTCAGCACCTCACTCCCCACCAGCAGTGCACAGAGACTGGACTGTTGAACGCCCCCTGCTCTGTTGCCCATGTCCTTGGGTGTGCACTGATGCCCTCTGCTGGCTGCAGACCCATGTCTGCCTGGCTTGCTGGTCACCCTTTCACATCTCTTTCAGGGCTACCTGGTGGGGCGGGCCCAGTTACAGCAGAACCTGTGGCTGCTGGCCTACTTTGTGGTGCTGGTTGTGTCTGTGGTGGACTGGACTGTTTCACTGAGCCTCGCTTGTGAGGAGGTAGGTGGTGTATCAGCTCTGAGACTGAGACGGCACTGTGGGTTGGTGTGCAGGTGCAGCTGAGCCCTGGGTCATATGTCTGTCTGTCTGCCCAGCACTGTCCATATCCCGGAGGGCTTTGGTTTCCCCCACTGCAAGAAAGGGGCTGTGGCTTGAAGGCCAAGGTTTCCCCTGTGGTGTCCCATTGGTGAGAGAACCTGGAAGCAGGGTCCAAGTTGCTGTGACTCCTGATCCTTCAGGTTGCAGTGAACTCTCCTGGTAGGTCCCTTATAAGAGAGCCATCCTGGCCGGGTGGTGGTGGCAGTGCACGCTTTTAATCTCAGTACTCTGGAGGCAGAGGTAGGCGAATCTCTGTGAGTTCCAGGCCAGCCTGGTCTACAGAGTGAGTTCCAGGACAGCCAGGACTATACATAGAGAAACCATGCCTTGAAAAACCAAAACAAGAGAGAGAGAGAGAGAGAGAGAGAGAGAGAGAGAGAGAGAGAGAGAGAGAGAGAGAGAGAGCGCCATCCCAGGGTATCACTGTACCCATAGTTTCACACCCAGAGTTGTTTGAATTGGTTCTAACAAGCCTCATCCACTGCCTCAGCTCTGGCCACAGTGCTGTGCTTCTTCAGGAGCACCCAGGACCCTGGGAGGTGGTATGGGCAGCAAGGCAGGGCCAGGTTTGTTTGACCTTCATGGATCTCTTAGCGTGTGATGGGAAGATGGGTACATCAGTGGGAATTGAATAGAAGTACTAAGACTGGTCCTGAGGACTTAGTGGAGCCTCCANGGCTAATGGGAAAAAGCGCTTGGAATCCCGGGGAATCCCAGCTGCAAAGCTGGCTTGTCCTCTGCCCTTTGGGTGGGTCTTGCTTGGTAAGGACAGCCAGTGAAGGATGGAGGGAAGCTTGTCTCTCACCACCAGCATGCAGCCTCCCCCAGGCCCTACAGGGAGCTGATGGGAGAGAGTGGTGGGTTAGTGGGTCCCTGCCCCTGTACCAGCAGCAGAGACTGAGGGGCCACGGAGGCACAATTCCACAGCTATTTGACACCTTCTACTTCCTGTGTCCACTCATTTTGCCCTCCCTCATAAGATATAGCTTCTCTTCTGATTGAGGAAGAGGCACCCATGCCTTCCCGGAACAGGAGGGAGATGGCCCTACAGCCACCATTTCTCACTGAAGCTTCCCATGGGTCTCTGCACCTGACACNCCAAGTTCCCAGCCGTACCTCCACCAAGGGTGCTTATGTGCTGCCAGGAGGGAGGGAGGGAGATGAGGAGAAGAAGCTCCTTGTGACACACAAGAGTCCACCCAGTAAATGAGCCAAGGTTGGGATGTGCAGGCACAGAGCGGCCCTGGCCGCCTAAGAGGTCTTTATAATGTCACTCTGCAGCCTGCTACTATCCCTGTGCCTCATACTTAGCTGGCCAGTTTTGTCTTGGATACCAAGACCTTCACCCCTAGGGGTGGATTCTCTAGTTCTGCCTCTTTTTTTCAATAGCTGGAGTGTTGTGTCATCTCCTTCCAGGGCCTTGTGCCTGATACTGGGCAAATGCTTTACCACTGAGTCACTCCCTGGCCCCACAGCTGGAGTCTTCACCGGAGGACGTGGGGCCTCCTTATTACTCTTGAGTGGCAGTGTCCTGTGCTGTCCTCTGGAGTTGGTTATTTGCCCTTTGGACAAGTTAGGTTCCCACATGGTAGGACCAGTGTGTGTCCTTGGTGGCTTCTGCCTTTGGAAGTGGGTACTTCAGACTAATAGGGCCCAGAATGGCAAGATAAACAGTAGAGATGTGGTCACTAATGCTAATACCCAGCTTCCTGTCCAGCTGAGCCTGAGCCCTCTGAGACTCTGGATCCTTCCTGCAGGCCATGGATCTGGCAGCCACATTGCAGGAGGGCTCCTCGTCATACTGAGGTAGTGGGAACTGCTCACTGGGTCATTTCCAGGCTCTAGGATGGTGGTGCTTAGTGAGACACCATGGACAGGAGGGCAGAGCATGACTGACATAGCTNTTTGTCCAGGGATGGATGAGTGTCCCACATGGAGAAGGGCACAGTGCCATCTGTCACCAAGGGCCATATAGGGCCTTTTGATGGCCTCTGCTTCCGCGAAGTGGGTTTGTCATTCATTGGCCCCAGGTAGAACCTTCACTCATGTCCTGGTGGCTACTTCATGTGTAGCTGAGGTCAGAGGCTCAGGGTATTTGTAGGACCCACTGAGTTGATATGCTGGTTAAACACTNCTGGGGCCTGGGCCCCATGCACTCTGTGCCTGTTTGGAGGGACCTGTCCACATATGTCCTCTAAACTTGTTTCCAATCCTTCAGTTCTTTTCACAACATTCTCTGCTCTCAGGAATCATGTTGAGTTAGCAGGACCCGTGCCAGCCACCTCTCTCTGAGGGACTTTTTCACCNAAGGCTGTCATGCCACATGAGGTCCATCTCTGAGCTTGGAAATGACCCAGTGAGCAGTTCCCACTACCTCAGTATGACGAGGAGCCCTCCTGCAATGTGGCTGTGTGACTCAGAACCTCTATAGCTATCAGGGCCCTCTTGAAGCACTCCCACAGATGCTGGGTGGCTTGATGGGAGGACCAGGCACCTGGCCTGCTTTGTCAGACCAGGTTTGGCTTCTGTCCAATTAAGTCCTCATGGGGGATGGGTTGGGTGACATAGGTCTGCCAGGCACTGGTGGTTGTGNCCACNTGCACTCTCTGTCTCTGGATACTTGCTTCCACTCTGGGATCTGAGTTATGATTCTCAATGTCGTCATCCTTGGAGATGGTCACCTGGATGTACCTCTCTCATCCTCAGTCTGTGGCATTGCTAGGCCCGCACAGCCAGCAGGACCATAAGTAGCCATTGTGTCCCTGTGTGACTGGAGGTGGTCCAGATTCCTGGAGGGTAATGAGTGTCCAGAGGGCTGGAGAACAGTGGGGTTCCAGCTGCCACTGTGGGTGGTATGTGGTGGTTCGGGGAGCTGAGGGCACTGATCTCTCCGTCACGGGAGGCAGATGGCATCCGGGTTGGGCCAGAGCCCTGAGCAGTTTTCTGGTCNCCGTGGTTCCTGTTGCCCTCTCATTCTGTTCCAGGCTCTGGGGCTCTTCGGTGTGAACACAGCCTAGGGAGACCAACGAGCCCTCACAAGGGTCCCTTGGGAGCCTGTCATGTGTTGGTGCTGGTGGGCCATTTTCCTGTGTTACCAGGTGCTAGAAAGAGAGGCTGCTGATAAATAATTGTAATGTGATGGGTGCTGTGATAGAGAGGAACTCAGGACAGTGAGTAGAGGGCAGGAGACATCAGGCCAAGATACAAGGAATGCTGTGAGCTGTCAGCACTGTGGCCAGCAGGCCTCAGATGGCTGGAGTGGTTGGCAAGGACTACTCCCTTCTCCAGGCCCTGGGATCCCTTGAAAGAAAACGTGTGTGGTCCTGCTTCAGTGGCTGGCTTCTTGTTGTCTTCCAGCCCCTGCGGGTGCGTCGGTTACTCCGTCCCTTCTTCCTGCTGCAGAATTCTTCCATGATGAAGAAGACCCTAAAGTGCATACGGTGGTCGCTGCCAGAAATGGCCAGGTGAGCACTGGGCTGGAAGCTGCAAGCTCAGCCAGAGGGACCAGAGGGTAGGCCTGCTCCTATGTGGGTATGGTTGGGGCAGCCCTCTGGGTACTCCCAGCACCCTGCAGGAGACAGTGGGCAGTGTTTGGGGTCCTGGGCAGACCTGGGCAGACACTATAGACTCACACCTCCCACACCCAATGCCGAGTTGAGCAGATGTCTCTTTTCTTGTTGCTGGGGTCTCCCGTTGGTTGTCTGTACCTGCTTCTTCAGTCCAGCTGCCTCTTACACTGTGTCCATCTATGCTGGCCTGGAGTCCTGTAGCTCTCAGGGTTCAGCTCTGTGGAACTTCAGCTCCTCAGACTTCCCCTAGCTCTCTTGGCTCCAGCCAGAAAAACATGTCAAATCACCCCTGTCCTCCCTCTGCCTCCAGTCCCTTCCCTGGTAGGCCACCTGCCTGTCCAGCCCAAAAAGATGAAAGTGACCTCTGTCCTCTGTGTCCTGGTCCCTGGCTGGCATGCCCCTGAAGTTGTGTCCCACCACAAACAGAGGATCCAGGGTAGGCCTGGCTTCAGATCCCTGTCCCAGGGCTGAAAACACTGTCTCTAAGGAGAGGGGGGAACCTTGTGCCCACACCTGAGACCATGGGCCAAGATGGTGTCATGCCTCTTCGGGCGTGTGGCCTGTGCTGTGCCAGGCTGAGCACCCATCCTTTCTTTCAGCGTCGGGCTGCTGCTGACCATCCACCTGTGTTTTTTCACCATAATTGGGATGCTGGTGTTTACCATTGGTGAGAAGGTAAGTATGGCTTTGGCCATAGGTGGGGCTCATAGGCCCTTGTCCTGCAAAGCCTGCCTGCTCTGGAGTAGCCAGGGTGGCCGAGGATGACAGACCAGGAAGTGGGTCATGACACCTCTTGAGGGTCTGTCTCCTGCATGGCCAGTATTCCCATCACTGAAGCCTTTGTCAACCCCTGTCCTCTGTGCTGGTGACCTTTTCCATGTCCCTGTACGATAGGCTCTTCACTGAGGGTGGCTTGAAGGGTCCCCTCTAGGCTGACCGAGCCTCAGTCAGGGCTGCCCTTCCTGGTGCCTACTCCAAGTTCCAGCAATGCTTGGTTGGCTAAGTTCCTGGCCTCTGACTCTGGGCCCCTGCCCTGCCCAGCTGCAGTTGAGGCTTTGACCCTAGCAACTTGTTGTCATGGGGAGGTGTCCACCTGTCTGTCTGTCTGTGGGGACATCTGCCTTGGTTGCTCAACTTTAGGTTCTGTGTGTCTCTCCTCATATCTAGCAAGGGTTATTTATGTCCAGGCCAGGTCACTGTCCTCCAGCCTGGACCATCCTGCATCTCTGCATCTGTTGTGGGGTATGGCTGGTATGGTTACAGCTGGTCACCTCATGACATTGAGGTGACGTAATGGAGCTGTGCTGCCAAGGTAGGAGAAGACAAGATGGTGTCTTCCAACCTTGGGGTGCTGGGGTGGTCCTGTGTGTGCCTGCATGTGAGTATCTCTGTATATGTTTGCCTGTCATGGCTGCATGACTCTAGATGACTCTTGTCTGTGGGTATCTCAGGATGTGTAGTGTGTGACTGTGGGTGTCCCCTGCCTCACCTGTGCCCAGCAGGTCTTCTAACCTTGTCATTTCTTGTGACATTCATGTCCTCGACCCCTAGTCATTTGTGGCATGTGCATGTCTGTGAGTCTGTTTGTGCCGTTTGTTTCTGTGCCTGTCTGTGTCCCACGTGTTGTGTGTCTGTTGATGTCTGTCTGTAACATGTCTGTGAGTGTGTTTGTTGTTGTCTGTCTGTGTACATGTCTGTGAGTGTGTCTGTCTATATGTGAGTNTGCATGTCTATGTGTTTGTCTGTGTCTGGGTGTGTCTCCATGTCTATGTATGAGTGTGTTTCTGTGTGTATATGTGTGTGTCTGAATGCCTTGGGTATGTCTCCATCTTTGTATATGGGTATGTCTCTGTGTGCATGTCTGGATGTGTCTCCATGTCTGTTTCTCTGTGTCTTTATTTCCATGTCTTTGTGTAGTGTGTCTCCTTCCCTGTGTTTGTAGGTGTCTTCATGATGCGTCTAGTGAGTTCCTGGGTCTATGTGGGCGGGGCAGGACTGGACTGCCTTCCACACCCTCAAGACCTATGATCACCCTTGTTTCCCAGAGCCTGGGTTAGGCAGGCAGGCAGTGTGGGGGCTGGCAGAGACTCTAGCCTCAACTCAAAATGAATGTGGGGGCCTCTCCCCAGGAGTGCTATGTCCGGAGCTACCGGAAGATTCCTCCTACAGACTGGGTTTCTGCCCCATGAAGGGGAACCAGGCAGAGCAGGATGAGGGTTGTGTAATTGAGGGTGACTTCCTGTTATGGTCTTCCTATTCCCTGTCCTCTGTTGTAGTTGGGAGGGTGTGAGGACTGACTCATGTTGAGTTCCTTGTCCTTGGCGATCCCCAACCTTGTCAGCCTGGCCTGGGGAACAGGTGGAGAGCCTGCTGCATGTCCCCATGGTCCAGCCTGGTATCTCCAGGCTTGTAATAGCTGAGGACGCAGCACTTAGCCTTGTCTGAGCCCCTTCTGTAGGCATTGTCTATAGCTGGTCCACTTGCTACCCACATCTTCCTCACCACATGGTGCTGGCATTTGGAGCTTGTGGTGTCCCTAGAGCAGTGCTATCATTGCACCTCACAGGCTGTGTGCCACATCAGGGCTGTGGCCATATGTTGGCAGTGGGCTGGGTGTGAACCCAGGTTCTTATAGCTGGGGTTCTCTCTGCTGCTGCAGGCCCATGGCTCAGAGCCTACACAACTTGTGGAAGGAGTAGATTTGTGGGGGTGCTGCAAGACACCTGTGGGGAGATGGGCCAGGCCAGGAGCTCCTGCCTTGAAGCCTCTCATCCCCCTGCCCTGCAGCCCCAGTTGCTTTGTCTGGAAATGGATGCAGGTGCTAGACCTTCCCTCGGCCAACGTGAAACCTTCCCTGAGCTCACTTAGTGATCCCTGGAGGGCTACCTTCAGTCCTATAATACTGTCCCTGGACATGTCCTTGGGGGATGGCTTGTCCTCTGAGCCCCTTAGCTGAGCAGTGTCTTTGAAGGTGTTTGCTGTCCTGTTCTGAACCCAGGTGGGGCTACCTGGTCTCTCCCATGCCCAGCATGTCTCTCAACCTTGTTGCTTCTTGTGACATTCATGTCCCCACCCCTAGTCATCTGTTACCACTGGTTATGAATCTGTTGTCAGACCCACTGTAGACGGGTGACAGTGCTGTTTTGTATTCTGAAGTTGATGCTTGTCCTGGATCCTGTGCAGTGCAGAGACTTACATCAGGTGGCTGCTTGCTGGGCTGTTGGCAGAGTTGGGCCTTTGGATGGCAGGGGCAACTTGGCTTTGAAGTTGTTTTAGGAGAAAGTTGGTTCTGTGTGCATGCGGTCTGCTTCCTGTATGTCACTTACTCTGTTTACATTGTCACCTGTGTTCTGGCTGGAGTCTGCAGCTTGGTAGGCACAGGGTAGCTCTAGGGGACATCCATGAGTTCAGGAGTCTGAAGTTGAGGTTACTTTGAGGCAGATACACTGTCCATATTTGCTACCTTCCATGTCAGAGAGGACAGAGACTGGGAGCCCACACACGGCTACCCCTGCTGACAGCTGTAGTAAGCCACAGCTGTGTGGATAAGGCCTCTGAGTACCATGAATGGCCTGGACCTCTGCTTCTGGAACAGTGAGTCTCTCCTCAGGGCGAGGGGTCCCATCCCAAATCACTAGAGACACCCCACTACCCTGTGGCAGCTTCCTTGAGGCCACACTTACCAGTCTAGGTCTTTGCCCATCCCACCCCTGGCTCTTCCTCACTGTGCACACAGCACCTGACAGTCAGGCTCTAAGGAGGCTGGCAGGGCCTTAACGTTGTTCCTTGGCTGCTATGCTCAGGTAGGCTGCCTCAGAGTATCCGTTGAGGTTCTAGATAGGCCATTGTGCTCAGAAGCCTGCTTACGTGCCTGCAGGGCCTGAGTTCAGAGCCTGCTGGGAAGTGATGGGCTGCAGGTCAGGGGTGCTAAGACCTCAGCTGGGGGACAGAGGTCCAGGTGGCTGCCTCATCTGCTCTCAGGATGAAGCACAGGACAAGGAGAGGCTGGCCTACTTCCAGAACCTTCCACGGGCACTATTGTCACTCCTACTGTTGCTGACGACTTCCAACAACCCAGATGGTAGGTGTGGGGGGTGGGAGCTGGGAGGGGCAGAGAGCCTGGCCTGGGAAGGCCGATTAGGGTGCTGAGTTGTGGAGTTTGCCCTGAGTGTGTGAGCCTTTTCATTAGCATGGGGATATGATACTGGGTCCCTCTCTCTACCTTTCCTCTCACCCTTTGCGTTCTTGGTCCCTTCCAATCCCTTCTTTCTTTCTTGGTTCGCTTTGTCTCATCATTTTATTCCTTGGAGAAACTGAAAGTGTGTGGTGGTATGTGGTGATGTGGCATTGGTCAGTGGTTCCTCTATAGTGGCCTCTTTGAGGCCTAGCCACGCTCCCTCTCACTACCTAGGCCTGCTGTGAGGTGCGTGCCATTCAGGAGCATCAAGTGTGAGAGATCCCAGGTCTTACCTGGCCATGGCTGGGTGCTGCCAGGTCCTCCAACTACTCCACTGTGGGCTTTGCCAGGATGGGAAAGCTGCAGTCCTGATATCTGCTGTGGCCTGGCCACTGTGGCTTAGTGCCATTTATCCTGGTCTCAGGTTTTCTCAAGACCTTGGAGACCTCCGCTGAGGGCAGCCTGGGATTCCCATCTCAGAAGTGCTGTGCAGTTTGACCCCAAGCCGGTCACTGTGGGAGAGCTGCTGTGTGGCTTGGGGTGTGGTCACAGGCAGGCCCATCAAAGAACTTCCATCTCAAGGGGTACCGGTAGTGGAACATGAAGTCCTCAGCCCCCCTGTGAAGGCAGATCATGCGGGGTCAGGATGGACATGGGGCCAGGTGCTGCAGTGTGTGTTCAGCCTCTGACTCTTCTTTGTCTCAGTGATGATTCCTGCATATATCCAGAACCGGGCCTACGCCCTCTTCTTCATAACCTTCACCTTGATAGGTAAGTGCAGGAGGGTCTGTGTGGACACCAGGCGGTGTTCACCCATGCGTGACAGGATCCCCATGCTCAGGAGTGGCTGTAAACTGGCCTCTACTTTCTAACTCTCCTCTGCTTGCTTCCTCAGTCTGCCCTCACCCTGTAGCTTCCCTTCCCCCATACTCCTTAACTCGACCTTAGCCTGTTTTCACCTTATAACTTTACCTCAGCTTATCCCCTAGACCTTCACCTTCAACTGACCGCTCAGTGTGTCCCCACCCTGTAATTTCACCTCAGCCTGTCCTGCCGTAGCTTCACCTCAGCCTGCTCCCTCAGCTTGCTCCCAACTTATAACTTTGTCTCAGCTTGTCCACCTGTGGCTTCACCTCTGCCCTCACCCTGTGTCTTTACCTCCCCTTACTCCCCATATAGCTTCATTGCTCTGTGTTGTCTCCTCAGCGTGGTCCCTCTGTATACTGCTGACCCATTCTTCATCTCAGCCTATCCTACCCCTATAGCTTCACCCCAGTTCCCCATCCTATACCTGTGTGTGCCCCCACACCACCTGTAACTACCTCAGTCTGCTCCCCACCCCAGCTTCATCTTAGCATGCCCGCCCCACTCTTCCCCTTGGTGGTATGTGACAGTTGATGGCCCTGTCTGTCTTCCTATCCATAGTGAGGAATGCTTGGCCTCACCCCATTGATGGACAAGGATGCAGGAGTCTGGGGGTTGTGTGTGTCCCCTATTAGGAGGCAGAAGGGAACTCTGTGAATGTGACTGTGGTTGGTCATCCTGTGCTCCTGGCCACCATGCCTAGGCTGGCTGAGACCTTTGACTCCGGGACGGTTTTGGTCACTGGCTGCTGCAGGCTCTGTTCCACTGGCCTCAGGTCAAGTTGTTGTTGTTTTTTCCTTTCAACAAGGAAGCTTGTTTCTGATGAACCTGCTGACGGCCATCATCTACAATCAGTTCCGTGGCTACCTGATGGTGAGCCACCTTGAGCCCCTGCTGGGCTGTGCCAGAGCTGGCCCCAGAGGCCAGGCAGAGTGGGCCCTGAGTCACTGACCCTGGTAGGATGGGGAGCCAGTTGCCACCTCTTGTGGACCAGCTCAGATACACTGTTTCTGCTATGGGTCATTTCAGTAGCTACAGATTTGGTCATGGCTACCCAGGGTTTCCTTCTGTCCTCCCACACCAAGAGGAAAACACCCAGAGGGTGCAACTCCTGGGGTGTCATATCTGCACCCTAAATATGCAGAGAAGTGCAGACTTCAAGGACTTTCATAGTGAGCCATGGTCAGCAGCCATCCCTGCCCCCTTGGCTGGGCTCCCCTCTTTGAGGACTATCCCCTGTAGTGGTGCCCAAGGAGTGAGGGGCTGGCTCCCTAGGCTCCCCCTTAGCCACTTCCCAGGGCAAGGCAGACAAGGACAGAGATGTGTGTGGGAGCTACCAGAGCTGGATGTTCAGAGCCGTCCTCTTTACAGAAGTCTCTACAGACCTCGTTGTTCCGGCGGCGGCTGGGGGCCCGTGCGGCCTTTGAAGTCCTTGCTTCCATGGCAGGGCTGGCTGGAGCCACCCCTGAGACGTGAGTGCCGGGTGGGGTCCTCCCTCAGGGCAATATGGTCTTTTGCTTCTGGGAAGGGGAGCTGGGTGCTCATTAGGGGTTTCCTGAGTAGCCCCTGCTGGCTGGCGCCAGACTGGATATTCCATTTGGAGCTGTGTAAACTGCCAAGCCCTCAGTGCTTCCGATATCCTGTTTGCTTTTGTCTGTGAGTCCACTTGTGTCTAAGGCAGGCGTCCACACTGCCAGGTGGGCAGAGAAAGGAGGCAGGCAGGCTCTGGTGGGGCTTGACTTCTCAGAGGCAGCAGAGTCTGCTGGCCCTCTTTATGGGGCGTCTCCAGGGGATCTTAGATGGGGCCTGTAGGACCCTTCAGCTCACCCCATGGTGGAAGCTCACCCAGGCTCCTTTTCCGTGCAGCAGGGTGGATTCATAGCCAACTTCAGGCTGGAGGAACTGGCACTGGACATGCTCACTGGGGTGGGGTTTCTTTGCCACAGAGTTGGGGTAAATCCTGAAGACTTCCTTCGAGTACTTCAGAAAACCCAGCTGCCCAAAATCCACAAACAGGCCATCACGCAGGTTGCTGCTCTTCCTGGGTCTGCCCCAGCTCCTGTTGGGTGGGTCATCAGCCCCGTGCTTACTGCCCATGGGTTGAGAGGAGCCCAGGCATCGCTCCCCTGTTGCCAGTGGCCGACCTGGCCTTCCTTCTACAGAAGGTACGCTCCTATGAAGGCCGTCCGATGCTGGCTGATGAGTTCCAGAAACTCTTCGATGAGGTTGACAAAGGTGTGATCAAAGAGGTAACTAGGCCTGTCCTGTGCCACCTGTCTAGCTTGGGCTAGTGGGGTTCTATTTCCCATTGTTTTTAATGACCACTACCAGGACTTGCCTGCCCTGGATCCCCAATCCCTGGGATTGGCAGTGGGAATCCTTTGGCTCTTGGCAATTTGGGGTGAATTTGTTGGCAGGAGACATTTACTATTTGGGAAAACGGCCTGGGGAAGCCTGACACAGAGGAACATTCCCACAGCATTTTTCTATCTGAAACAAAGTCCTCTGGCCGTTCCTCTGGGAGGTCTAAATGCTAGCCCTCTCCAAGGCCTTTGCCTCTCGCTCTTGACGCTTGTGCACAGTCCCTTGGGGATCTTGGTTTCCACTTCAGCCCCAGTCAGAGGACAAGAATGCCTGCATATTCCAGTGTGGGTTTCTGGAGTGAGCAACCTTGCCAGGCATAGCTCAGGTATCCCAGGCAGGCAGAGGGACTGCTAACCAGCCCTGAGAGGACCAAGAGAGGTCCCAAGCCAGGACAGGCTAAGGTGGGGTCGGATGTGTCCTGCTGTGTGAAGCTTTGACAGTTCCAGTGCTGTGTGACCTGGCTGCTCTGCCTGCCTTAGGATACACCAGAGCCACAGCAACTGACATTTAATGTCTCGTGTCCTAGAAGCTNGAAGCCTGAGATGAAGGTATCACAGGCCCAGCCACTCTCAAGGCCTCTCCATGTGGCTGGCCTATGGTGTCTACATGTGGTCATCCTCTGTGTGTGTGTCCCCAAATCTTCTTTTTACAAGGACATAGTCATGTGGAATAAGACCCCCCACCCCCAGCACCCCACATTCACACAGTCATCTCTGGAAAGACATTATCTACACATGCATAACATTCTCTAGGGATGGGGCTGGCCTTGAGTAGATAGAGAATTCTGTGGAGCATAAAGCGTCAGCTCATCCTGTTAGCTGCTCCAGGAGGGTTTTAGCTTCTGTGGCCTCAAGTCCCCATTGCAGGTGGTTGTCTTAAAATCATGTTTTCCTCAGGCCTCCCTAGGCCTTCTGGAGGCATGCATTTGTTGCTTGATATCCTTGGGGGTGTCGCTTCTGCCCCCACCTTGGGACACAGGAGTCTGATGATAGTAATGTATTCGAGGGGGTACTGTGTATATATTCTGCCATCAGGCCTCTGTTTGGACCAGGTGGGCATTGAGGGTCCCCTTGACTTGGGGCATGGGAAACAGATGTTGTTGGATGCAGCTTGCAGCGATTAGGGATGGGCCTAACAGAGCCTGGGTCCTGTGAGGCTCTGTTCCAGGTGGCAGTTCCCAGCCTGGGTAGGAGGCCTGCTGCCTCAGGAGGCTGCTCTTAGAAGCCACGTGGGCTGGGTTTGTTGTCACTCAGTCCTTTTCTAGGTACAGTCAAACCTGGGCAAGAGAGCAGTCTCCATCTGGGTTCTGTCCCTTGGTCTTGCCCAGTAGCGCCTGCTGGGCTGCCCTGGTTCTCCCTATACTGGTGCTTGCCAACCTAGCTGACTTCACTGTCTCCCAGTGCCAGGATATTATGGTTTCTGTCCTCAAGGAGATGATGCCTGTCTCGGTGCTGCAGAAGAAGGACACACAGACTGTGTCTATCAATCGAGGCCCAGTAGAGCAGGCTCGGGCTGGGGACAGCCTAGCATTTGAGCCATATCCCTCCTCTGGCCCCCTTTCCCAGCTACTTTTTGGATTCTCTGAAACAGGGTCTCCCTATGTAGCCATAGCTGTCCTTGAACTCACTATGTAATCTTGACTGGCCTCAAATTCATAGAAACTCACTGTCTTTGCTCAAGAATGCTGGGGTTAAAGGCATGCATGACCACACTTGGCTTTCGCAGTTCCTTATCTGTGGGCCATGCTCTTTCCGATGGTCTGAGATCGGAAAGCCTGGGACTGGGTCTTGAGACATGTGTTCGAACCTGGAAGTTTTTTTTTTTTATGTATGCAGAAGAGGGCGCCAGATCTCATTACAGATGGTTGTGAGCCACCATGTGGTTGCTGGGAATTGAACTCAGGATCTCTGGAAGAACAGTCAGTGTTCTTAACCTCTCAGCCATCTCTCCAGCCCGAACCTGGAAGTTTTGAGAGCCTCGGATCTTTGCACTGGTGTTATGTCACTCTTTCCTCCAAAATGGAATGCGATGGGCACTNTATTTCAATTTTGAGGTTCAGTTACTTGGGGGTTGCTAGCTTTAGGGGCAGGCTGTGGTTTTTGGATCAGCCCCTTCAGAGAGGTACCCTCGGTAGGTTGGTGCTGTGGCAGCTTGCATGACCTGCTTGTCTGTCAGCAGGAAGCTGAGTGTATGTTGGTGGGTGCAGAGCAGGCACCGTGCAGCTTCCAAAAAGTCCTTCAATGAGTGTAGTCCCCACTGTAAATGTGAAAGAATAGTAAACCCCCTCACTGCCCTCCCCAGAGGTGGCCTCTGTCACGTGGACACTGATTGGTTCAGTTGCACAGGCATGTGTGGCTATGTTCTGCTAAGTCGGAACGTGGTGGAGATGCTGAACCTCACTCAGCAATATGTCAGTGTGCTTCCAGTCAGGCAGAAACCACAGAGGGAGCGCAAACAAGGCCCCCTCCCTACCAGGAAGTCTCAGGTGTGATGACAGACCTGCTGTAGAGAAGGAAGAGTTCTGGGGCTGAGGGACAGCGCCTGAGCAAGGACGACCTTAAAAGGGGACCTTCCTCAGCCGGACTCAGGCCTCTGTGGAGAAGTGTGGCTTATGCTTCTAGAGAGAAGGTGGCCCAGACCTCTGGAGAAGGTTTTCAGACATCTGTGGAGAATGTGGCTGAGATTCCTGTGCAAAAGACGACCCAGACCTCTGGGGAACAGACCTCTGGCCTGCCTGAGCCAGGGCTGGTCTNTGGGCCATTGGCAAGTGTACTGGATGGTGTGGGGAACACACTATCTGCAGCAGAGGTCAGGGTGTGCGGAGCGCTAAAGGGCCTCTGGGCAGGCAGGCAGCCCCTGCACACTAGCTGACATGTCAGCAGGTTAGGCTGAAGCTCGAGGGTGCCAGGAGGACTGCATGTCTGGAGAGTCACCATACGTCCTGATGCCATACCACTGCATGACACCTAAACTGCAGGGGGCTGCACACTCCTACCTTGTCCTGCACTGTCTGCTCAGAGTCACCCCATGCCTACTGTAGGTCAGGGATGCTGACAGGAACTGTGTTCACAGTGGAGCTGGTGTGGACAGTGAATCAGAGAAGTCATTCTGTTTGGGATGGTGTGTTGACATTTTCCTGTGGACACCATCCCCAGGTGCAGTCCTAGGTGTGCTTGTCCTTGACATGGAATTCATGAAGTCTGGGATCTTTCCATGTAAACCACTCTTGGTGATGAATCTCTCTTCCCTGCACCCCACTGTGGCCTGGACTGTTCTTCACTTGGAGCTGTCACCTGAAATGTGGCCTTTGCTAGTCACTGAAGAAGTCAGTGGTTCAGTTTCATCCTTGAAACTTACTGTGTATGTGTGGTGGTGCTCCCACCCCTGGGGCAGCAGGAGCGTTCTCTCTGCCTCCTCAAGGTGGACTCAGCACAGCAGGCTGCCTCTGTGGCTCGCCTCATCAGTCTGCCANAGCCACCATCCCACGCTGTCCTTGTATATGTGGGAGAGGTGTCACAGGAAGGCACAGACCTCAGAAAACACTGGGTCTTGTGAGGCTGTCCTCTACTGCTGTCCACTCTGGATGGCCACAGTACACCTGGCTTTGTCATTACATTGTCCTCACACTTGGTAAGCCAGCTTTAGGGATGTTTGACAGTGTTGTTCATTTGGTATGCTTTTACAATTTTAATTATTTATTTGTTTATTTTTGTTTTTCAAGACAGTGTTTCTCTGTGTATCCCTGGCTGTCTTGGAACTCTCTCTGTAGACCAGGCTGGCCTCACACCCAGGACTCAGAGATCTGCCTGCCTCTGTCTCCCAAATGCTGGGATCAAAGGCCTGTGCCACCACTGCCTAGTGCAATTTTAATTTTTATTGTATTTTATGAACTTTTTGGATGTATATATATGCATACATGCATGCCACAGTGCATGTGTAGGTCAGAGGACAACTATGGGAAGCTGTTTTCTTTGTCCATGTGGGCCCTAGAGGTAGAACTCAGGTCATCAGGCTTGGCGACAAGGCCTTGACTCACATATTTTTATGTGTATTAGTGGTTTGTCTACATGTATGTATGTATACCACTTGTGTGCCTGGTCCCTGTGGAGGTCAGAAGAGGGCATTGGATCACCTGGAACTGGAGTTATAGATAGCTGTGACGTACCATGTGGGTGCTGGGAACTGAGCCCAGATCCTTTGCAAGAACAGCAAGTGATCTTAACTGCTGAACCATCTCTCTAGTTCCCACGCATGCATTTTATTTTTAAAACTTTTATTTATTTTATGTGTATGGGTGTTTTGTCTGCATGTATATCTATGCACCACATGTGTGCTGGTGCCTGCAGAGGGCAGAAGAGGGTGTTGTATCTCTTGGGACTGGAGTTATAGATAGTTGTGAGCCACCATATGTATACTGGGAATTGAACCTGGGTCCTCTAGAAAAGCACCCTGCCCTCTTAACCACTAAGCCATCTTTCCAGTGCCCCCTCCCCCGACAGCATACATTTCAGATGACTCATGTGACATGGTTTACATACAAGGCATTAGACGTTTAGATCATTCTAGTTATATAAGATCACGTGATTAGGCTCTCCTGTTTGGGATTACTTCTGAGGCTAGATAGGGCAGGGCAGGAGGTAAGGCAGGAGGTTGTCATCCTAGAACAAGAGGCAGGTCACCTGCCTCACCACAGCTCTGAGAGTGTGGATTCTCTTTGTAGCACCCGCCGAAGCCCCAGTACCAGTCTCCATTTCTGCAAAGCGCCCAGTTCCTCTTCAGTCACTACTACTTCAACTACCTGGGGAGCCTCATCGCTCTGGGAAACCTCTTGTCTATCTGTGTGAGTGGGGGCTTACCCTGTGGTGGTGTGGGAGGCCCTGTCCTGCAGCCAGCCTTCCCTTGGACCCCCCACCCCCACACTGTGGCTGGCCACAATGGTAAGCCGCCCTCCTCTGTGACTTTGCAGGTGTTCCTGGTGCGAGACTCAGACCTGATGCCCGGGCAACGTGATGACTTTGTCCTGGGAGTGAGTTCAGGGGCTGCTGGCCTGTGAAGCTGTCAGCTCTGCCAGGAGCTGAGCAGTAAGGAGGAGAGCAGGGTGGAGACAGCTGAGCAGTGAGGAGAAGGAGCAGGGTGGAGACAGGGTGGCTGAATCCACAGCAGTAATCCCTCACGGGGATAGAGGCTCTGGTTATATGGGCAGAGTGTCTGGGTGGGGACAGAGTAACTCCCATGGGCCCCTGCTTAGGGTGGGTGGGAGGCTAAGGGTCCTAGGCCCTGTGGAGAGAAGAGACCAACTGGGCTGCAGTGCTAACTGCATCCTGTGGGCTGTGTGGCTTCATGAACTTTGCCTCCAAGAAGTAAACTTGATCCCTTCTGATGTTAAAAGGTTCTGTTGAATTCTTTGGGAATTGAAGCTTTTCACTTTGAATTTTGAGCAGAAGCCTGTTGTCCTTATGTTAGGTTCTGTTAGTGGCCTTGCGGAGGCTGTCTGACAGCTTTATGAAAAGAACTGTCTTTACACCTGGGCCTCCCATGGTCTGTTCTGGCGGGGGGCGGGGGAGTCTCCATGACCCCCCTAGAGGAGGAGTTAGTTTCCTTCAGAGGCCATCTTCTTGATGTGCTCCCACCTGGAGCTCTCTGGCCTGTTGGTGAGAAGCTTCTGCAAGCTCAGGTTCCCCTGGAAGGGCTAGCCTAGAGTGTTCCCTTTCATTGCCTGTTGGCTGGGAGGCCTGGGTCAGGGGAAGATGTGCATCCTTGGGGTCTCTGTGGACCTCAGAGATAGGACAGAGCAAGAAGCAGAAATACTAGTGATGCCCTAAGCATGGGGGATGGGGTTCCAGAAGGGCAGCAATAGAGGTGAGAGGAATGCCATGGCCACAGGCCTTGGTGTCCTGGGGATGCAGTGGGTGAGGCTGATGCTGGGCTCTTCTGCCTCTTCAGATCCTTGACTGTGTCTTCATCTTGTACTACCTGGTGGAGCTGCTGCTCAAGGTGTTTGCGCTGGGCCTGCAGGGCTACCTGTCCTACCGTAGCAACGTGTTCGATGGCGTCCTCACCATTGTCCTCCTGGTAAAGTCCGTGCAAGCTGGGGTACCTCTCCTGGCAGCTGTGTGAGCCTGGCTGACCGCTTTGCCTGGGCCCTTTGGGTTTATAAGTCTAGTATAGATCTATCAGGTAGTATAATGGACTGCCCAGGAGAAAGTGGGGCTCCTGGCTCAAGGGACCTGGGGTGAAGTGCATGACGGGATGCAGGAACTTGGTCCCCATTGTATATGAGTGCTGCAGGGGCTGGGCTACCACTTCTCAACCTGAGGAAGGTCCTGCAGGACCCACAGCTATCAGCATAATGCTGCCCCTGGCACAGCCCCCCAGTGCCACTGGTTCACAGTGCAGCCTTGGTGTAAGCAAGTGAGTGTCAGGGGTCTCAGCTACCCAGGTGCCCTTGGGAATCCATGAACTTTCTTCTCCCCACTTGCTGGGAGTGAGGAGCTCACACTTGGTGTGAGTATCACAGCAGTGACCTCAAGTGACTTTTTGAGAGCCAGTGGGCCCCTGGTGATGCCTAGAGAGAGTTACTTGAACCAGGCCTTTTGGTCCATCCATGACTAAGTGGCTTCCAAAGTCCTGATTCCTGAAGCCAGAGTATTCTCGATGACAGAAGTCCAACATCTGGCTGTATGGGGCATGCCCAAGTGATGGACTTAAGTTTGGGATTCTGTTGCAAGCTGCCTGGGATGGCACTGCTGGAGGTGCCACCTGGGTTGGCACTGCTGGATGATGCCCCCTTCTCTCTGTGGTTCAGGTTTTGGAGATTTCTACTCTGGCTGTATACGGATTGCCACAATCAGGATGGTATGTGATTGCAGAGAACCTGGGGACACCACCTGAGCAGTGACCTGTCACACTGCACCCAGGCAACAGATTCCAGTACCACACGGGGTCCCTGGCCACTGGCATGCACCATTCTACCAGTAGGGCTGTTGGACTATGGCCTGAGTCTGCCCTGCATGGGGGACATGCAGAAATGGACACCACTCCTTGTTCAGGCAGTACCCTTTGCAGTGGCCTGGTGGACAGTGGTGTTCCCTGTAAGGTATTCTAACAAGTGGTCATTGTCCCTTCTCTCCCACCATCTCTAGTGTGGGAAATGAGGCCAAATTCAGGTCTAGGGGATCTGGAGTCACGGATTGATTGGGCTGGGTCCCTCTGCTAGTGTGGGAAGATCCCATTGCTAGTGCCTGCCAGTGTGTGGCCTTGGCTTATCCCTGTGCTTGGTGTCTGTTTACTTTTGGTCAAATAGTGTCCCTGGCTTTCCTGAGGTGTTAGGGCACTGTTTGAGCCCACTGGCCCCTATCCTTACTGTACTGAGAGACTTCTGGGTAGGGTCCTGGGACTTTTGGCATAGCCAGTGGGTGCTAGGCTTGTACCAGCGCCTTTGTTGGTGAGGCTGCCCTGTGCCAGGATGACACATTAGGTTGCTATGAGAGAGACTCCTGTGAGCCAAGACTTGGCTAACACAGGCCTGGGGCCACTTCTGTCCACTTTGGACCCCTGCCCTGCCTTGTCTTAGTGACACAGTTTGGGGAGGCTTCTGAGGGCTGGGGGTCCAGCACTGACCTGCAGAGTTGCCTCTGGGGTGTCTGCTGGGATTGCTTGGAGATGGGCAGGGACAGTCTGCCCGTGTGCCAGGCAGGAACCATGTGAGAGCACTGATCTGTTTCTGATGTGAGCCAAGCCCTTCTCAAGCTTTGTCCCATCACCTTGAGAATTGTGAGGGTGACATTTGTGGTGAGAATGGCTGAAGTTTAGATAGCAATCAGAGTACAGAGAAGCCATGAGGATAATGGAGTGGAGTGGCAGCCACAAGGTTGGGGTCAGGACTGGATCCTAGGCTAGGAAGTTGGGTCAGGAGAGGGTCAGAAGTCATAGGCCCAGATGAGACAGGGTCAGTGATGGGACAGGGCCAAAGGTCAGGTAATAGGTTGAGGTTGGGACAAGCTTCCTATCAGTTCTTCAGGAACTGAGCTCAGCAGGTCTGGGACCTGGTCATTGAATACTATCTCTGCCTTCATGCTATGGGGCTGCTTTGGGAGGTGTGGCCATGACTGTGGCTGTGCTGGGAGGTGTGGCTGTGGCAGTGGTTATGCTGGAAGGTAGGCTGTGGCTGTGGTTATGGCTGCCTGGGCACTAGGTATGAGTAGGGTATGGCTAGACTCGGTCTCCCACCTCCTGAGCTTTTTCTGCCTGGTGGCCATACCATAACTCTTGCTGTCTGCTCACCCCTGCTGCCTAGCCTCTCTGCTCCCCTGGACCTCCTAACATGGCTCCTGTGTCTTCCTAGGATGCCCAAGCAGTACGGCCCACTGTCGCTTTGGGACATGACACGGCTGGTGAACACACTGATTGTGTTTCGCTTCCTACGCATCATCCCCAACGTGAAGGTATGCGCCCCCACTCCCCATGATCTGGGGTAGGGACACTCATCACCAGAGCCCCTTCGGAGCACACCTTCAAGCCCCCTTAGCATTCTTGAGCTGCTGGGGTGGGGTCACTGGATCAAGAGCCCATGCTTCCATTTCTTTTAGCTTCTGGGTCATAGAGATGCAAATCTCTGGTGATTAGTGGGCTGGCAGGTAGAGGGTGGCCGCAGGGTCTGGTTGCCAGGCTCTCAAAGGGACCTGTGACTCAGCACCCACAGGAGGCCAGGCATATTTGAGGACTATGTGAGCATGTGTGTGGGTGTGAGTGTATATGAATGTATGTGGGTGTGTAAGGTTTCTATATATGGTGGATGTGTACAGGATGTATGTGGTGTATGGGTGGCTGTGGGAGTGTGATGTATGTAGTTGTGTAGATGGCCTTGAGGTGGGTGTCCAAGTGTGTACAGATGTGTGTGGATGGCTATGGAGTAGCTTGCTGGTCCATCCTGCTCTCCTGGTCAGGGTGAGGGTATGTGTTGAGGGGTACACTGTTGTCCCTGGGGCAGGAAGAGTCAAGCTAAACCTTCTTCCTACCCACAGCCAATGGCTGTGGTAGCCAGCACCATCCTGGGCTTGATCCAGAACTTGAGGGCATTTGGTGGGATCCTGGTGGTAAGTCCTGGAGCTCTGGTGGTGGCCTGGGTGGGCTAGCTCTGTGGAGTCCAAGTGGTGTGGCTGGCCTGGATCTGCTCTGGTGAGGAGGCCCACAGCAGTGTCAAGATGCCAGACTTGGTTGTTCCCTTCCTTCCAGAGAGGATCTGGGGTTACTATCCCCACTCTATGCCAAGGGTCCTTGTGATAACTGTCCAGTCCCTCATGTACCACAGTGAGAAATAGTGAGGAAATCACAAATGGCCTTTCCAAGGTCCCCACCGCCCCCGTGGGCCCAAGCTTGGGATTCTGGAAGATGCTCTTTTAGCCCTGTGTGCCAGACAGAAGCTGAGATGTGCCTGGGCCTTCGCTGGGGCCAGATGGCCTGTCTGTCCTCTGTGGAACCTGAGAAGCACACAGACCTCCTAGAGAGCTAGCCTGGTGCTTCTGATCTCTCCAGCTCCATCTTTAGGGCAGAGTCGTCTCTGTGCCCCCCTGACTCCCTTCCTTTGGCCTCAGCCTGGCCCTGTGGCTGCACTGACAGCGGCTCCTCCTCCAGGTGGTATACTACGTGTTCGCCATCATTGGAATCAACCTATTCCAAGGCGTTATTGTGCCTCCTGGAAACAGCAGGTGAGGAGCTGTCCATGCCTGAGGGCGTTAGCCTGTGGGTACTTCAATGGGCCCTTCCCCTAAATGTCTCTTGTACGTGTCCTGCCTTGGGTCTCCTGAGCACAGCACCCCCCACCTCCAGGATCTAGGCTGTGGCAGTGCTGGGGTGGGATTGGGGGCAGAGTGCCGTCCTCAGAACCTGGAGCCTAGGATTCTGGGGATGGGGGACCTTTCGGGTCATGTCATATACTCTCCCTGTGTGGCCGCGAAGTGGCATCTTCCTTTGCCCTTTCCCCTGGGGCCTAAGAGTCCAAGTTGGGCTGAGGAGTTGGGCAGTGCTCAGCTGCTCAGGCCCCTGGCTCCAGCTACTAACCAAGGGGCACTGTATCTCCAGCCTGGTGTCCAATAACAGCTCAGCACCGTGTGGAAGCTTCGAGCAGCTAGATTACTGGTCCAACAACTTCGATGACTTTGCTGTGAGTCCTCTGCCTTGTCCCCAGGGACCCCTCTCCCCCTGCCTTGCCCTTGTTCCTTCTTCTCTGGTTTCCTCCTCAGCCTTGTCCTGGGCCCTCCTGGACCCTACCTCTGCTGTCCCACAGGCTGCTCTGATCACGCTGTGGAACGTGATGGTGGTGAACAACTGGCAGGTATTCCTGGATGCCTATCGGCGCTACTCAGGCCCGTAAGTCTGTTTGCCCCAGTGCTGGCTCTGAGTTGGACAGTACATCAGAGAAGCAGGGCCTGGACTTAGGAGGGAACTAGTCCCTGACCTTGGAAGGCTGACCAAGCTGTGTCCTGGCAGGCTTCAACCTTAATCCACACTGCAGTGGGAGATAGCCAGGGCCGTGGGCTTATGNACTCTGGGGGTGCCAGTGTGGGAGAAATAAATGGTGTATATGATTGCCTCAGGCTTCTGGGGGTTTCCATGGGGTGGAATCCTAGGGAACTAGTCAGGTGGATCATTTAGCCCATTGTTTAGAGAGCTTTGACCAGCTCAGTAGAGGGGCCTACTCAATTCAAATACAATTTGCACCTCATGCTAGGCTTCCTCTGGTGTCTCTGGCACCTCCAAGTCCTGGTGTTATGGGAACATTACTACAGTATATACTGTGGAGTTAGGAGCAGGGTCTGCTGAGGCCCTCACAGATGTGGGTTGGGAGCTGTGTGACTTTGTGGAATGATCTCATCCCACTCACAATGGGTCCTGGCCTCCTTGTCCTTCATAGGTGGTCAGTGGTGTATTTTGTGCTGTGGTGGTTGGTGTCCTCTGTCATCTGGATCAACCTGTTTCTGGCTCTTCTTCTGGAGGTACCAGATATCCCTGTCTAGGCCTGAGATTGCCTGCTGAGTTGTCTA
>LZPO01030507.1:585505-603878 GCA_001675575.1 Neotoma lepida
CTGCTACCCACCAAGGCTACAGGCTGAAGGAAGCCTGGCTGGGGGCCTCTGAGATGCTTGCCCTGGCTGATGTGTCTTAGTTAGGGTTTCTATTGCTGCAATGAGACACCAAAAAGCAAGTTGGGGAGGAAAGGGTTTATTTGGCTTGTGCTTCCACATCACTGTTCATCACTGAAGGAAGTCAGGACAGGAACTCAAACAGGGTAAGGATCCTGGAGGCAGGAGCTGATGCAGAGGCCATGGAGGGGTGCTGCTTACTGGCTTGCTCAGCTTGCTTTCTTATAGAACCCAGGACCACCAGCCCAGGGATGGCACCACCCACCATGAGCTCCCCCATTGGTCACTAATTGAGAAAATGCCTTACAGCTGGATCTCATGGAGGCATTTCCTCAGCTGAGGCTCCTTCCTCTCTGATGACTCTAGCTTGTGTCAAGTTGACGCACAAAACCAGCCAGTACAGGGTCTGTGGGGTTCTCGGAACCCCAAACTGGCTTGAGGTTGGAGTTAGGCATCTTGCTATTTCACGGGTGTGGATCTCATAGGCTCTGCATCCAGATGTCCAGGGTGAGCTGCTCCCTACAGTGACTGTACTGTGACTTCAGACTGGGCGATGGGGGGGCAGACTCTGAAGCTGGTGCCACATGGGTACTTATTCCCTTCCTCTTGCTCCAGAACTTTCTCCACAGATGGGACCCTCGAAGTCATAAGCAACTCCTTGTTGGTACCCAGCAGATCACCTATCAGATGTCTGTGGAGCTCATGTTCAGGTGCGGGCCTTCAGAGTGTGCCTCTGGTGCATGGAGCTGACAGTTGCGGGGAGGGAGAGTGGGCAGNCCTTCTGTCAGGGTTCCTCCTCCACCCAGTCATCTGTGCTGCCACTGAGCTGGCAAGAGATGCTCATAGCACGACAGTGGACACTGCTGCTTCCGCCGGGGACAAGGACTCTTCTCCACTTGTGGTCCAGCATATGGAAGGGACCATCTATCCTCCAGTGTCTTGTAGCTTCTGGTTGATGCCATGGGACACAGCCAGGTGGCCTGAAGGAGCCACACCTTCTCTTCTTGTGGTATCATGGAGATTGTCCTCTGCTTGTATAGAAGTGTGGCTGTCATCCCAGGGCCATCTGTCATGGGCCCCATTTCCTTTCACCAGTGTTGGCTGTGTGCTATGACCAGCCAGCTACAGTTATGCCAGAGGGTGTGAGAAGGGCTCTCTAGGCTTCCAGGCTTTTCATTTCTTTGTTTTTGGTGCAGGGGTGGAGCTCAGGCTGTGTGCATGCTACACTCTACATTGTGTGCTCATCACCGCACAGAGGTTTTAGCATCTGTATTTTCCTGAGGCAGGACTTACATGCCCATATCCCCATGCCCTGTCACATAGCCTGTTTTGAAAGTACCTCCTGGTTGGGGACTGAGTCTGGGCACTTGCAGACCTTGCCTACTGGCTTTGCTTGCAGTGTCTGAGATACCCAGGCCTATCTCTCTCTGAAGCTTTTGTGTGACTGTCCCTACCCTGCAGGGACATCCTAGAAGAGCCCAAGGAGGAGGAACTGATGGAGAAGCTGCACAAGCACCCGCACTTGAAGCTGTGTAGGTGACATCAGAGTGGCCTCCCAGCCGGGGTGGCAGGACAGAGATGCTGGCCTGGGGCCCATGCTGTGGAGGCAGCAGCTGGTAGAGACCAAGCAAGAAAAGACGGTGCCTGGGACAGACCACTCAGGGACGGACAGAGGCTGGGACAAGGACTGTGGCTGCTCAGTAGTAGCCACCGTGCAGTCTNTGTGGCCTTGGCAGACCGGTGGTCACCACTGTAGGGCAGCATCCCTCCATTTGCCGCTCTTCCAAGCTGCTTTGGTGAGACTTGCTAAGGAGAAAGAGCGATTCTGCAGGGCCCTCAAAGCCCAGGAAGTGAGAAGGCCTCAGCTCTCCATGTTACCCACAGCTTATCTGTGTCTTCATTGTCAATGGCCTTTATGAACCTGAGTCTGCACAGGGTCTGTGGAGGGTAGCCAGCCGGTTTCTGGGGCATTGGGGTTGGTTTCATGTATCGAGAATGTTATCTTCTTGTTTCACAGTGTCTGAATGTGATCAGGTATGCCTGGGGGTCACAGTGNCAATCATTTTTCTGTTTTGTAAACAATGAGCTTGTTCTTACTCTGCCCTTGCCTCTCTCTCTGCCCCAGGGCTGTTGGGTAGGGTTGCTTATNTTGTGGACCACACAAGAGCGCCAGGTTAGGAGGTGTGACCTCTTACCTGTGTGGGAAGCACCCATTAGTGACATGCACAAAGGCTAAGCCAGAGGTGGCTCTGTTTTGTGTGTCCTCAAGGTTTGTGGCAGAGGAAGCTAGGGCAGGAAGGTAGGAGAATCCATTGACTCAGCGCATTAGACTGGCCTTTGGTTTTCTCATTTCAGATGCCTACTCTGGGGGTTGGTAGTAGAGATTCTTAGGGTCTTTCAGGCTCTGGGCTGGCTCCAAGTGATGTTTGCCAAGGGCCTTGACAAGGAATGGGGCCTTGGGTACCACTGTCTTGGGGCTGCAAGCCCCTGGGTTTTCCCATGGTATGGGAGAGGAATCTGAGGGAAGTGTAATGGGGGANTCTTCAAAAAAGCCAGGAAAGCACAGTGCTCAAGCGGTGAGTGCTGGAGAGGTACCGACTCCCCACAGNAGGCACAGGGCACCCCAGCTCAGGAGCAGCTTAGGAATCCTGGTCATTTCCCTGACATCCTCAGTGTGGGGCCTTTGAGACTCTTGAAAACAGTCTGAGATCTGCCCTTCTGCAAGCTGCCTCCCTGGAGGCTGGATTGGAGGGCATACCCAATTGTCCTGAGCTGGGCTGGTCTCTGGCACCATGGCTGGACCAGATTGGCTGCACAGTAGTTGNGTTGTCTTTGTTCCCTGACCCCAACTCTTAAGCTTTGAGTGCCACCTACTGGTAAGATGGGCTCTGCTGATGCTACCAATGCCTGGTGGCCTCTAGGACTCCCCAGAAGCTCCTCCTNGGTTTTCCAGGCCAGTTCACAAATCTCAAGTCCTCACCTCATAGTGAGCCTGGTCTGGTGCCTGTTGGGTGGATGTCGGCCCTGGTTCTACCTCTGCTAACCAGTATTGTCCAGTCCTCCCAGTATCGCCCACCCTAGCTTTTGTGCAGAAATCCACCCTGCAGGGCTTTTTAATCAGGCAGAGCTGGGTGCAGNGAGATGATTTCCACTCAGACTGCGCTGCCCTCAGCAAGGGTACCTGAGATGATAATCACCGGAGTGTGTGTGGAGGGNCCANAGGAACCACAGTGGTATTCTGGGGGCTTCCTCAGCTCACTGTCCTGCCCATTTCAAATGCTGAGTCACCAGTGGCCCTGGTGGGGGCTTTGTGCAGCACAGGTGGCCATGGGACTGCAATGGCGACAACCTATTTGNGGAGTGTGGGCTTGCGCTTCTCAGGGCCCTTCATGGTTGCTCTGCGGGCTTCCCCCTNTTTTCTCTTTTCACCTCTTGGTACTGGGTACAAGAGCTGTGGAGCCTGAGGCACGCAGCGTAGACCAGAGCTGGTGTCACACACAGCCCTGATGGCTGTCTGAAGAGAAGGTGGGTGTGGGAGGTGGCCGAGGCTGAAGATCCTGGCGNTAGGGTCTGGGTCCCATGAGGGGCCTTTTGTCCCTATGGCCCAGGGAGTTCTGGGGTCAGCAGGNGGCATGAATGATGAAGACAGCTGGCCCTGGTGGCATGGGAGGCTGAGCCTGTCAGAGCAACAGTGAGCTCATGGTGGGGTGGGGTGGGCACCCTTGGCCTGAACCCTGAGCTTGGGCTGCCCACACTTCAGCAGAGCACTGTGTTTGAGTTGTTAGACATGTCTAGTGCACACTGGGAGTCAATGAGGGGACCTGACGATGCATGGAGACCACATCCACCTGGAGGTCTTAGCCTGCCTGGCTGGTGCTTGAGACCTGAACACTGAGACATTTTCACTTTCTGCACTGGACACCTTGGGCAGTAGCTATTACCAGGGGCTCCTGTAAGTCCCTGACACCCAATCCCAGGTCATGTTGTAAGCATTGCCTGGACTTGTGTGGTTATGTGGTTCTGCCTCCTTGGGTTCTGTGAGCCCTCCAGGCCANACCTGGGACCTGCCTAGGTCCTTGGAAGAGCAGGCAGTGCTCTTTACTGCTGAGCCATCTCTCCAGCGTAGCACTTCAGGTTCAGCCCTATACAGGGAACCTTCTGGTGTCTTCTTTCTCCCTATCATTGCCAGTCTCCTTAATGTGTATCTTGAGCCATTTCAAGGACAGTTAACCAGTGATGACTAGATACTGGTTCCTGTCATTGCCCACCCCCCTNGCAGAGCTACCCCATACTGCCTGTGGCTCAAGTCTCATCCCGGGGGCTCACGTTAGTCTCCAAAAGTGGCCTTGGGAGCCTTTATTTGTTTAGATAAGTAGTTCTCAACCTGTGGGTTGTGACCCCTTTGGGGNCNGCATGTCAGGTATCCTGCATGTCAGATATTTACNTTATGATTCATAACAGNAGCAGAATTACAGTTATGAAGTAACAACAAAATAATTTTATGGTTGGGGTTCACCACAGCATGAGGAACTGTGTTAAAGGGTCACAGCATTAGGAAGGTTGAGAACCACTGCTCTAGATCTTTATTGTCATCTAGAAACACCAACACTATTACAGTGAGGTTTCAGCTGCTTTGTTGCTGTGAGATTACATGCAAATCACTTGCTTTTCTAAATTCTGGCCAGATGGGTGTGGTGGTGCACACCTTTAATCCCAACATTCAGGAGCCAGAGGCAGGTAAATCTCTATGAGTTGCCATCTCGGTTTACATAGTAAGTTCTAGGACAGCCAGGGCTACATATTGCAACTCTGTGTGAAACCAAACAAAACAAACCCCACCTCGGGAGAAGACTAGACTTATATGTTTATCATTTCATCATTANCATTACTATTGTTATTATNTGATACAGGGTCTCTGTAGAACTCATGGCAGTCCTCTTCCCTCAGCACCCCACATGCTCAGATAGTGTGTGAACCTCCACTCCTGTTTGGATTTTTCACCTCAGCACCCCACTTGCTGAAATACTGTGAGCCACTGGCCCTGGTCTGAGTTTTCAAAGAGCTGTTGGTAGAAGTTCAGCCTGACTGTGTTAACAGTGCAGTTGGCCTCTGTGACTGGGTGTTTCGCCACGGCTTTGACTCACAGTCAAAAGTATTTGAAGACTGTGAATGTGCCTGGGTCTTGCTGCTGCTCTGTGATGTGCGGTAGACACACAGTGAGCTGCACTTGTAATCTAAGTGTGGTTTAAAGTGTGCAGGATGAGAACACCGAATCACTTCCCATGGATGTTGGTGTCCTGGGGGGGGGGTCTAGGGCCATCTTGGAGCCATACCCTGAGGCCACTGAGGTGCCAGTAATTCTGGGTCCACAAGAGAACTCCTGCCCATGTACCATAGAAGGTGACCAAAGGATGTACTCATCTCTTGGGGAGATGGGGCTGGAGAAAAGGGGTGTGGGAGCCTTGGGTTCTGGACCTGGTGCACAGTCATGTGTTTGGCTTTCTTACACATGTTGTACCGTGCTGAACATTAGCATGTGAGGGAAGGGAACAAAAGAGGTGCTGGGCAGGGATCCAGGTTGGGTCCTCGGGCAGCTTTGCTTCGGAGGTGGGAGGAAGTTCTCTGTTTTCCTCATGGGATTGCTCTGAGGCAGTGGGGGTAACCTGGTCACCATGAGGAGGGGTGGTGGTGTGTGGTTGAACAGGGCTGTGGAACAGAGGTGGAGCAGGAGACAGTGTTGGGGCAGCAGTTGGATGGGGTCAGGGTGGCCTGGTGGGGGTTGGGGTAGGTATGTAATCCACTGCACCTGGGGGTCAGAGCAGTGTTAGCTGGAGCAGGAATCCTGCTGTTCTCTCCATCAGTGTCACCTGTGGGAGCAGATGGTGGCCNTTGGGCATCTTCCCGTCGCCTCCTGATACCCTCCTCTCGGTGGCTGGCTGGCATCCAGGACTGATGCCTGATCTGTTGCCGGGGCCCAGGAGCAGGGCGTTTGATGTGGTCTTGGTCCGCTCCTCCTAGCTGCAGTCTCTTCTCCCTAGAACAGCCCAGATTGAGTATCCAGCCTTGGAGATAATTGGTGGTTTTTATTCACAGGTTAGAACAGCACCTTGCTTCAGAAAGAAAGCCTGTGGGTCTTGGGCACACCACTGCTCTTAAAAGTTAGAGGAGGCGTGGGGCTCAGGTGACGTGCCTCACATCAAAGTGGCCAGCGGATGCCGGGGGTGGGGGGGCAGCAGGCGGTCATCACCCTGCCCTCTAATCACAACTTTGGGGCCTGAGCTTTTCATCTGGGTCATTCAGTCAAAGCCTCCCCAGGCAGGAGTGGGACACGCACCTGTGGGGCACCTGCCCTACAGCAGTTGGCTAATCCATGCAGGGACTGGGGCCCCAGCAGCACCTGTCTCTAGGGGAGCCAGGCCTTCCTCCTTCACTCCTTGGCCCTGAGCCTTTGGCCTTTAATGGGAAGTGGGGGTTCTCATATAGCCCGGGCTGGGCTTATACTCACCTTGAACTTCTGGCCCTCCTTTCTTTGCCTCCCTAATGTTGGTATTACAGTCCTATACCACCAAGCCCAGCTTATGTAGTGCTGGGGTCAAATCCAGGGCTTCGTGCACACTAGACCAGCATGCCACCAAGTGAGCCACACCCCCAGCTGCAGCCTCTGATTTTTTGAGCACAGCTAACAGATGCATTGCCTTCCACAGTGGATAGGCCGAGGACACTACCTAGCTGAACCCAGGTCCAAGCCCTGGCACTCACCAAGAGGAGGACTATGTGGGCACAGTTCAGGGCCCTGCCTCAGAACTTGTGACTGAGGTGGTGGCCAAGGGACTATTCCTGGAGTGTGGCTGGCCTCCCTCCTCCCCCTTTGCCTCTTTCTTATTCTCAGCAAACAGGAGGGACATCCACAGTTGCTGTTGGTTTTATTCTCAAAGCCTTGAGAGGCACAGTTAACCCAGGCCCTTCTCCAGAGGTCAGGTGATGCAAATGGTCCCCTTGGGCAGTGGATTCAGGGAAGAGCTCTAGCTTGGAGCTAGATCTCTGCTGTGATCCCCTCCTCACTGAGGTTGGGATGTGTGCCTTGGCCAGTGGGGTCCTAGCAGGAAACTCTCTTCTCCATCACTTTGCTTGAGGATCTGTGTTCAAGCCTCTTGGTTGGACATGGAGAACCTGATTGGCCCATGTCCTNTGCAGGGGCAGAGAGAGACTTAGAGTTTCTGGGCAGAGACTGAATCCCACAGCTTAGCCACTACCTGAAGCTGTGTGCATGAGGTGGCCAAGGTCTGGGCCCACTTGCTTCCTGCCTAGATATGCAAAGCATGTCTCCCATCTGTCCCTATTCTGGATGAGGGGTGAGGAAGCCCAACCTTGACCAGGGGCTTCCTGCAGGGCACACTGGGTTTCCAGGCCTTGGTGTTGGTAGGGGATGGGGGGGAAGGCTCTGGAGTGGCTACATTTTCTGCTGGGGTCCACTGTTTCCCCACTTCCTACCCTGAGCTGGGAGCCGTCAGTGCCCAACTGTTCCCTTGTGCTTAGAGCCCAGGACCAGCCAGGCTCATGGCCAGGCTCATGGGCTCTGCAGCAGGGGTTGCCCCACTCCACCTGGTGGTCTTGTATGTGCTCTGCTTGCCATTGAAGAGAACAAGGGCCAGTCCTGGACAGGGCTGGGGGAGGGGTCTGGTGCACCCAGGACCAAGGTCAGGACCCATGTTTTCCAGATAAGGAAACTGAGGCCAGAGAGAAGAGGGGCTGCTGATGCTGTGTGGCCCAGATGGGGTGACCCTGGGCTCTTGTAGGGGCTGATCCATGGTAGTTTCACTAGATTCATGCTGGATGCAGAATGGGAGAAGCTCCCCTTCCCTTCCCTCCTCCCCTGGTGACAAGCATGGTGGCTCATGATGAGAGTCATGCCTCTAAGGGCTTCAGCTCTGTGTGAGGTATCAATTTTTAATTCCATTACTTTATTTTTATCATATTCTTCAGTGCTTGGGATTAAACCCAGGGCTTCATACACACCCAAGCACATGGTCAGTGTGGACTCCAGCCGTTTGTGATTACTAGAAGAATGGAATTCCAGTGTCTTGATATCTGAGTCCTGCAAAGGGTTTGTGTGGCTCATGTGTGCGAGTGTAAGTGTGTACATGTATATGTGTGTACATGCATGTAGAGNCCAGAGGATGACCTCAGATGTCCATTCCTCAGGACCCGTCCACTTTGTTTTTAAGACAGGATCTCTCACTAGCCTGGAACTTAGCAAGTAGCCCCCGCCACCACCACCACCGGGATTATAAGTGAGTGCTACCATGCCTTATTATTTACTTATTTTAATGTGGGTTCAGGGCTTGAATGCAAGTCCTCATGCTTGCCAGTAAGCACTGTACTGCCTAAGCTGTCTCCTCAGCCCTGCAAGGCTCTTAGCAGGACCTGAGGCCTTTGCCTTTTCCCTCACACCTCCTGGAACCCCCCAGGGCAGCTGCAGTGGAAAACTGGTGGTAGGTGGTCTGGGGCAGAGGCTTTGCTTNCCTGGAGATGAAGATGGCAGGTGTTGACAGCTGCCTTTGGGACCTTGGGCTTCTCCCATGCCTGACTGGACACCCGTGTTCTCTCCTGGTACCTTTGTTGGGTCTTAGGATAATTCACTTCTGTATCCTTGCCCTCGCCTCCCCAAATCTGCCCTCACCACAGTGGCTGGCAACACCTCCTCCCCTAGCCTAGCCCACACTCCACTCTGCTGCCACTGTGGCATCTCTGTTGTCCTTGGGCTTAGTGCTGGAGGACACGCCTTCCCCTCCCTTTAGCATTCTCTTGTGGATGAGGGCCATAAGAACCAGGAATCTGGTGCTGGTCCATTTACCCTGTTCAATCTCTCTCTCTCTCTTTAAATTTTTATTATTCTGTGTGTATAGGTGTTTTGCCTGAATGTATATCTATACCATGTGCATGCAGTGTCCTTGGAGACCAAAAGAGGACATTGGATTCCCTGGAACTGGAGTTACAGTTGTTAGCCACCATGTAGTTCACTGGATTTAAACCGGTGCTCTTCCCTGCTGAGCCATCTCTCCAGTCCCAGCCCCTTTAGATATCAGAAGGCCCCTGCCTGGAAGAGCCACATCTCATGTTCTGATGGAAATGCCCTTTTTTAAATGTATCTTATTGAAGTGTGTGTGTGTGTGTGTGTGTGTGTGTGTGTGTGTGTGTGTGTGTGTAGTGGAGTAGAGGTAGGGGCATGTGCTTGCCACAGCATGTGTGTGGAGATCAGAGACAACTTTTGGGAGTCAGGTCTCAGCCGTCTACCTCATTGAGGCCAGGTCTCTTGTTTGGAGCATCTCTGGCACGCTCTAGGCTGGCCAGCCGGTTCTCCTCTCTTGGCCACCCATCTCTCAGTAGGAGTGCTGGTATCACAGATGCACACTGCCACATCTGGCTTTCTTTTTCTTTATTGTTTTTAGCATGGGTTCCTGGAATGGAACTCAGATCATTGGGGTTGGCGGCAAGTACTTTTACCCACTGAGCCATCTTGCCTGCTGCAGGCATCTGCTCAGGNGAGCTGCAGAGCTGAGCCTGCCAGGCTTCCCCTGAGAGTGGATCTGCAGGGCCCTGGCCCGGACATGTGCTTCTCAGTGTTCTAAACCATTCCCCAGCACACTCCAAGTACCTGGAAAACAAAGATGTTTGAAGAGATAAGCACCTCCCCCAAATCCTATCCCAACTGTGACAATTTACGAGCTGCTTTAGCGTAAGATAGAACATTCTGGATAGGATAGAGATGAGGGTCAAAGCTTAGGCTTGTGCACTTTTCTGTGCCTGGGACCTTTGCGCGTCTACAGGATCCCAGGTTCTGTCTTGGATCTGATTTTAGGTCATGCCTGAGACACAACAGGAGTAAGTACTAGAGAGGGGTTCTGAATGATGGGAACACCTGGCAGCCTGANACACTGGCATATGTGTGATTTCTAAGTAAGAGGCNTGTGTGGTCACATCTGTCATCCCAGCACTTGGGAGGTGGAAGCTTGAGGGTGGGGACTTCAAGGGTGAGTTCCAAGCCAGTCTGGGCAACATGAAACCCTGGCTCAATAATAATCATGATGAATAATTATTATTATCATTAAATGAAAGTAAGGATAATGTTTTAAGAGTTGGCAGTGGTGGTTATATGGTATCTCAGTGGGTCCTGGGGCTGGGGCTGCTGTGTGATTGAGGGGTGTTGGTGATACCATTTGGTTTTCTTGTCCAGGGTTCCAGGGATTCTACAAGAATGTGCCAGCAGGGTTCTGGCCTGTCTGCCGGACTGTGGTGTTGGATGAGCTCCTGTCCAGTTCTTAGCTAGGCCTTAGCCTCTTTGCTTAGTAGTGTGCTTGAGGGGAAGTGACCCAGCCACTCCAGGAGCCCCANACTAGTAACACTTAGACGCCTCCTGAGCACCTGCTTTCTCCTAGCACAGCTGGGTGTGGCAGGCATGGTCAAGTATGCCACCTGTCCCAGGTGCTTTAGCCCCAGGAAAGAAACCCATGGTATAAGGCACTCACCCCACTGCCAGTTTCCCCCTGTGGCAGCTGGGGACATGAGAGTTGTCTTTGACCCCTAAGCTTTAGTATCCATCAGAACTCCCGAATAGCTTGCTGGACAGTTTGCTGGGCCCCACCCTCAATTTCTGGCTCATAAACCTGGGCAGAGAGTCCCATGCTAAACTGCTCCTCATGATGCACAAGCCTGGGGGATGCACANGAGAATGGCCGTGTCTCTCCTCCCCACCCCCAGTGACCTCCAAAAGTGTCTGAGTCCTGATCCCTAAGCACTGTGTGACCTTACCTGGCGATAGACTCTGCAGAGGTAATTAAAGATCTTGAGATGGAGTCAGTGGGTGTAGGGTCTGTCTCATAGAATGACAGTTGTCCTTGTGAGGGAGACAGGAGAGTCCTTTGGAGATGGAGGTGGACATGAAGTGATGTAACTATCTCGAGGAAGGCCTGGGAATCTAGAAGCCAGAACCAGAGAAGGCTCCTCCCCTAGGCCCTTGAGAGGGACAGGGCCCAGATGCCAGCAAGCTTGGATGCCTGGCCTTGTGAGCTGTGAAGGGAGACAGTCTCTGGTCTGAGTCCCCCAGTTTGTGGTAGCCNGTCACAGAGGCTTGAGGCAGTACAGCCCTCTTAGAGTGCCTCTTACCAGCATCTCATACTGATGATGGACCCCAGGCCCACCAAGACTCCTAGAGTTGGACTGGAGTTGGAAGTTAATGGGGACAGAGTGGCATAAATGCCATTTCCTGGCTGTGTGTCTGTAGTGATCCAGGGAAGCAGGTTCTGTCCATATTGGCTCGTCACTTTGTTCTGANGTGGTAGCATTGGGAGCTGTCTGAGCTGGGGCCAGAAACACCAGTGGGGCAGAGGGCTGCTCTGCAGTGACTTTTCATGAGGCTGTGTCATAGGGNAAGCATGTTGTCCTGAGCTGGAGTGGTCCCCAAGCAAGCATGTGCTGACTGGTACTCACCACTGCCTTAGGTGGGGATTGTTCTGGCCATGGTGGGTCGGTCAGCCACCCCGGACAGGGCTCCGTCAGCCTCAGGGATCTGTGGACTTCAGAAGCTAGGTCTATTTACCAGTGGCTCTTGGGAGAGAAGAGCTGGGGGTTTCTCCAGGCTAGGGCTCTGTTCTGAGACCTTCTCCTACTGCCTCTGTTTCCTAGTGTACATGTTAGGATGGGCATGGTCTCTGGGGCTGTAAGCACTCTGGAGACTACAGCTCTTAAGAAAGACTTTGCATGGTATNTAGCATCATTGGGAAATGACTGTCAGAAGTCATTCCTGGTGTGGCAGTGGANCAGGAAAGGGGCTTCATTTCTCATGGGCTCTTGGCCAGTCGGGACCTGGCTCTCTACTTGTCACAGCAGTTTGGGGACTCCTGGCAGCACCTCCTTCCCATCTGTGTTTGTACACCGGTGCTTGGTCCTGTATTCACCTGTCCCAGTGAGTGTTCTCAGCAATGTCCCTCCCCNAGATGCAGTGTGCACTGGGGCAGCAGGCACCTGTGTGCAAACCCAGAGGCCCTTGGTTTCTGAGTTAGTCCCTCTGGGCCTGGGGTGGGCTGGCATCTCCGGTACCTTGTAAACACACAAGATGTCCAGTGTTGGCTTGGGTAATGGGATGTGTGCCCTTCATAGGGTCCGGCTGGCAGTATGAACCGGTGCCCAGGGGTGATTTGCATACAGGTGAGGGCCTGTGGTAGGCCCGGGGTTGTCTAGGAGATGGGCCAAGGTAGAGTCCCAGACCAGGGCACCTGAAATCCCTGGTCTGGCCAGCAGAGGACAGCAGAGCTCCAGTGGCAACGTGTGGATCCCGTCCCAGAACCCTCATCTCCCCACACTAATGCTAGGCTGGTGATTACCCACGTGGTCTTCCTTACAGTTTTCATAAAGGCCTTCTCCTCTGGGCAGCTTTCCTTGACCCCAAGGCCCATAGACATTGTCCTCTCTACTGTCCCTCCTTCCCCATTTGTATATACTTGTCCATCTTGTGGCCTAAGGGACCCCCCAGGACCTGTGTGGAGGCAAGAGTGTGTCCTGGGGCCACAGTCAGCATTTTCTGAGTGTTCTGCAGCTGGCCTCAGTGGATATGCAGGCCTGCCTTCCTCCCTTCCTGGCCTGGCTTGTGCCTCCGGGTTCCTCTTGGCTGGTGTAGTATATATTTGGGGATTCTCCATCATGGGCTTTCTTTGGCTAGAATATGAACCCCACCAGGATAGGGCTGTGTTTTGCTTCTGGTCCAGTCCCTGATGCCCAGTGAGGTACTAGCATATAGAAAGGTGCCCAGTAAGTATCTATTGACCAAACCAATGGGCAGATTGACAGATGGAGAACTTTGTGGGTGTCTGCTGCTGGGCCAGCCACATGGGTTCCACTGTGCCTCTGAGCTGCCAGAGGGTAAAGGGGTCCAGTTTGGGGTACAAATCTGGCCATGTTCTGACATACCCTCTGTTCTCTATGGACACTGAAGAGGGTAGAAGGCACTGGAGCCTGAATAGAGAAATGGTTGATCTTGGGCTAGTCCAGTGTTGGAGCAGACCTTGGGGTNACAGTGGCCACCATGGGGACTTGTCATGTGCAATTTAACATGCACATGTGGATATCTTTATTTCTGTTTGACGGGAAAGGAACTGGGGCTCAGTCCTTTCTAGATATCTCCCCCACATTAACGCTCCCCGGCCCCTCTTCTGTGCACATCTGATGCTTCCAGAAATCAACCTGGCACTGGCTGTGAGCATGAACAGAGAGACTGAACTGGTGTTGATGTGATAGGCAGCTCACACTTGGAGGGGGGTGGAGGTGTGAAGTCACTGCCTCCCTCAGGCTCAGGGTTCATGGCCCCTAGAGTCCAAAGCATTGCTGTAGTCAGATACGTTCAGCATTTTTGTGAGATGCCAGGAATGTGTTTTGGGGCACCAGGGACCGGATGGCCTTGCTTCCCCCTGGCAAGCCATTCTACCACATAACTAAAGGGCAGGGACTCCTCGTGACCACGGCATGCAGAGCGGTGATCTCTGCTCCTGCCAGTGATGGTGGCTGGTGGCCAATGGAGGGGAACTCCAGGCCAGGCAGGAGTGGGGGAGGTGAAGCTGGCGAGGGGTGGGGGAAGGAAACCGTCCTCTGAGGGCACCGTGGTGGACTACCTGCTTCTATTTTGTCTTCCCTGGTCCCAAGTGGTCAGTAAAGTGACAGGGATGGAGTCTACATGGTGGGCAGCAGCTGACCCATAGGGTGTTGTCCTGACCTCCTTGGGAAGCCAAGCAGGCCATGTGGCTTTACACCACAGAAACTCACTTTCACAATCTGGAAGCCTGAAGTTCAAGATCAAGGTGGGGTGGTACCTGCGGCCTCTGAAGGTGCAGGGAGATTCTTCCTAGCTTTTGATGTTGCTGGTATCCCTTGGTGTGTCNTTTGCTTTGTTGTTGTGACCCGACAAGAACAGCTTAAGGGAGGAGGAAGTCACTGTGGTTCACGGTTTGAAGGGCCACAGTCCCCGAGGGTGAGGAAGGCATGGCCATAGGAAGCTCTGTCACTATGGGAGCGTGATGCAGCTTGCTTACAACTCAGTGGCTCAGGAAGAGAGAGATGAGCGCTGGTGACAAGATCACTTTCTCCTTTTCGTCCATGCTAGGATCGTCACCCGTGGGATGCTGCCCCCCACATTCAGGGTGGGTCTCCCTTCAGCTAACCCTCTCTGGAAGTCCCTTCACAGACTCCCATAGGTGTGTCTCCCAGGTGAGTGTGAATCCAGGCAGGCTGATGGTGGCGGATAAGTCTTCCCATTGGACATGTAGCTGGTCAGTCCTGCCTCTCCCTGAGTTGTTGACTGGTCTCCTCTTCTGCTCAGCATTCCTCCTCTAACAAGGATGCCAATGCTGGGCTTAGGACACATCTTATTCCAGTATGATCCTGGCTTGGCTGATCACACCTGCAAATCCCTGATTAACAAAACCTTATTATAAGGTAGGCTATGAATCTGCAGACATGCTTGGCTCAGCGTAGGTATTTTTTCCTGACCAGCAGCGTCTGCCTACTGGCAGATCCCCTGGCCTCACATGAGGACTCCTGCCCCTGGCACTGTTACGAATGGATGTGTGCTAGATGAGGCAGATGTGGAGAGGACATATAGAAGAGGAGAAAGCAGGGCAGGGTAGCTATGGCATCCCTTCTCAGCTCCAGCCCTGTCTNCTGCTTCATAGATGTTTGGCCTCTATGATGGATGGCACAGANAGACCTCTCTAACCACTCCAGCCAATTGCTGGTTCATAAAGTAGATGGAGAGAGCAGGGACAGCTCCCGGGGGACCAGGGACAGCTTGGTTCAGAGGTAGCCAAGGGTTGATGTTGGGTTTCCTCTGCCAGGTGGCTCCCATGCTTTTGTACTTTTGCAGTCTTCTGTAGAAGGCAAACAGTGGCTGTCCTTCCTTTGAGTGTCAGACAGGGTCTTCTGAAGGCAACCTTCTTTTCTCTGGAGACCTGGTCTATGCCATGATGCCCTGTTAGTACCCAAGATGAAGCTGATCACTGCCTCAGTTTCCTGCTACATCATGTACTTGAGGCTGGTCCTGGCTGCAGTGCATATGAAACCGGCAATAAAAAATTTAGGGTCCTTATGCCAACACCACCCAGGGCCATTCTCCCTGCTGTTAGCCAGCAGGCCAGAGGACCCAGCAGTGTTAATTCTGAGAGGTTGCTACCAGTTTGTCTATGGTAGGGAGACCACCCTAAATGGGTGTAAGACCATGATAGCCAGCCCTTAGGCTATGACATTCACAGCAGGCATTTCCTTGTGCTAGGCCTCTTCTGCCTGTGGGATATATAGGGTTCCCATTACTCTCCTTAGATCTCCTTGGGCCTTCATGGACAGTACCATATCAGCTGGCAGGGCTGTGAACTCTGTGGCTTTTGCATTTCCTTGGTCTGGGCCCCTCTGTCACATAGCTAATGATCCCCAAACAAGTTGGGCAGTGTCCTCAGGGAGTGAGTGCCCATTTGAAGGGGCCCCACTGTGGGTCTTTGTAACATGAGCCGCAGGCCCTTGAGCCAGAGTTCCCATGGATCAGAGGGGCACACCTGTAGCCAGCCCCCCTCCAGCCCAGAGAGACAACCCTGGTGTTGCCTAGCCTGCAGAGTGCCCCCCCTGCCCTCCCCCACACACACACCTGGCTCTCAAGCCAGTGGGAGCCCAGAGAAGGACTTTTGATCTTAGGAGGGCAGCACTTTTGCCAAGAGCCCCAGACACCACTGCCTGGCCCTGTCCCAAGCCTGCTTCCTTCGAGAGCTCCTGGGAAACACCTTTGAAAAATGGCTCTAGGCAGTGAGCTGCGGGGTGGCAGACCTCGCCCTGGGCTCTTCCTTGGCTACTAGCCTGGGTCCCAGGACGCAGGGCCATATGGCAGGTTCAGAAATTAAGCCAGACCCTGACATTCCTGTGTGAGGGCCCTGGAGGCCAAAGTGCCTCCCATATGCAGCCCACCCTGTCTCTGCCAGCCTAGGGACCTCATGAACTCACCCTGTCTTGGAGCTTTGGGGTGGGTGGGGGGTACAAAGGCTTCTAGATTTTCCTCTGGAAACTTCCATGAGTAGTCCAACCAAATAAGGTGTCTCTCCCCCCACTGTCTGTGCCCTCATTGGTTTAGGGATCATCCCGAGGCCATTTAGGCAGATCTGAGTCTAGATGGGTACTTTATTTTTGTCATGTTCCNTCAGGGTGGTTATCTTTAATGAGGCCATCATGGACATTTCCTCGTTAGTTCATTTTAAGGAAATGTTTGTACGGTATGATTTTCCCACAGCCAGGAGACAATGCCCCATCCCTTGCCAAAGATCACATTTGCCACCCTCGGCCTTCCCAAAGCTGGAAGGTGAGTCTGGAGCCTGGCCAGGAGGGTGCTGCCAAGGGCTCTCATTGATCATGATCAGGGTGCATTTGATTAATCTACCACGTGGACACAGGCTGTGCTTGGCTAGCCCCCTGGCATCCTGCTGTGGAGGGGCTCTGTGTGTGGGGAGGGGCAGGGGAGTGGCTGGGGCACACAGTGGCTCCAGTGACCATGCTAGGACTTGGCCTGGGCCTGCTCTCAGCTCTCTGAAGCCCTTCCTGTGCCCNGCTCCACGTGCCCAGTACAGACCTTTGCATTTCCAGTTTATCCAGCTCCACAGTGCAAAACCACATCATCCAGGCCCAGAGCNCTACGTCTCCCAGGCCTCCGTGGGAAGATGCCTGTGGGCCATTCTCTGGGCCTGTGGGCACCAAGAAAGGAGCAGGTCCCAACTACCTGTCCTCTATGAACTGGTCTGATGAGGACAGGCCTAGGTGCTGCCAGAGTGCAGCTCTCCCCTACTGTATGGTCCCAGGCAGGTGAGAGCCCAACTGTCTGTCTCTAAGGGAGGCACAGAGAACAGGATGGGGCAGCAAAGGGCAGTGTAGGGGTTGTTGGTGACCCCAGCTCCTGACTAAAGGGAACCATGGGGAGGGAAGAGGGAGCACTTGAGGTCTGGGACCATGGCTGGGGAGGAACATCTATGGTGGGCTGTGTACATCTGAGCTGTGGCAGTTGGGCTGATTCCTGGGTAGGCCACCCAGGTGGCTCTCCCTCTTTGGTGAGCTGTGACNATTGGTTGACTCAGGCAAGCAAGTATGTTATCCAAATGGCTGAGGCTCTGCTCTACAGGGTTAGAGAAGTCAGAAGAAGGAAAGGCCTCCAGAGACCATGGTGTGAGGCTCTTATGGCAGGAAGGCCTAGCCCCAGCATGGCGGAAGCATGGCCATACTCTGGGAGGANGAGGCCTGCAGATCCCCATAGTGAAAGCTTATCTGGGGCAGATAGAGACATCTCTTGTACAGTCTGCGATGTTCTATAGCAGGTGAACATGCTGTTAGGAAGACCCTAATGCTCAAGTATCTGTGCAAGTTGGGCACTTGCCCAGGCTTCTGTCTCTTGGCTCTGGCCCCATGAGATGAGAGTACCATGGAACCCAGGGATGTTAGGGCTTTCGCACATGGCCATGCCTACTCCCCCATTTCAGGAGAAGGGCCTTCCATGCAGGCCCCAGTGCCAATATTACAGCTCCCTTCCATGCCCTATCCTGTAGGGCTTGTTCAGCTAGACCTTTCCCTTCCTTCCCTGACTGAGCCCCTTGGTCTGNGACACCCCTCAGTCACACACAGCCCCCCAACACTGATTTCTTTCCTCCCTGGCCGTCTCTATTTTTACATGCCAGTGGATCACATCCCTCCCCGATTGAGACCCAGTCATGGACTTCTACCAGCAGTAGCCCTAGATCCCATGAGGATGTGTCACTCACCATCCGCATGGCTTCATCTGTGGTCCTGCCTTATCACTGTCCCGTAGTATGCCTCCCTGCCTCAGGGTCAGTGTCTTGGATATTTATGTTGTGCCAAATGGGGTCTGAAAAAGATACGACCCTGCAGTCACACACCCCTATAATCCCAGCACTCAGGNNATAGAGGCAAAGAATTGAGAGTTAAAGCCAACCTGAGGTACCTAGTGACACCCTGTCTCCAATAGAAGAGAGTGGTCTATTCAAGTCCTGACCCCAGGACCTGTGATCATGACCTCTTTCGTCATGTGATGAAGGTAACACAATGTTGGGTTTTTGCCCATCCCCTGAGATCATAGTTCCCTTTGTGTGGTGTCAAGAGCTGGAGTTAATACTCTCTGGTGCTTTATGGAACCTCCAGGGAGTGGTTAGGGTCAGACGAGGTCAGAGTAGGGACCTGAGAGAGAATTTTGATGGCTTTATCAAAGACAGACAGACAGACAGACAGACAGACA
>LZPO01030507.1:604977-615549 GCA_001675575.1 Neotoma lepida
CACTCATCCATCATCTCCCCAACCTTCATCTCTCTAGCACTGTTGTCTGTCCACCCATCCACATCCCCAACAACCATCNCTGCATCAACACTTATCCATTCATTCCTATGTCCATTTACCCCTCCATCCATCCATCCATTCACCTACCACNCACCAGCCAAAATAGTTCTTTTCTTCTCTCTCCTCCTTCCTCCCTTCTTCCTGCCTCCTCCTATCCACCCATTCACCTACTCATCAACCAAATTAATTCTTCTTCTCCTTTCTTTCTCTTCCATCCCTCTCTCCAGTCATCCTCCCTCCCCATCTCTCCCTTGCTGACCCCAATTCTGTTCTGCACTCCGTTTTCTCAGACGTTATAGGGAAATGAGATCTCACGGTCAAGATGGGCACCTGCAGGCTCTCAATGTCCAAGCACTTTGCTCTGGCCAAGTCAGCTGAAGGAACATGTGGGCCTAAAATTACGCAGGTGTGAACACCCCCTGGAACTCCCATGGGCAGCTTTTGCACATCTTTCCCTGTCTGTTCATGGGTACAGTCTGTTCGGACCTTTGGAACATTCCTTAGCTTTGATTGAATGTGGGAAGAATCATTTATGGAATTAGCATATAAATTGGCAGAAGTCAGCAGCTCTTACAGTAGCTGGTGCTGTCAGGCGGGGTAGCCGTGGGATGAACCCTGTCCGGTCCCCACACTCTTCTGTTGCTTCCAAGACATAAGACACACACTCTGCTCCTTTCCCAGACTAGCAGCTTGGGGAAGGGTACATATCCTCTTAGTGATGGCCGCAGGGAGAGCAGGTCTTGGCCAGGGAGGAGCAGAGTACGTGGGAAACTCCTCCAGTGCAGTGGCTCGTGGTGGGAAGATCTTCCCACAGCAAATCTCATGGCCTGCATTCGAGTGCAAAGTTATGCAAAGGAGAAACCAAGGAATAATCGTCACCCTAAGTTGTCATGTCTGGCATGGTCAGGGGCAGGCATTTTACACATTTTATAGCCTTGTGATTTCCAGGACTTCTGGACAGAGGTGACCAGTTGATCATTAACTGTTTGCTACGTGTGGCATTTCAAATTCTAGCTCAAGATAGCTCAGTCCAGCATCTTGATTCCGTCTACCCATTGGGCCATGGCTGAGCCATAGGGGTGGTGCAAATTCCCCTGATGCCAGGGACAGGGCTCTTGTGGTGGCCCACGGGCTCCCTCAGGGGCCNCTGTGTATGCTTACCTCTACCTTTTGGAAGTCTGGCCTGCCTGTGACCCCGAACTGCTGTCCTGTTTTCACCCCTCCAGGGTCCCCCCCCAGATGGGGTGGCAGCTAGATTCTTGCTAGCCTCATGTCTGCATGGTCCCTGGCAAATGACACAGGCATTGGTGTCTGAGCATCCCTCTGGGGCTGGGGTCCTCACATACTCGCTGGGCCTGGGGGCCTGGACCAGGAACTTGCTTAGATGTGTTTCTCACTGCTGTCATCAAATATCTGACNAGCAACTTCAGGGAAGAGAGATTTACTTTTGGCTCACAGTTTGGGGTGTGTGTGTTACAGTCCATCATGGTGGGGAAAGTACGGCATCAGAGGGCTCTGAGGTGGTGGGAGCACGCAGCTGCTTGCTCACACCTCAGCAAATCAGGAAGGCAGCAGGAGGCTCTGAGGCGGTGGGAGCACGCAGCTGCTTGCTCACACCTCAGCAGATCAGGAAGCAAAGAGATGAATGCTGTTGTTCAGCTCACTGCCTCCGTATTCAGTCTAGAATTCCAGCCCGTGGGAGGGTGCTGCCCACATTCAAGCTTAGTCTTCCCTCTTCCCTCTTCTCTGGAAACACCCTAACAGACATGAAGAGGAGGTGTATCTCCTAGGTGATTTCAAATCCAGTCAAGTTCATGATGTAGTCTGACCACCACAAGCACCCCCTGTGATTTCCAGCTACTAAAGATTCCTGTCAGAGTAGGGTTATTGGCCTGCCTGAAGCCTTCCACATTGGCTTCTTGGACACAGAGCCAGGTGGGTCAGCTGCCATGGGAGCTGTGTGTGTGTGTGTGTGTGTGTGTGTGTGTGTGTGTGTGTGTGTGTGACTGTGTTGTCCAGGCTGGTCTAGAACACATAGGCTCAATCAATCTTTCTGCCTCAGGCCCTCCAAATAGCTTAGACTGGAGACACAACCCACCATACCCCATACAAGTAGGCTCTTTTTTTATATTTATCTAATATTCTACCAAGCTTCCAGAAGAAGATTTTGGTAAAATCATAAGGCAATAAAACAATACACACACATACCTATGATACACAGACTTCTAGTCCCACCTCAGTCTTGCTAACAGCTCTGAATACCAAGTCTTTCACTGGTGTCCTGCTCCTACCCCAAGCACCCACCTTACCTCCCATCAATTCCTCCTCTCTACTGTCTTCTCTCCTGGGGCAGGTGTCTCCTAGTGAGCACTTCTAAATGGTAGATTTCAGGCCNGGGCTGTAGCTCAGTTGGTAGAGCACTTGCTTAGTGTGCACAAAGCTCCAGGTTCCATCCCCAGTACCACACAAACCAGATATGGTGGTGCTACCTGTAATCTCAGTACTTGGGATGCAGTGTTAGGAGGATCAGAAGTTCATGGTCATCCTCAGCTACATAGGGAGTTTGAAGCTAGCCTGAGCTACATGAGACCCTGTTTCAAAATAATAATAGGCATGTTTGATCACTTTCCCTGGGCTCAGACCTTCTATGNCATCACTAGATACTATATAAAGGACTTCTTTCCTGGCTTGGTCCTAAAAGGCCCTGCTCAGCCAGCCCTCCCCTCCCTTCTGTACCCAGATGGCTTGGAAAAGCATCTCACAGCTCCCTAGTCATGGCCTCACTGTTCCCTCTTCTGCCCCCTCACCTGCTAGGAAGCCTATTTTGATGGCACTGTGTCCTGTGGGGTTGCCCAGGGTCCCTTTTGCACTGTGAAGAGTCAGCCCTAGTTTCTATTGCTGATGGCTGAAAGGGTGAGCATNTGTGTGGGTGGGTAGGGAGGCACGTGGGGATCTGCCCTTGGTTTTACTGCTGAGCTGAAAGGAAAGGGTGAAGGGGGCCAGACAGACCTGGGGTAGACTCCAGCCNGGCTGCTGTGTGGCCTTCAACAAGCTTTCTAACCTCTCTGATAGTGGCTTTCTTCACTCAATAAGACAGGTTGTNCGAGAGTACTATGGAAGGGGAGCCTGGGCCCCATCTTAGGCCTGGGACTTCATCATGGATAGATTCTGAGTGTTATCGGGGTCAGGTTAAGAGGAGGGAGATGGTTTCTGGCTGCCTTAGGGTGGCTCAGGCAGGAGGAGATCCTGAAGTGTTGTGGGAAGGTGACCTGTGCTGGGGNGTCAGAAAGAAAGTGCCTCTCTCTCATGAAGGACAAGCGGGATCTAGGTTCAAGTCCAGATTTGATTGCAGCTGGGAGGGCTGGGGACAGGGCTGGGCCTGGGGCCTTCACAGTCTTGGGGTCCCCAAGGGGTTGTGTGCAGTGATATCAAACCTCCTGCAGCTACTTCAGAACCTTAAAGAAATGTGCATAACCTCTGGCCCCTGGGGACCTTGGGTCCTACACTGCCCAGAAACTGGCCCTCTTCCAGAGTCCTGTATGCACACATTGTGATTAGGAAAGAAAATACTAGAAACAAAAAGGTGAAGGAGAGATTCACACTGGCCCTCAGATAGGAAAGGTCTCCCACTTGTGAGGAAAGCTCCTGTGAAGTGTGGCCTTTGAGGGGTTCTGGGAGAGGAGNTTGGAGCAGCTACCATATTGTAGCAGCAGGTGACAGGCCCATGTGACTTGCCCCATGTTTGAGAAAACAGCATCCATCAGGCATGAGTGTTTATTAGACCTCCTAGTCAAGAGCTGGCACTGTGCAAGTTAGTGCTTGGCTCTCACCTAATTGGCCAAGTGCCTCACTCTGTCACTCGGTCACAAAGCCCATGGTGATGCCCGTCAATTTCACATCTTCCCTGACATGCACACCAGAAGTAGAGCAGAGTGCACCACAGCTCAGTGCTCAGGCAAGGCCTGGATTTGCTCAAGGTCATTGGGGAGAGGGCTGCTTGGTTTCCTGGACCTGAAGTCTCCATAGTAGACATAAAAGGCGCTCCCTCATAGCCTTCCCTAGCAAGAGGGCAGAGTAGGGGGCACTTGTGGGTTCAGGGAGCGCCGTGGGAAGGTGGGCTGGGGTCCCTGTAGAGGCTTGACCTTCCCAGGACTCCTCACCACCAGCCTGCAGCCAGGGTCCCTGGAGGAATTCTGCCGAGAGAGAGCTTTTTCCCCTTCAAGAAATAAAAAGCACACACACACATTCCTCCGAATCAAAGGTGTGTCCCGGGGAGGGCGGGCAGGCCCTTCAGCCGGTGGCCACAGCACGTGACAGCCTTGGAAGCTGTTGGCACCAACTCTGGCCAGGCATTTGCAGTGGATAGCGGTGCCAGGAGAGGGGTGGTGGCCTTTCACCAGCCTGGCACCTCTGCCAGGTGACAGCCTTCTCCCCTGGGGAGAGCCNGCTTTGTTCCATGCAGGCTAGGCCATCCTGAAGGGCACTGGGGTTCACTGAGGCTTCTGGGTCTGGTTCCCCACCCTGTAACTACACGGAGCACCTGCCCTCCTACCCAGGTGGCAGGGGCAGGAAGTGGGTGGGTGAGAAGTTCCTGGCTGCGTTGCAGGCAGGAGCTAGGGAACTCAGGTGCCTATTAATTAATTAATTAGTTAATTAAGACAGGGTCTCATGTAGCCCAGGCTGGCCTCTGACACACTCTGTAGTTGAGTATGGCCTTGAACTCCTGATCCTTCTGCCCCNACCTCTTAAGTGCTGGGATGACAGATGTGAACCACAGACTCGATTTTATTTCGTGCTGGAGATGGAACCCAGAATTTTGTGCANGCTAAATAAGCGTTCTACCAGCTGTGCTGCATCCCAAACCTGTTTTCAGTTTTAGGGTTTCTTTTTTCTTTTTATGCAGGGTCTCATGTAGCTCAGACTGGCCTTAAACTTACTTTATAGCAAGGATGACCTTGACCATTTGGTCCTTCTACCTCTACTTCTTCAGCGCTGGGATTGCAGGTGTATGGTACCAAATGCCTTTGAGAAGTTTCCAGAATAGCTGGGCATAGTGGCGCACACCTTTAATCCCAGCACTCAGGAGGCAGAATTAGGTGGATCTCGGTGAGTTTGAGGCCAGTTTGGTCTATGTAGTGAGTTCCAGAGCAGCCAGGACTAAATAGAGAGATCCCGTCTCAAAAAACAAGAACAAAGTAAAACAAAGAACTCCAGCTCCTAGGAGGGAGACCCTGTTGTGGGAGGCAAATCTTACCTTCCCAGTATGCGGGCAGAGTCAGACTTGGGCTCTGCCTTCCTGGACTTTTGGGGCCTAGCGGCTGTGGAAATGTTTGTCTGCTGTTAAGGAAACTGTGACAAGTTGCTGTAACCTTGGTGGCTCCAGCTGCCAAGAAAGAAATCTGTTCCCTCACAGGTCTAGAGGCCAGCAGTCCATGGCCAGGGAACAGCAGGGTTTCCTCACTTCCAAAGGCTCCAAGGAGGGTTCTAGAGGCTCCTCTGTGGCAGGAGGGAATGCCTGGAACTGCATAACCTCAGTACTGACTGGGCTGCCTGATGCTGCCACAGTGTCAGGGCCTGTGGGGTGCGGGCACACTGCATGAAAGGCTCAGCCTTCCTGGACAGTGATGCTCAGAGGCTGAGCACAGGATGGAAGATATCTTGTTGAGAGCTGGTCTACACACCCATTGCACAGCCTGGCAGACTGAGGTGGGTCAGGGTGAGTCCCACTGTATCTGGCTTGTGGTGTCATTTTCCCAGCTGCAAGGTGGAGCCCATCCTGGTAGGAGTAATGGTGGAGTCGAAAACTGTCATCCATGTGGGGAAGCATGGTCATATCAGGGGTCATCACGTATGTGCCTAAGTTCTAACCAGTGAGAGCTAAGCAGCGTAGGTTCTTTGAAGTGAATAGGCATACCCTCCCCTCTCAGCTGCTTTGGGGGTGGATGTGATGACTCTTGCAGCCATCTTATAGTACAAGGATGAAGCCACACCCTAAGGGTGGTGAATCAGGATTTTAGAAGGAAGCTAGCTAGCATCCTGTTGAGTTCTCTTGAAATTACTGTCCCTGGACTTCTTTCTCATGATGAGAAAGTTACATGTGGTCAATTTTTATTCCTAANTGGGGCTGGGAGGGAATATGGTTCAGTAGGTAAGGTTCTTGGGGTTTTGAGTTTGAATCCCATAACTCACTTAAAAAGCTAGTACCCCAATGTACATTTGTAATTCCAACACAGAAGGATTCCCTGGGGCTCACTGGGCAGCCAGTCTATCTGAATCAGTGAGTTCTAGATTCAGTGAGAGACCCTTTGAGAGTAAGAATAAGGTGGCTGTGATGGTTTGAATAGAAGTGACCCCCACAGCCTCACAATATTTGAATGCTTGGTCATCAGGGATTGACACTACTTGACAGGGATTAGGAGGTGTGGCCTTGTTGGAGTAGGTGTGGCCTTGTTGGAGGAAATGTGTCACTGGGGTGGGCTTTGGGGTTTCAAATGATCAAGCCAGGCCTAGTGTCTCTCTCTGCCTGCTGCCTGTAGATCCAGATGTAGAATTCTCCAGCACCATNTCTGCCTGCATGCTATCATGCTTCCTTCCATGATGACAATGGACTAAACCCCTGAAACTGTAAGCGAGCCCCAATTAAGTGCTTTCCTTTGTAAGAGTTGCTGTGGTCATGGTGTCTCTTCACAGCAATGGTACATTGACTAAGACAGAGGCACATGCCTTTAATCTCACTGCTGGGGAGTCAGAGGCATGTTGATCTCTAGAGTTGTAGGCTAGTGTGGGTTGCATGGTAAGACCCTGTCTAAAGATAGAGATGTATGTGCTGGGGAAATGGCTCATTGGGTGAAAACACTAGCCACTTAAGTCCAAAGGAGAGCTCAACCCTTGAACCCACAAATAAAGCAGATGCAGTAGCTCACATCTGTAATCCCACACTCCACCAAGGTGAGAGGTAGAGGCGGGAGAGCCCTGGAGCTTGTTGGCTAGCTGGCATGATATATGCAGCACAGCAACTGTCACCAGGAACCTGCCTCAACAAGGGGGAAATCGACAGTAGACCCTAAGAGTTGTCCTCTGACCTCCACATGTGTGTTGTGGTGTGTGCACGCCCACACTTGCAAATCATACACATACATTAAATAAATTAATTTAAAATTAAGATGGAAAGTGATTGAAGAAGACACCAGATACTTACCTCTGGCTTCCACAGTCATGTGTACACACACACACACACACACACACACATACACACAAACACATACTCACATGCACATACACACATTCACATACACATATACTTATATACTCACACAAACACAAACACACACACATATACTCATATAGACAAACATACACACACACACACACACACACACACTCAGCTCATCTTGACTAATACGTTTAGCAAAGCCTCTTGTCTACAGGTCAGGAAGACTTGGATGGTCTCTCAGAACCCCTTGGGTAGCAGAGAGATGAGCATGAAGCATGCATATATTATACTTCAGAGGGCCTGGAAGGGCTCATCATGGATGTCTTGGGCCAGACAACCTTGGGGTACTTTTCTTTTTTTAAACGATTTATTTATTTTGTATACAGAAGAGGGTGCCAGATCTCATTATAGATGGTTGTGAGCCACCATGTGGTTGCTGGGAATTGAACTCAGGACCTCTGGAAGAACAGTCAGTGCCCTTAGCCTCTGAGACACCTCTCCAGCCCCCTTGGGGTACTTTTGAGGGTAGAGCTCTGGGTCAAATTTGGAGAACAGTGGCCTGAGAAGCCCGAGGTCTGAGAAAGGGCTGCAGCCACGACCTTGCCCAGTGTGGGAACCTCAGCAGCTCTAGTTAANGGCTGAAGAAGCCAATGGTCTCAGCAACTTGTACAAGGTCAAAGGACCTAGTGGAGGTAAGATTTGAACCTACAGGGAAGGGCCTGAGCCCCAAGATGCAGATATGGGCTCTGAGCGCCATGGAACCTGTCCATTCACTTCCTGAGCCCTTCCCAACTCTGGGTACTGACAGTCATGCTGGTGACGATGTTCTGTCCTGTGGTCCCTGTTTTGGGACCAGAACTGGCAATCAGAAGAATCTACCCCCCCTCACCCAATACCTTGGAGNTGTGGCCCTAGTCCCCAAGGCTGGGAGTGATAGCCCCTCTGGAAGGAGCTGAGTTTTACTCTGGGGTTGGTAGGTTCCCAGGAGAAAGTATGGGGTTGGGTGTGTATCTCCCATCTCAACACCTTATCCACGTGAGTTTGATGGTGAGCCTCCAGCCCTCTGAGTCTGTTTCCTGATCTGCATGTTAGGGCTGACCTCCAGCTTCTGGGGCTGGTGTGAGGACCTGGGACGTTCCACCNCCAGGGGACTGCGTAGCACTGTGCGGGGCTGTGGAGGACCCCAGACTCTCTCTTCTCAGCACCGTTTCGGAGGGGTGATAAGGCTGTAGCCTTGGCAAGCTCTGTCTTTTTCCCGCACCCTGCTAACGGTTGCAGTCCACAGGGCTTCGTCAAAACAGGTCTGGGGCACAGGTCATGCCTGCGTGGTGGCCAGGAGGGCAGCTCAGAGTCCAGCTGAAGTGTCCCAGCCCCTCCACTGCAGAAGGCTCAGGCCAGCTGGCCATGTGCTCCTGTCCACGAGGTCCCTGGCGTGTGGCGTGGGAGGATGGGACGAGGAGCCCTGGCCAGTGTGGCCAGGGTCCCGTGAGCGGGAGGCTCCTTTGCTGTCCCGTGAGCGGGAGGCTCCTTTGCTGTCTTGGGGTTCTGCCTGTTACAGAAGCCTGGGCCCCAGCTGGATGTTGTGCTCCTGGGGGCTGCTGGAGGTGCTGGGCAGGGCTCCCTCTGATGCCAGCTCTGATGAAGAAGGACATTCCCTCACTATCCTGATATCATTTCCAGTGGCTGCTATAACAGAGCCCCATAGTTGGTGACTTTGATAGATACACAGATTATTCCACAGGCCAGAGACCGGAGGTTCAGGGAAGAAACGTCACTGGCCCAGCTCCTGAGGTCTCTCTCCTTGGGTCACAGATGGCAACTTTCCCTTGTCCTCCTCACGTGGTTGTCCTCCATACATCTGCGTGTTTATAAAGGACCCATGCAATCAGATTAAGGACCCACTCTAATCTTAATTTCTGAGANAGGGTCTTACTATGGAGCCCAGGCTGGCCTCAAGCTCATGACCATTTCCCTCACCTCTGCCTCCCAAGCCCTGGGATGACANACATGTCACTACCCTTGGCTCAAAATTAAATCTAATTCTCTCTTCATCTCATCATTTTTGGAGGCACTGGAGGTCAGGACTTAAATGTAAGCATTTTGAAGGACATCCCTGAGCTGGGGACATGTCCCTGGGAAGAAGGTAGGTAAGGCAGAAAGGGCAACACAGTCTGTAAAACACTTGGTGGGGCTCTTCTGGGTCNTGGCCAGCTGAGCAGCGCTGTTGAGACCTCTTAGGGAATGGGTCCCATTGAGGGGGANTTGGGGGAGTAAAGTCTCAGACTATGTGTGCCTTTTATTCTTCCCTTACTCACTGGTCACCAACCATCCTTCAGCCCCTGGCCAGTGACACCTTTGGAACACCCTCCTCCTGCCCCCCATGTCCAGCACAGAAATGGACAAGTGCCCACTCAAGGCCAGATGTGTGTCCGGTGGCCTGGCTGAGTCTTGAGGAGCAAGACTTCAACTTGAACTTCAACCACTTGGGGACTGTGGGTGATGGACAGATTGCTTGTCTTCTTTTGTCTCAGTATCCTCATCTGTCACTGAGAGTCACTGTGGGGGCTCTCAAGGCTGTAGCTGAGGCCTGTCCCAGGGGAGCAGACCCTTGTGTGGCTATGTGTGGGCATCTCTGTCTTCATTACCTACACTCATATCTGGATCCTTGGAGTACTCTGGGTAGGCAGAAAGTCTTGTTATTTCTACTACTGAGCTGGTGGGGAAACTGAGGCCTGGGCAGATAAAGCCATTGGCTCAAGGCTGTGGGGCCATTCCTCAGGGAAGTCAGGCATGGGTGAATATCTGGTCCCTACCATGGAGCAGATGGACAGCCCTCATCTGTCCAGTTGTTTCCTCTGCCATGTCAGGACCAACTGGCTTCCCAAGGGGTGGCCACCCCAGCTTTGGAACAGCATCCCCCCAAAGTGAGTGATTCATCCTCTTCATAAAGCCAACAGGGCCTCCTTCTTTCTTGGAGAGGACCAAGATGCACAGGATACTTGGTAGCATCCTCAGAGTGACAGCGCATGCTGACCTGAGGCTGCAGGCCTGAAGGTAGGTGAGAGAGAAGGCTCCTTGGAGGAGACACTTGAAAGACCAGAGGTGCATTGTCCTGGCAAGGAGGCAGCTGAAGGGGTGATCCTGGGGAGGGCAAGACCACCTGCCTGCTTTCTCAGAGCTCCACAGAGGCCACTGTATCCTCAGCCACCAGCCCCAGAGTGGGTGGAAGTGGCTTTGTAGTCTAGTCTCTGGATGCCCAAGCCTTTTACTGAAGTTTGTGTCTTGATTGTCCTCAGAGG
>LZPO01030507.1:666003-682490 GCA_001675575.1 Neotoma lepida
CCTGCAATGGAATTTTCGAGACTCCCAAGGGAACCGCCTCTGCCGCACCCATCACAGGGCGCTTCTGCCTGGAGGAGTTGGCGGCGGCAGCTTTCCCACGGGCAGCTGGCAGAGGTGGGAAGGGGGTTGAGAGGGATGTCACATTACATCATGTGGGAAGAAGTGGGTGCGTATCTGAGCTGTGAAGGAGGAGCTGGGAAATGACCAACAGGAGCTGTGAGAGCTCTAGAAATGTGGATGGGGGTCTTCTGAGTTTCAGGAGTGGAGGCCGGCCACAAGCAAGGGAGGAGGCCTTGCCGACCACCAGCCAGTGAGCCGCAGGTGCTGCACTGGAGTCTGACCTGGGTATCCCCGTTATGGGAGGGCCTCCCCATTTCTGGGAGTGTCCAGGGTGNATAGAGCATGGCAGATTGCTTCCAAACAATGGACCCCTCTCCTGCTGGGTGGGGGTGGCTCTGGACTTAAACAATAGCCTACTAGCTCCCTCCTGCTGTCCTCTGCCTGAGACAGATGCCCAGGAGCCCCTCATGAGCGCCCTGGAGGTGACCCTGGGGGCTGCCCTGTCACTTCATGGAAGAGCCCCAGAGAGGGAGGGAGGACAATGAGGCCTCATGCCAGGCGCTGGCCTCTGGCACGGGCCAGAACTCCCAGGGGACAGCATGGCCTAGCAGGTGCTGCTATTGTCTTAGGGCATGGGGGTGCTTTCTTGGGGGTCCAGCTTGTAGGCAGGGCACTGGACAGCATGCACAGAAAAGTCCTGGGCTGGGCTTCCCCTCCTCTAAGAAGACAGAGTTGAATCCACTGGCCCCTTCAGCTTTGCTAGTCCAAACCAGCCTGGCCCCAAGCAGTGTCATTCAGAAGAGCAATTAATACCGAGCTGCCTCCATAATGGGGTCTCTGCTGCAGACTTCAGAGCCAGACCTGTCTTGGAGTGGAGAGACTTGGTTCTGGGGTGGACAGACTTGGTTCTGGGGTGGACATGAATAATAGGGCTCAGGTGGAGTTACTGCAGGAAAACCAGCTTAGGAGCTGGAGAGTCAGGCTTGGGTTGTCTTTCTGTGGCTTAAAGATCTGGCCTTGGAGGAAAAAAAAACATGCCAAGGATATCAATGAAGGTCCTGTTCTAGGGAGAAGCAGGACCATGTGTGTGTGTGAGTGTGTGTGTGTGTGTGTGTATGTGTGTGTGTGCATTGTATATGAACATGTACTGTGTCCATACCTGTGTGTATGCATATGTGCCTGTGTATGCATGAATGTGCATAGGAGCTGGTGCCCTTATGTGTGTGTGTGTGTGTGTGTGTGTAGGCCAAAGGTTGGCATCAGGTGTCTTCCTTGATTGCTTTCTACTTTGTTTTTTTGAGGCAAGGTCTCTTACTGGCTTAGTGCTCACCAATTGGCTAGATTGGCTAGCTAGTGAACCCCAGGGAGTCTCCTGTGTCTGCCTTCTCAGGCCTGGGATTATAGGATTGTGCAACCATGCCCAGCTTTTATGTGGGTGTTGAGGATTGAACTCACGTCCTCATGTATGCATAGCAAGCATTTTGCCCACTGATCCATCTCCCTACCAACCCCCCTTTTGACAAGGTCTTAGGCGACCCAGGCTGGCCTTGAACTTACCAGGTAGCTGAAGATGACCTTGATCCTCTTGTCTCCTCTGGAGTGCTGGGATTACAGGAATGGGCCACCACATCTGGTTTATGTAGTACTGTGTATGCTAGGCAAGCACTCTACCAAGCTGCGTTCCCAGCTATCTGTCCATCACTTGGTGATGCGCTAGTGGGTACTAATCAATCCAGTGAGTACTGGTCGATTCCGCCACCTCCTGGCCAAGGGGAAAGAAGTGGCAGTTAGATGCAGTCTGAGAATGCCCCTCCCAGCCTCTTTCCTTCTCTGTAAAATGACCAGATAAGCAGGACATGGAAACTATTTTGGACGGTGTGCCATGCATATGGTCAGCACCTGCTGTAAGATGCATGGGCGTGCCTGGCGGTTTACATAGCATCAAGCACCAGCATAGCACTTCACCAGAAATCAGGATCCATCAGGCCTGGGACTGGCTGTCTGCACTCAACCTGTGCTCCCCGCTCCCCGCCATACCCCACTGTAGCCAGAGCACAGAGCTTGTGGTGCCAAATGCTCCTCTCCCCCAGGTGCCAGACTGGAGAGACTTGTAGAGGCTGTGGTGGCTCAGTCATCCTCCCTCCGATGGCTTCAGCAGCGGCTCTAGCTCCAGCTGTGTCCCAATTGGTTTCCAGTGGAGGCTCTGGTTTCTCCCTGTCCTCTTCCTCTAGGGGAGTGGACAGAATTTGAGCTCTTGGGTTCAGTTGGCCTGTGGGTGCCCGTGGCTCTGGGTGCCCCATCTGGTCTGTGATGCACGTGTATGCACAGGGCCAGTGGTCTTGTCTACATGGTGCTCCCTCCTAGGACTCTGAGTGTGCATGCTACACTCACCCTAGACCTTTCCTTTGGGGGCTCCATCTCCCNATTGTGTCTGCTAGCCCAAGCTCTTTGCTGAGGCATTATTGAGAAGGACTTTGAGGGGGTAAGACTCATGGAACTTACACAAAGAGATTAAGTTGGAGTACAACCAGCCATGACCCCGGCCCATGAAAGTGACCACATGGGGTCCCCATGGGTTGAAATAANAAGGAAATAGATTTGGGGATTGGAAAGACTATTGACAATGACCCCCTTAGGGCTGGGGGTAGCTCAGTTGGTAGAGTGCCTGCCTAGTGTGCACGAAGCCCTGTTTCATCTGCAGTACTGCACAATCCAGAAACTGGGTGCGGGGTANGCAGTGTTGTCAACACTCNGAAGGCTGAGTCAGGAGGATTGTCATGAGTTCGCAGCTACAGAGAGCAGTCCTGTCTGAGCAGGGGTGGTACTGAGTCTGCAGTGGAGGTAGGGGGTCCCCTCTAATCAGAGCTTTGTCAGTGCCAAGACCAGAGGACAGCCTATCATTTCTTCTATTCTCCAAGCCTAAACCTCAAGATACTAATGGCAGTGTGGTGGCTACAGAGCCATGAAGATGCCAAGCCACTTGCTGGAGGTCCCCACCTCTGCCCTGCTTGTTTCAGACTGTACCATGAGGTGAAGCAGTCCCAATCTCCAGCCTCAGTTTCCTTTTCCTGTTCTCTGCTTATATGGCTGACTTTGGCTTTACCCCTAACCTCAGCCTCAGTCCTATTTTCTCAGGCCAGGCCTGGAAGAGGTTCTGCTCCCCAAGATGGAGGAAGGCACTGGAAGAGCTGAAGAGGGCTGAAGTTTGGCTGGAGTTGGGTGGGATATTGGGTCTGGCCAGCACCATGACAGCCACAGGTCAGCACCAAACAGCCTTGAGGAGCAAGGCCTGCTTGGTTGTGGCCCCTGGGGCTGTGAGACGCTTGTCCCCATCCTGTCTCGTGGAGCTATGATGAGTGAGCTTTCAGTAGATATGACAGCCCCCGGTGGGGGTCCCTGGCCCTGGTCCATGGCGCCACACTTGACTCACTCAGAGTTCATTGGCCCGAACTAATGTCCCTGATGCAAGTCGGTGGACAGAACATTCGGGGTGGACGCCTGGCTTTTCTTCCTTCCTTTCTTTTTAATACATTAAACATGCATTACTGGAGTTCTAACCGGCTCCTCTGACAGCTGCAGGGAAAAAAATAAAGAAAATTCAGTTTGAACTTAAAAAGCTGGGCTTTAATTTATGTCCCACCTTTGTCTCTCAGGCCCTTTTCCTTCTTCCGATGGAAAGGCCCCAGGGAGCGGGAGACAGAGGCTGGGCTGGGCCACCCCACGTGGCCGTGGGCTGCTTGGCCCTTAATAGGGGCACCCAGTGGCCAACACGGAGGGGAGTTTTCAGATGGAAATGGGGGAAACAATGCGGTCATCTGTCCCGCAATCTGTTTTGAAGAGGAAAGGAAGCTCGGCAGAGGGGGGAGGCTGGCTGTACCNGGGAGGCTCCTTTCGGGGCTCCAGAGAGGCAGACAGATGTCATGAATACTGATGTGGATGGCGGTCTGCTCGGCAGAGACTCGCCAAGGGCAGAATGTGGGGACAAAGTGCTTCCATGGCATGGANGTGCACGCTGATGGTGGCCTGCCACCACCCTGGGCCCTGGCTGCCCCCTCCCTCTGCTCTCCCTTCCTCCCTCCCTCCCTCCTTCCTTCCTTCCTCTTTCCCCTATTTCTTCCTCTACCTCTCTCCTTGCCTCCTACCAATCCTTCCTTCCTCCCTCCCTTCCTCCCCCTCCTCTCTCTTCCCCTTCTCCTCCACTTTTTCCTTCCCTCTCTCCCTCTTACCCCTCCCCCTTTGGGGGGTCCTTATGGTTTAGAAACTTTTTCTTTTTTAGTGCAGGAGCCACAGAAAGTTCTGGCAACTTTGGAGAACCAGAGCTAACATGAGAGGCAGCAAGGTGCTGCCCTTGCTTTGGGGACTTGGGAAACCCCTCCTCCTATATCTCTTCTTGGATGGCTTCCTGAAGTGGGGAAGGAGGGGGCAAGTTTCTGGGACTCTGGGCTGTAATGAGCAAAGGTGGCAGTGGTATGAGACCAGAACCTGTGAAGTCCTGACTGTGCGCTAGCNGTGTGGAAACCCAGGAGGCTGAGTTGGGCTGCCAGTCAAGGACTGTCCTCACTGACAGATGAGAATGGAGGGTGGGCACTGCTGAAGACCCTTGTGGGGCTGGAGCCCCTGAGGGAACTAAGTCCTCACCCTGGCTTCTTGCCTCATGGTGACCGCCATAGCTGTGAGGTTGGCAGGATTGTACCAGGCCTTCTGTCCACAGATGGGGAAGCTGAGACAAACCCAGAGGTCCACCAGACTGGGGCTTTGGCCCTGGGTGCCTAGATCCAAGATGAAGTTCACCCCATATGTCTTCAGATCCAAGGGCCCGTGAGAACTCTGGATATGCGTGACTCCCACGCAACCTGAGAGGAGGCCAAGTGAGGCTTCTTGTGGTCCTTCCAGGAGCAGGGCCTTCATCATCTGCCTGCCTGATTGACACTCCACTGTAGAGACAGGCTTGGCNGAGCTCTGAGTTGTTGCTGAAGGAGCCAACTTCTCGCCTCGAGTCCCCGAGGCTGCATAGAGGCCCCACAGCCAGGACAGTGGTGGGAAGTGCTGGCTGGACTGATCGAGTTAGGACCTGTGTCAGACACCCAGTGGGGCAACTCAGAGACAAATAAACCACCACCCTCTAGCGCACCTGCCTTCAGCAGGCAAGTATTGAGTGCTTCCTGTATACATGCTTTGTGGATCTGATGTATACTCATAACTGGGCCCAGAGCCTCCTCTCTTCCCAGGCTACCTCACAGGAAGGACCAAAGAGGGAACACCTCCTGTCACCTGCAGGAGCATCTGCTTTCATGTATGCCCAGGACACACCTCTCTCTTGGTCTGGGGTGGTTTTCAGGCATCGGGAGTTACTAAATGCCCACAGTGTTCCCATGCATGATGTGGGTGGGTGCCTGTCAGTACCACATGGATGCCAANCAGATGCTCCCACTCTGTACCCTCCCCCCACCTTTCCCCCAGTTTTCCACCCCATCCCCACTTGCCTCCCATCCCTCCCTGTCTTTGTCCTTATCTCTGTCAAGCCTTCCTCAACTTCAGGAGTAGGACAGTATGTCAAGAGCTCAGAACAGGACTGGCAAGGTACTTGGGAGCCACCTACGGTCTCAAGCGATCCTTGGCTTGTCCTAGCTCCCAATACCTTGTGTCCAGGTGTCCATTTTCAGTCCTGGGAGGCTGGGCTGATGGGAAAGACCAACGCACAGGTGGGACTTTGTGACTTCTCCAGATCTGTCTGAGCCTGCAATGGAGGGACTGGCTTACGATGTCGTTCTGGGAAGCTGGTAGGGACGGAGAGGCAAACTGTTTGGTGAAGAGGGTCCTATGGGAGCCGGCTGATCCTCTCCCCATCTTCCTTTTCTGTAACAGCCATCACTGCTGTGCCTCAGGGTCCCAGTCTGTAAATTCAGTTAGATGGGAATTTCTGTGAGGACAAAGGAAGAAGGTCCACCATGGCCTTGCTCCCAGTGAGAGTGTACTGCTGCCACCCTAGGAGACGGAGGATGGTCATGCTCTAGTGTCCTGATGCATGGTCCTTACAGGCAGTTGGGAGGGCTTGCTGTGTGGGATCACATGGCCTGGAGCTGCCGGGGGTGGCACAGATGGCTCCCTTCTCCACTCTTCTGATGCNGTCCAGCCCTCCCTGACTGCCCCATCCAAGGCAGACTTATCCCTGCTCCTCAGCCTCCATACAGAGCTTTCCATGCTTGCGTTTGGGAGCTGACCTGTGTCCCAAGAACCCCACACTGTTGATGTGCTGAGCCTAAAAGAGAGGAGTGCACTCACTCACACCCATGAANAGCCAGGGAGTGGCCCTGTGGCCCTTCCAGCACTGGGTTCANTGTTGCAAGGTGNAGTGACCCTGGGGTTAGTGGGTTGGGGCTACTGTGATCTCTAGGGGTTCACTTTGGGAGAGACTGTGGCTTGGTGTTTTCAGGAGATGGAATCACTCTGCCCATGGCCCCTCAGTGAAGACCTCTCCAAGGCCAGGCTGCAACCTGGGGGATCTGAACTTTCTTCTAGACCTTAAACTGTGCTATGGTTCTGTTTTTTAGGGGACACATGTATGTAGAGCATGCCTGGGACATCAGGCTGCAGGAGGCCTAGGATGGCACCAAGGGCAAGTGTGTTCCCCACTCGTTATTCTGNGAGGGGCCCTCAGAANCAAGCCTCTNAAGAGANTCTCTTTGAGTCCTCAAGTAGGGGGGTCTGCTGGTCAAGGAGCACGTGTGGGTCTGGGCTACAGGACACATGCTGTCTAGGTGACACACTGCAGTAGGCTTAATGACTTCCACTTTCAAAATTCCAGTCTACNCTTTCCCAACCTTGCCTGTTTGGTGATCACAAGCTGGTACTTCAGGGCCACCAGACAGGGNCTGCCACCAAGCCTGAACACCAGAGTTTGATACCTGGTCCCCACAGGGTGGAAGGAGAGAACTGACTTGGAAAGCTGTCCTCTGACCTCTGCACTGCACCACGGTTTGTGCTCACCACCCTCAGCACCTTGCAAACAAACAAATGAAATAGTGATAATTTTTTNAAAAATGATATTTCAGTTGTCTGTGTTTTAAGTTATATTTTTTTGACATTTGGTGAGATTAAGCAGTTATTGCCAGTTCATNACAAGTCTACCTTCTTTTTATGAGTTCTGCTTATTTTCCTATTATTACATTTTTCTTGATTCATAAAAACTCTTTGCATATTCAAGACATGAAGACAGGTCAGAGTTAATTCATGGATGACAATACTCTCTTCTGGAGAGAGCAAAAAGCTCTTTCACTCTTCTCTCAAATTCAGCCAGTGTTTGAAATCATAGTAGCTTATTTTTCCTCATCAAGCTTTATTCTCATCTTTCCAGTTTTGCAGCTGTCTGGATACAGATGCCCCAGGAGTAAATGGCTGGGTATAACAAACTTTGTGGGTCCCAATATATAATGAAGAACTCCTGGTTTCCTGTACTCTGGCTGAGAGATGAGAGGGATGACAGAACCAGTCCCCTCCCTAACACACAACCCCTGCTCCTGACTAAACACATAGCCACCTCTTTGGTGACAAGCAGAAATTTCAAATACAGTTTACCATGTGTTCACTTTTTTTGCAGATGCAAACGGTTTAAAGGAAAATGAGTGAACCTATGCCACAGCTTCAATAAATCTTCATGTAGTCACAAGGGTGAGTTCGGGCCTGATGAAGGTTCCAGTGTGCGGTAATGGCCCTTTGCCTTCCTCTCTTCCCCTTCTCTGTCATCCAACCCAAGTCAAAATTGGATATTAATGTTTTAAATAAAGGGACCTTTAGGTGTTGCATGCTGGGGGGGTGGTGTCTAGTGAAATATTTGTTGCACCTATGCTTCCCCTGTGGCTAGGGTCCATGTCACGTGGCCAGGCCATACATGTGCTGACTTGCCATCCAGGGGCTCTAGGACCCCTATCTCCATGTCAGATAGGACAATCATCTCCTGAGGGTTTTCTCCCCATGCCCAAGCCCTCCATCCCTGTAGATCCCACACAGTGGTAGAAGAAGCTGGCTCAGATTCTAGTTTGTCCCCTTGCTTCTGTCCCCACTGCAGTCCCAAGGCTGAGGGGAGGGGGCGGAGGCTCTGTGACAGTTCTGTCCTCACTGCCAGAGTGCTGAGGCTCCCAGGACCGAGGCCAAAGCCTTCGCTCAGCAGCTGGCANCACCTCCCTCTCTGTCCCTGTTCTTTTAATGTGTGACTGTGAAGGAGGGAGACANCAGTTCAGGCTGGCACACGTTGNTGGCAATCACCTTCAGTGTTTGGTCATCTCTGCTTCCAGGCTTCTGTGCACAGAGACCCCAGGAAACAGATAGAAGCCAACTGTGCATAGCATTTGGTTTGCTGACTTCCACATGTGTGCACGCATGTGGACAGGTGAGCATGCTTGTGTGTGACGTGTGGAGGCCAGAGCTGGATGCCAGGTGTCTTCTCCTGTCACTCTCCTCCTCCCCCTCTTCTTCCTCCCTCATTTCTCCTCCTACTCCTCCATATTTATTTATTTATTTATTTATTTATTTATTTATTTATTTATTTATTTTTAAGACAAAGTCTCATTGTGTAGCTTTGTAGCTCTGACTATCCTGAAATTTGCTGCGAAGATCAGGCTGGCCTCGAACTCATGGGAGCCAGTTGCATTTTATTCTTCAAACCAGACTTAAACACATGTGAACAGAAGGGAAGACTCCCAGCTCAGCAAGGGGGAGGGCTGCAGTGGTGGCTGGTGGGCCAGGGACAAGGACTCAGTTCAGGGAGGTTTGAATGTCCAGTGGAGGCGCTTGGATTTTGTTCTGTGGACTCTTGAGACCACTGAAAAGAGGTTCTCTTTTGCAGTGCTGAGGATGGAACCCAACGCTTTGTGCTTCCCAGGCAGGTCTCCACCCCCAGCTCAAAGAAAACATGGAGTGAAATGAAAACAGTAAAATCACACTATGTTTCCATTTGGCCCCGGAAAGGATGAACCCAGAGGGTGGTGTTGAAGGTGGAGCCTCAGGTAAGGCCTGCCACTGTCTTAGTTGCTGGGTGGGCCATGATCCAAGCTGGCCATTTACTGACTCAAGGGCTATTTTATTAACCAACTAATCAACCAACCAACCAACCAACCAACCAGTTAAATAACCAACCATNTGTTTAAAAATCCAACTGTCTAGCTAACCACCCCCTCTTTCTCTTGACCCAACAATCCACTCTCCCACACATTCATCCATGTATCAATCCATCCATCCATCCATCCATCCATCCATCCACCCATACATCCATCATCAATCCATCTGTCCATCCATCCATCCACCCATCCATCCAACTACCTACCACCAGCCAGCTTAACCTTTCCTTCTCTCCTTCCCTCCATTCCTCTTTCCTTCTTCCCTCCCCCATTTCCCTTTCTTCCCTCACTCTCCTTCCCCTCCCTCCTTGCCTCCTCACCTTCCCATTTTACTGGAGGACCTTAGCCCTCTTAAAGCACCTTCAATTTACAGATATCTTTGGCATATCCCATGTGGGAGTGGATAGCTCACCCCATTTTTTGAAGAACACCCCTGGATCATGGCCCCCAGTGATGCAGGTGCCTTGTGCCCATGGTCAGCATCTGGAAATTCTCTCAGAAAACAGGAAGAGCAAGTCTCAGCACAGTCTTCTGGGTTCCTCTTAAAGGACACATGCCATGTCGAGAGTCACAGCTGTGACTCTGAATTCCATTGATTGGCCCATGTATACTGCCAGTGCCACCAGACATCTGGCCTGGATCCATGAGACCTTAGAGATTTCTCTGCCTGTGAGGCCTGGCTCTGTAACTCAGATTTGCCACAGGATGACAACTGTCCTCTAGGGCACTGGCAGCAAAGANAGCCAAGGGTGGGCGCTCCCACCCCCCTCCTGTCTATGAAGCCAAGACTGGGAGAATGCCTTGCACTGTGCTGTTCAGTCAGAGAGGAAAGGCAGCCAGGATTCAGGCCTAGCTCACATGCTCCAGAACAGGATGGCTTCTCTGCAGGACCATTAGGAGGCAGCTTGTGTGTCCTGGCTGGGAGCCACCGCCCACCTCTCAGCCTCCCCACTGCATCTGACACAGAGGCTTGTCTCAGGGTATCTGGCTGGCTCTCCAGCTCCAGCCTGGCTCAGCGTCTCATCTTGTTTGTTGGTCATGTTCCCAGCACAGAGAGGTAGCTGCACTGTTGGCAACAAAAGGATGAGAGTGCCCTCCTACCCATCCAGCTATTCACCTACCCAGCCTCCATCCACCCATCCACCAACAAGTTCAGCCATCCAAATACATGTGTGTATGTAAATCTATTCATCCACACATGCATATCATATAGTCATCCGTTAATCTACCTTTCTACCCACACATCCATTCACTCATCACCCATCCAACCATCAATTTGTACATATAGCTGTTCATCTCTCTATCCACCCATCCATCATCCATCCATCCACTGAGCATCCATATATCCTTCCCTCCATCCCTCTGCTCATCTTTCCATCCATTCCAATGGATTCCATCCATTCTAAGGACCTTGCATGTGCTAATAAGTACAGTGGCCAAATAAAATGCATGTGCCAACAGGCCATGTTGGACACCTCCATATTCTCCTGACATCATCTCATCCTGCCTTNGGTGCGGCCCTTTCCTCTAACACAGACTCTGTGTGACGTAGGCCTCCTCCTAACTGTTCTGAGATTCTTTGCTGCGGTGCCTCTGAGAGGCCTCAGCAGGTCTGTATNACGCACAGTTTAGGAATGTGAAGGCACAGGCTCTCCAGGCCGTGGGGACTGGGCAGGAAGGTTCCTTTTTCTGTCTCTTGGGTAGACATTTGGGGGCATCAAATACTCAGTGGCCTCAGGTTCCCACAGTGGTGCCTGATGGGCTTTGCTTATCCTCTACCTCCTGTCTCNCTTTGGTCCCTGAGTCTGGTCCTCCTGCCCCTCTGTACTGACAGAACAAACTCTTTTCTGAGACTCAGGCTGACCCCAAATCCCATGGGGACATTTTCAAGATTCTGCCAAGTTAAAGCAAATGGGACTATAGTCCAGGAAAACAGTCAATCAATTTAGAGTCAGAAGTCCTTCATTTATTCATTCATTTATTTGCTTATTCCTTCATCCACTCACTAATTCATTCATTTATGTGTTCATTCCTTCCTTTACCCATTATTCCAACCATTCATTCATTCATCTAGTCATCCAGTCATTCACTCATTCAGGACTGGGATTACACTTGTCCTCAATCTCTGCTTTATGATGACATCTACATGGTCGACCGCAAGTCCTGGTAACAAGTCAAGGAAGCAAAAGATTAAGTGAGGGATAGATTCTAGGAACAGACAGACATGGGTTCAAATCCTGACTCTCCCATGTTGGGTATGTATTCTCACCCTTCTAAGCCTTAGTTTTCTCATCTGCAAAATGAGTGTAAGAATATGTGCATGAGGAGTCCTTGTGGGATGGCAATCAGGNGTGATGTGTCAGACCTTTGACATGGACATGGCCTGTGGGGAACTTGTGGGGCTGGAGAGATGACAGCTCTCACTACTGACATGATTGGCCATAAGAAGCCTGGAGTGGTTGGCTGCATTTCTGGAGCCTGGTGCCCATTTCTGCTGGCCTGCCCCTGTCCCCAAGGCGTCTCAGCACATTTTGGCCTTAGAACTGGCCAAGAGAGTCAGCAGCTCCATGGCTTCTTGGTAGGAGCCCAAAGACACAAACACCTTAGTCGCCGGGAGGGGATGGGTGGGACAGCTGAGCATGATGTAGGATTAAAAAGGTTTGAGGCCACCAGCCTCGCCCTGGCTGGCTGCTTTGAAACAGAGATCTCTGAGAGGCTTAGGGAACCCGCCCACCTTTGGAAATCCTTGCCTGCCCTCACTCAAGCCCCAACAGCAGCTCCTTGCCCACGGCTTCTGAGTCACCAGCCTAAACTGTGGTCTTTGAGACTCCTGGAATCAGATTTAAAGATAATAAAAACTTTCCAGTAGGAAGAAGGGCTGAATTCCGATGACTGCTGCATTGGGCAGCTGCCTGGTTGTGGGAGCTGAGGTAGATGTGAATCATTTTGGAGGGGCCAGAGGACCCCAGAACAGACATGGCTCCTGATGTTTAAAAAGGGCTAGGGTCCTGGAACACATCTTCCTGCTCTGCCCCCACCCAGGGCTAGGGACAGCATCAGGGCATTGCCCATGCTAAGAGGTGCATTTCTCTCCCTCTTTCCTCTCCCCTCTCCCTCCTACTTCCTGGTTGTCTCCCCCCCTCCCTTCTTCACCTTCTTCCTTTCTCCTTCCCCCTCTTCCTCTCCTCCTTCTCATCAACCATCCTTTAGTCAAAATTCCCTGAAGCTCGTCTCCTTATACAGAGACATGTGATCTTTAGGAACAAGATTTAAGTCCCAGATCCATCTTAAAGATGGGGAAACTGAGGCCCAGGAAGTGGAAAACTTGCTCAAAGTAATGTATCAGGGGAGTCAAGAGCTGGGATTGACCCCAGGGTGACCTGGCCAGGGATTTGAACTGTGGAGACAAGCTTCACAGAGTGGCGGGGGCCCTGGAGATTGCTGACCTATGGCCAACTGGCCTCTACAGACCTGTGTCCGTCATGGTCTCACAAGCTGTTAGAGTATTACAGCCCTGGGCTAAGCCTGGAGGAGTCACTAGGTACACAGATCCTCACTACAGGACAGGGATGTGGGGTGGGGGCTCTTAGGTTGGGAAACTTGTCCAGGACCATGCCTGGACCTGCACATGACTCCTTTGCCCAGGCTGACCAAAAGGCTAGCCCAATTGCAGGCTGCTTGCCCATCCCCAAGGGTTTGCCTCAAAGTCCAGCAGTACTCTCTAGCCCAGCATCCAGCTCCCACTGGGAGGAGATGNGCATTATCTATGGGAGGAGGTAGGCATCACCTACGGAAGGACCAGGGCATCATCTGTGGGAGGAGCTGGCCACCACCTACNGGAGGACATGAACATCACCTACGGGAGGAGCTGGGCATCATCTATGGGTCTTTGTTGCAGAGTTGGATCAGGAAGGACTTTCAGAGAACATCAGTTCTAGTCCTCCGATCTTGCACAAGTGGGAAACTGAGGCACAGAGGAGCAAAAGGGGCATTGGTTTTCCTAATGGGCAGTGGCTAAACCTGTTTTGTCTTCAGTGCCCTTGTCAAGGCAGCCCTGGAAGCCAAGATAGGTACTAGGAACTGTTTAGTACCTCAGGAGCAGGTTGGGTTCTTCCAAGGAATCTACCTGCCCAGAGAGCTAGTAGCTAGGAATGGGGAGGATGGGGGCTCAGAACCAGGCTCACCCCATGCACGGCCTCCTGTTGGTTTGCCATTCAGGACTCTCCTGGTGTTTGTACAAGGAGCCTAATAGATTGGTGCCTACAGCTTCGGAGCTTGATCAGAGTCACTTCCTGGTTTATAGGCATACCTTGTCCCCATGTCTTCATTAACCAAAGGGCAGGAACACTTTGAGGGCTCTTCTATAACAGCACTAAGGCCATCCACAAAGGCTTCACCCTTATGATGTGACCACCTCAAAAATGCTCCACTTTGCACCACAGTTTTGAAGGAGCATTTCTACATGTAAGTTACAAGAAACAAGCATCAGTCATGGCGCTTCATTGGATTTCTGTATCTGCTCCCAATGATGCTACAAGCAGGAGAGGATCTGTGACCATGCACCGTACCTTCCTCACACCTTCCTTCTCTAGTCTCTGCCTTAGTGGGGACCTTTCTCCCTTCTCTCTACACACAGTAGAACACCACCCACTGCCCAATCCATGCTGTGTGATCAGAGNAAACTCACTGCCCTCTCTGGGTCTCCTTGCTTCAGAGAACAGGCTGTGATATTTGTGGGTGGAGCCCTCAAGTACAGAAAACAATGCCTCCTTGTAGTCACCCATCACCTTTGACTCTTACAATTTTACCCCTTCCTCTTCTGATACTGCCCGGAAGCCTTGGGAGTGGGTATGGGAGGGGAGGGTAGAGGAGGGGCTACGGTGAGGGATAGCATTAAAGTCTTTTGAAAAAGCCACATGGAAACCTATTGCTGCAGAAACTTCCTAAAAATACACATATGCATATATGAAAAAGAGTTACATGGAGTTACTCTAGAATGGGAGGAGGCATGTCCCTACTAGATACCACAGGAGAATTCCTTCATGCCAGGAATGAGTTACTTCTTTAGGGGCTATTGGTCAGTGGGGTCCCATAGAACTCCAAACATTATAGGCTGCTGTCAATGCTCTTGGATACCTTCCAGAACTTGACAGTAAGAAAACACCACATACTTGAGTCATAGAACATTGAGAAATCACACTGGTACCGACCTAGAAGCTTCATCCCTACTGGCTAGCTTTCGTAGTGCTGGAAGGTCCTACGTACACTACTGGAGGAGAAAAGTAATCCTCAATCCTACCCAGCTGTGATTCTGAGAGCTACACTAACAATGGACCTGGGAAGCCATGCCTGCTGTTGTACAGTGACACAAATGCCATGGGAGTAACCAACCACTTTCTGCCTGGATTAAGGCTTGCTCCACAAGATGGAACCCAAACGTGGCACCATTATCAGGGCCAAGAACCNGTGGTTAGACCAGTCATAAGCCCTAGAGGAAATGACTTATTGTCATACCCATAGATTAATGCATCTCTCAACCTTCATCAGAGAAGCTTCTATTTGCAGATAGGTTAACACAGAGGCCCAGAACCAGTAAAGAGACCGCAGCCCTGAGCAGGCATCTACAACCCATTTCTTCTCCCCAGGTAAAGGTACTTTTCAACTCTTCCAAATGTGACCATGAATCACTCAGTGAGGCAATCCACATGCAGCCCCTTGGGAATGGAAGCCAGCCTTGGAGTGGCTCCCTGCCCTGGGAATTCACTGCCACTCTGCAGGCATTCATTAACTGCCTGCTCTGTGCCAGCGAAGCACAGCCTGCGGCCTCTGCCTGGATTTTTCTTCCCACCAGGATTGGCTTTCACCCTCCTTCCCACATAGCCCATCCCTCTGCAGGGTGCCCGTCCAGGACCCTGGTGGACTGGGCTTCTCCAGCCTGCCTCTGCCTTCCTAGAGCTCACCAGCTCCAGCAGAGCCTACATTAGCCCAGNCATTTCCACAAGCCAGGCTGGTGCCTCTGCAGCCTGGGGGTGGCTGTGGCATTACCCGGTAGCTGGGGGAATTCCTACCCAGGCATCACTCTCTGGAGCCTCCTGGCCTCATTTAGTGACTGAATGCTTGGACCTTGGGCTCAGCCTCTTGAATCTGTCCAAGTGACTCATTCATCTCCTGAAAACTATTGAAAAATGTCTTCTTAGCCAGGTGTAGTATGGCACACCTGTAATCCCAGCCCTTGGGAGGTGGAGGCAGGAGGTTAGGAGTTAGAGGTCATCCCCAGCTATATAGCAAGTTAAAGGGCAGCCTGGGGTACATGAGATGCTGTACCAAAAATATGAAACAAAACCTCCCAACCCCGGAAAAACAAAACAAAACATCTTGTAGAAATTGCTGAGTAAGGTCTCAGTATTTGCTGATTTCTTTTAAAAAGTTCACTCACTTGTAAATGGCCATCTGAATTGTTTCCAAATTGGGATTTTCTCAGGGGTGGGGTTTCAAGACAGGGTTTTTCTGTGTAGCTCTGGCTGTCCTCGATCTGTAGATCAGGCTGGCCTGGAACTCAGAGATCTGCCTGCCTCTTCCTCCCAAGTGCTTGAATTAAAGACTTGTGCCACCAACTGCCTGGCTCAGAATTGGGATATTATTAATAGAACATTCAGCAGAGTCCCAGGTAGTTGGTGGTCATTGTCCCCTAGGCCTAGGAAGGCTGGCCAGACTGATTGGGTTGTTTTAATTCACTATAACTCTTGTGAAATGCATCCACATGGTTGAATGTCTGAACAATTTCTTCCATTTCCTTGCTGACTAATATTTNATACCAGTGTACTAGTCAGTGCCCTGTGGAAGGGTGCCAGGGCCTGGCAATTATAGATAAACTGGTGAGAAGTATTTGGTTCAGGTTTTCATGCCAATATATGTCTACTTCTCTGCTGGAACATGTGTTTATATGTATATTTATTTGCAGTGCTGGGGGTGGAACTCAGAGNCTAGTGTGTGCCAGAGTGTTCTCCCACTGTGTGCCCCCCACTCTCAGGGGTCTGTGTTTCTAAGAGCTGCCTAGCTGGTTCTCAGCGTGGTAAAACACTGCCCCTCCCTGAAGGAATGCCCAAGTGGCCATTTCCCCAAGGCTTTTTTAGCCACACAGTTCCCCAGTGGCTAATGACATAACCATATCAAAAGGCGTTTGTTGACCTCAGCCATCTGGTATTTTCTTGGGTGTTGTGCTTCTTCCTGTCTTTTCTCCACATTTCACTTAGGTTTTTGATTTTTTTTCACCATTTTTTCTTTTTTTTTTGAGACAGGGTCTCATTTAGCCCA
>LZPO01030507.1:729961-743216 GCA_001675575.1 Neotoma lepida
GGTTCTCTGTGGCTTAAGCACTCTCCTGCCTGACCCATGCCTCACCCCAGCTGCCTCTTAGTGGGGGAACCAGGTGTCATTTCAGTGGCAGGCATGGGATATTTTAAGTGACACCTGGGTCTGAGATAAGGCCCTGGGCTACACATTCCTTAGGAAGTGATTTCCCCACATGAGACCTGGGTGCTAAGATGTCAGACCTGGAATGCAGGAAGGTGATGGGGGGTGGGGTGCTGGTCGTACTTCCTTTAAGCAAGGTGTAACTCCAGACATGCACCAGTAACTTCTGTGGTGGCTAATGCCAGAATCCTAGCTAGAATCCTAATCCTTGAGGAGGGGCCACACTGTGCCCAGTGGGCATCTGTGTGACTTTCAGGGAGCCCCCAGGATGGCAACACTGCTCATGGGCCACAAGAGAGGACTGTTTGGGTTACTCCTTGGGTCTGCCACTGGTGACTCAGATAGTCTTGGGAACTTTGCCAGATGACCCCATGCCTCAGTTTCTCTACCTGTAAAATGTGGCCAGCCATGGTTCTTACAACTTCCTGGGACTCAGCATCCCATAAGCCTGACTTCCTTTGCAAGTTGGGAAACCCTCAGGTAAGCAGATGGTATAATTCCTTCCTGTTGTCCCTGCTGGTCAGAGTGCCTTTGCTCAGTGTGCACCAAGGAGGGGGGGGGGCACCTCCCCTCTCTTGATCATCTCATTTGCAGCTGCCATGGTGGGTGTTCTTAAGCTGAGCTTTACTCAGGGCTGACCAGCATGTAGAAAGCCAAGGTAAGGCTGGCCTCTCTCCTATGATTGCCAGTGGCCTGAATGAGGGAGCCTGAGGCAGGAGGTTTCCTATAAGGTCCATCAGCTGCACAAAGAAAGCCAGTCTCAGGGAGGCCACGAAGACTGCAGCAGGACTAGCAACCATCTCAGTCAGGGTGGGGGTGTGGCCAGCTGAGTGTGTGTCTGAGGAGCAAGGGTGTGGGGCTGTGTGGACCATGTGTCTTTTGTGGTGGGCAGCTAGCCGGCCACTTCACTGAACTCCGTGACTACCCTCCCCCATAGTCCTAGGTGGCTTTTATACCGAGGCCTTGCCATGTTCCCTGGGGATCTTGGTTTCTCCATCCCATCTCNGCTCTCTGTGTCTTTGTGTTCTCCCAACTCCCCCAACAAATGGCCACTGTGGACCCAGGGACCCAACCCAGAGTCTCACAGTGACCCTCCCCACTCCAGCCCAGCACCCAGACATGAGGTCAGTTCTCCCAATTCAGTGCCTTGAGTTCAAATTCATTCCACCACTCCACCACAGTGAGGCCACCATCACCCTTTCTTGGAAGTTCCCGTGTTTCCTTGGCTTTGGACTTCATCTGCTGTGGTCCATTCACTACACAGAGCCCCTTAGAACTCTGAAATCCAACCCAGTGCCACCCTCTCTAGACACAGCTTGCCTTGGCTCTCAGCTCATCAGCCTCACCGTGTTACTTCTAACATCTCTAACAAGCCCGTTCTTTTGGGCCCCAGGGCCTTTGCACTGTCGGCTCCCTCTCCCTAAAACTGTCTTCATTTACCAGTGTCGGCTTCTTGTCTAGGTCTCTTCCTCAGGGGCCTTCCTCAGCATGTTACCTGAGTGGGTCTCCCTGTCGCTTTCCCTCCCTCTTGTCACACTGTCACCATTGGCTTATTTCTTTAACTGCTCACAATCTGCTTCCTTTACTGAAGGAAGCTGCACACGGAATTCTGGTACTTCTGGGTCCTTTGGGGTCAGCAGGTCCTACAAGAATGTGGAGTGGGTACTTGTTGGATGGGTGGATGGATGGGTAGAGAGGTAGATGGATGAATGAGTGATGAATAGATAGATGGGTCGGTGGGTAGATGGGTGGACGGGTGGTGAGTGGATGGGTGAGTGGATGGGTGGTTAGGTCGATGGTGGGTGGTAGATGAATGGGTAGATGGTGGGTGGTAGATGAATGGGTAGATGAATGATAGTTGGGTAGATGAGTGGGTGAACAGATGAGTGGTGATGGATGGATGGATGAGTGAGTGGTCGGGTTGGTAGGTGGATAGACTGATAAGTGGTTGGATGGGTGGCTAGATGGATAGATACATGGAAGATGAAAATAGGAAGGTGATGGGTAGATCTGATGATTCTGGGCTGAAGGGAGCAAGGGATTCTTCAGACCTCAGATATGACCTCTCAGTGTCCACAGTTGCTGGTGGCCACCATGAACTGAAGTCATCTGTCTTCACCCAAGGCCCTGCCTTATGTACCTGCCTGGCCCCCACAAAGAGGTGTGATCTCCAGCTCTTGACTGAGGATCTTGGTTTGTCCATGTTTCACTCTACTGGAGTCACAGGCTAGCCCATCCTTGTCTGGNTATGAGCACCAAGGGTAAGTGAGACCCACCATTCACCCCTTCAGTGCTGGGCCTGCTGCTCTGGCTTTCCAGCTATGCTGGCAGAGCCTGGTGAATGACAGCCCTTGGCAGGGACCCAGCATTTCCCATGTGCACTTTTCTCTACTGAGGAANCTCCAGGGACCCAGGTTCCCACAGCATAGCCTGCTCCAGGCTTGCNACTTGGTGGCCTTGGCTCTGCTCCAGGAGACCCCACTCTTCAGACCCCTTTGGAGGGAGTGGCGAGGGTCAGCCNGACAGGATGTGGGTGTTTTAGGGTCAGTACACAGGTGTTCTAGAGGGGATTACCTCACCCATGGTCAGCCAAGACTGTGTCAAGGGTGACCAAGTCTGTTAAAGGGAACATTAAGCGGGGCTCTCTAAGCATGGCTATTTTCTCAAATTCCCTGAGACACCCACGAATTCCCCAGAGAAAGGAGCAGAGATTTGGGGGCTGTGGGCTGGGAGAGTCTGGCCTCTACCTCCAGTCACCACTCTGTGTATCTACAATACTATCTCAACAGTAAGTTAAAGACTCCGGGAAATTTCTCCAGCACCTGGTTCCTCAAGTATTTAATGGGAATGCTGCCCCTCCTACCACATGTCCTGGGGGAGGAAGGGAAGAAAGANAGCTGGACCAAAATGGTGGTGAGANATGAGTGGCTGAGGTGGTGCTGTGAGTGTGAGCAGGGCTAAGGGCAGCTTTGCAGTGAGCAGGCGTTAACTGAATGTCTGTATATGCCAGGCACTGTCCCAGGTTCAAAGTGGGATGATCAAACAGGACACAGCCCCCTTCATCAAGTGGCTAATGCTTCATTCTTCTCTGCACCATAGACAAGGCATGAAGCTTTGTTCTGCCCTTGTGTGTGCATGTATGTGTGTTGGTACAAGCATGTGCACACGCATATGTCTACATGCGTGTGCATACAAGTGTGTATGTGATGTGTGTGCATGCGTGTGTACATAGCTCGTGCTCCAAATGTATTTCATGACAAGCCTGGAAGGCCATCTCTCTGAGAGGTCCAGATCCCAGGTGTTACTAATGATCGAGGATTCACATGTGCAGAGGACGGCCGCCATGACACATATGTTCTTCACGAGCTGGTCCATGCTCTGAAATTGAAATTGAAGTGACATTTGAGGGGGGAAATGACATAACTGGATGTAGCCATTAGACCTTTTATCTCAAGNGACTGGAGTAGCTTGTCACCTGACACTGTCTCACTGTTCAGGGTCACCCAATAGCTTCAAACTTGTAAGGTCTCAAACTAGGCCTGTGAATCCAGCTCATCAGCCTCATGGCTTCTCTTGCTGCCCTCTGGGCGCTCTTGGCTCCCTCCTGGCTGCTGGTACTGAGTCTGCAAAACTTCTCCAGAATGCAGGGTAGGCAATAACCTGAGTGAGTTTCAGAAGCTATCCAAGCTGGGGCACGAGTCCCGTGTTGAGGGGGGGCCCTGTGGGTGTTGTGGCAGGCAGGGAGATGAACTGCAAAGAGGTGAGGATGGAAACTTAATTCGGGGTGACTTAGTCTGCCAGGCTGGGTCGAACTTCTGGAGAGTCTGATGCCAGGCAGTTTACTGTCGGCGTATTTAAACACAATGGAATTCGGGGGAAGTTTTCAGGCAACGATCACTCCTATTCCAGGTGCACAATAAGAGCTTAAGGTTGACTACATAGAAACTCCTTTGCAAAGTACATGTGACCTTGAAGATGGGTTCTGTAGCTTAAGGGCCTAGAATCCGGTCTGACCGATAGCATAGAGGTCAGCAGACCATAAAGTACATGTGACATCTCCCCTAAGGATGGCTTCTGTTAACTGGGAGCTAAAGATAAACTCTAGNGAGGGAGAGTCTGGGATAACGTTCTGGGGGATCTAGGTGAGGTCTGCCCCTGCAGATAGCAAAAGGTCACCAGATTGTTAACAATATCCATTCCCAGCCTTCTGGGTGGGAAACAGGTATTTCCTCCTTTGAGGAAACAACTCTGTCTGATTAACAATCCTGATTTTCCTAGTGATCTGTGGGTGCAAGGACCTTTGTGACCCTACACTGTGGGAAAGTAAGACCTGGGCTCCTTCCCAAGGTGGTGGCCCTCTTGTCATGCTTGCCATTATGGCTTCTGGCATAGTCGTATGCTGTGCCTCTAAGCCTGTGCTTCTTAAGCTGCCTTCTCTGCCCTAGTCTTCTTGGGAAGATCCTTTAGTAGTCTAAAGGACTATCCAATAGAACCCTTAATGTGCTCCAGAATGATGACGTCACTTAGAGCCTGCCTGGAACCAGCCATCATTTCAGAGTCTGCCTCTCCTAGAGCATGTGGGAATGGGTTTGGCATCACATAGACCTGAATGCCCTGTTCACCTCACAAACAAGGCCCTCTTAGTCTTTAAAACGTGTGGTGTGTGTGTGTGTGTGTGTGTGTGTGTGTGTGTGTAGAGATGCCCTCTTTTACAGAATCATGTGATAATATCAGGCCCTCCTGGATAGAGTCCCTTCCTTAAATTGCATGGGTGCTGCCTAATCTACTCTTTTTATAGGCAGTTACTCCATGGCATTCATCATGACTAGGATGTGCATGCTGGAGGGTGTGTGAATCAGGGGCAAGATCTGGGACTGTCTCAGAATTCTGCCAACCAATGTGTATTGAAACTTGACTTTGCCTCCCATTTCCATGGAGGTCACAGGTGGTTGGACAGACTAGAGTGGGTGATAGCATCGAGATGCAACCCTGGTTCTGCTTTCCAGTGGCTGATAACCTTGAGGAAACAGTTTGACTACGTTAATGATGGTGGCGGTGGTGATGATGATGTCAGTAATGGAATGGTGGGGATAGTGGTGATGGCAGTGTTGATGATGTCAGTCACAGTGGTGGCAGTGATGAAGATAATGGTGGTGATGGTGATGATGATGGTGGTAGTGAAGATGTTGATGCTACAAATGATGGTAATAATGATGGTGGCAATGATGATGACGAATGTCATAGTTGTGATGATGGTGACAAAGGTAATTTGATGATGATGATGGTCCTGATGGTGGTAGCAGCTGCAGCTCTCTGTCAGTCCTGTGATCACAAAGGTAATGATTAACATCCTCCAGTGCATTGTTCCATAAATAACACAAGCTGCTCGCTAGTGCAGCTGGGAGGCTAAGGGAGATGGTGCAGGTAAAGATTTTGGCAGAGCCCAGCCGTTAGGACCCAGGCATCTGCTGTGCAAAGAATCTTTTAATTGCACCACCTTGTTCTGATTTAGAGAAGGTTTCTATCCACACAGAGGCATGTTTATATGCTCACACACATCTGAGGTCACCTCAGGTGCCTTCCAGAGTCCAAGTGTGGCCAGAGAGAAGCCTGAATGTGGATAGGGTTCCCGGGACACATACCATAGGCCAGTTTCATTGGGGGACTGCTCACCAGGCCCGTGCTTCAACCTGAAGATCAGAGAGGTGATGTGAAGTGCTGCAGGGGGACTTGTGGTCCCTCCTTGGTAGTACCCTAGGAGGACCCATGCCTGGGCTCCATACTCTCTAACTTTGTCTTATTTGCAGTGCAAGAACATTCAAGAAGAACAGCCAAGTTTGTGTGGTTAACAGAGGCATAACACTTTGGGGACCAACAAGAAGCATCCTCAAAGGGGCCACAGACACAGGCAGGTCTGAGAATACAACAAGGCAGTGTGAGGGAACAGTTAAGGAGCAGGATCAGCGTGGCTCTGATGCACCTGCCAGCCATTCCTCTAGGTTCTACTGCTGACTAGTGAGGTGGCTTAAACCTCTTGTTTCCTTCTTGAGATAACAATAGATAGAAATAATTCTGTGACTATAATTGCATGTTTAGGGCAAGTTGTCTCCACCATCACCACCACTATCACCATTGTCACACAATCACCATCATCACTACCATCATCACCATTATCATCACCATCACCACAAACATTATCATCATAACCATTACTATCACCACTGACATCATCATCAAATCATCACTACCACCACCATCATAATCACCTCCATCACCACCATCATAATCACCTCCATCACCACCATTAATATCACTACCATCACCATAACTATCACCCCCATCATCACCATCATCATTACCACTGTGAACATCACTATCATTCATCATAATCATAATCACCACCATCATCACCAACATCACTATCATCATAACTGTAATCACCACCATCATCACCACCATCACTATCATCATAACTGTAATCACCGGCACCATCACCAACATTACTATCCTCACCATTATCACTATCACCACACTCACCATTACCACCACTACCATCACTGTCCTCCATTGGTTAACAGTTAGTCTGGTACACATTTTGAGTGTAGAAGACAGAGGAGAGAATTTTTAGTGATAAATTCAGATTTCTATTTTCTCCCCTCCCAGTAGGACTCGATTGGGCTGTTGGCATTTCTTTGGGCTGATGTTCNCCTCTGTGACCCCTCAACAGCCCAATTTCAGGGGCAAACATCAGCCCAAAGAAATGAACTCTGGTAATCAAAGTGGGGTTGAGTTTCAGGAGATGTGTGGGATTGGGGGACTGTCCACAGTAGATACAGCTATCCCTCCTGCTTGCTCCACAGAGAGAAGAGCTGTGGGAAGCAAGCCTGCTGAGATCTCAGGCCAGCACCTCTCTTTGGCAAGGTCACCCTCAAATGGACTTCCTCTCCCTCAGCCTCTACTCCCATCTTTAAAATGGGGACACAATGAGACCTCAGCCTCTGCCTTCAGCAAGCCTCTTGGGCCTGCCCTGAGCAGCCAGTAGGTGGAGCTGATGGGCAAGTTGGAGGGAAAGGGGGGCCCTGTAGTAGACAGGATTCTGGGAGCAGTCTAGGGAGGCCTGACAGTACTCCCTGTGGGCGGAGGAGCCACACCTCCTCTTTGGGTACCAAAGCAGCTATCCACAAGCATTTCCAGCACAGTGTGACCCCAGCAAGAAGTCACACCCCTCCTGCGGCAGCCAGAAGCTGAATAGGTCTGGATGACCTGTCTTTCTGCCTCCATGTTGGATTGGTCCCTGAGCCTCGTTATCCTTCCTTCCCACTGTTTCTATCTAGGTGACCAGCTCATGGGAAATCCATGTCCTACCCTGAAAACTCAGCAACTGGAGGAAGTTTCTAGAGCAGGAAGTGAGACCTTGCCTCTGCCATGCCCAGGGAGGGTCCCCAGCCTTGGGGGCAAAGTCAAGGTCCTGATAAGGCCCATGAGGCCCACAATGCCTTGTATANCAGTGGCTGGTTCGAGGCCACAGAGCCACCTTTGGTGGCAGATAGTGCCAGCTGCAGAGGCTCTCTCCCTTTCTGCCCTCCTTTCTTCCCTGAGGTTTCTCTTGGAGCTGACCATTATCTGCTGGCTTGAACACCATGGCGTTCAGAGGAGCTGGGGATGTTGGCTTCCTGAGCTCTGCCCTGTACCCTCTTTTAGCAGCAGGCAAAGTACATTAAAAGTGCTCTCCAGGGCTGGGCATGGTGGCGCACACCTTTAATCCCAGCACTCAGGAAGGAGAGGCAGGTGGATTTCTGAGTTCGAGGCCAGCTTGGTCTACAGAGTGAGTTCTAGGACAGTCAGAGCTACACAAAGAAACTCGACCTTGAACCCTGCCTCCACAAAAAAGAAGAAAGTCATCACCAAACCTTTGTGGAATCTGGGATGCCAGAGGACAAGGAAGGAACAGGGGAGGGCACAGTGTCGCTTGAGTCCACAGAAGGACTCATGCAGACCTCTGTTTCCATTGCTTTCTTTCTAGAGGCCTGGGGCTGAAGGACCCCTCCTCACTCTGCCCCTCTACCCCCCAGGGTTGTGTTCTGCCCTAGCTACCACATTGCCATGTACTCCCATGTGAGGTCTGGGTGTCTCAGCCCTTCACCACCTCTTATAAGAACAATTGTAGCACCACAGGGTGGTCCCAGCTGTGTGGGCAGCCCTTACATAGGTTCTCTCACTGGCTGCTGTTGTTATTTTAATACCAGAGGTGTGGTGTGAGTGAATAAGTGAGTGAAGGGTTCTAAGGTCACTAAGGGGTGTTGTCCACAAATGAAACTGTGACTTAGGCACCAGTTCACCTGGTGTACCTGTCTATGACTTCTATCTGGCCTAAACCCCAGAGAAAGAAATGTTGATGTAGAAGGGAGCCCTTCCTACCAAGAAGTGACTAAAATCAGGAATCAGTCCCTGCCTTCCAGGAAGTCCCGCCCACCCATGGTTTCTTCCTCTTGATGTCCCACAACCCACCCCATACAAAAGAGAGGGCCTTGCAGAGAGCAAGTGTCCCTTCAGCTGTGACTGCTTCCTCACCTTATACTTCTATAGCCTGGTCCCCCGGGAGCTGTGCCTACAGCTGGCCCCCTCACACCAGGTAGCCTGCAGACAGCCACCACCACCTGAGCTGTGACCTGAGTGCTCCTGAGCTGTGGCACTGTGTCAGGGTGGCATGCCTCCCTCACATGCTGCCTCCATTCTCACCCTGTTACCATCTGGAGACTCAGGCGGAGCTTCCCAGGCAGAGAGAACCCCTGTCTCCCTCATATCCCCAGTGCCTGCAGACAGAGCTATTGCTGGACACATGTCTGTGTCTCTCCCAGGCTGGCCTGGGAGGTCCTTGAGCACAGCCATCAGTCAGTGTGAAAGTCAAAGGACGCAGTAGCAGCAACTGGTGACAGCTGTTTCAGTGGAGGAGAAGAAGACAGGATGAGCTCCATGCAGGCCAGGCTGCCAGGGAGGTGCTCTGGGGGACTACACAAGACCTGAGAATGTAGCTCTGGGTGCAGCTTCTGTGAGGTGGCCTGATGGGGATGTCTTTCTGTATGCTGTGAATATGTGTTGCTCTGATTGGTTGATAAATAAAATGCTGATTGGCCAGTAGCCAGGCAGGAAGAATAGGTAGGATAAGCAGACAAGGAGAATTCTGGGAAGAGGAAGGCTGAGTCAGGAGATGTCAGCCAGCTGCCCAAGGAGCAACATGTAATGGGACGCAGGTAAAGCCATGGAACACGTGGCGACATATAGATTAATAGAAATGGGCTAAGTTTAAGTGTAAGAGCTAGTCAGTAATAAGCCTGAGCTAATGGCCAAGCAGTTATAATTAATATAAGCCTCTGAGTAATTATTTTATAAGTGGCTGTGGGAACTTGGGGCCTGGCGGGACCTGGACAAAACATTCTCTTACAGTGGCCAGGCAACACGCCTCAGATAAGCCTGTGGAAAAGAAACTAGAGAGCTGTTTGCTGTGGAAAAAGAGTCAGATCTGGGCAGAAACTGCATAGCCACCCATGACTGTGGAGTGGAACTTACAAGTACCTTGATAAGGACTGGCCATTGCCAAGAGCACACGGCCCAGTCATGACCACCCCTGACCCCCACAATCTCAGCCTCATGAGATTCATGGGCCCTGTAGAATGCTGGCACTTGTGGCTCGAAGCCAGGCCAGCCAGGCTGGGCCGCTATAGTCCCACCTCCTGGCAGGTTCCTCTTCAGAATCCATGTCCTCACTGATAACTTCCTGTGTGGCTCATGCACAGCTCTTCCCCTACCTTACCCCCTTCCCCTTTCTGCCTTTAGCAGTTTTTTATTTGGCATCTATCATATGTAGGCATGAGCCAGGTGCTAGGAATGTCCCAGATCTGGGCCCTCCCAGAACTTCCTCAGCTGGTTACAAGCCCAGAGGACAAGCTCAGCACTCTCTAGCTCTGTACTGGCCATTGGGAGTATTCTCCTGAAAACTGTGTGGAATGGGGCTCTGAGACAGAAACTGGCTAGAGAAAAGAGTGCTGCAATCTATTAGTGATGCCTGCCATGTGCTCAGGAAGGGAAGCAAGGCTCTTGCACTTTCTTTCTGAGGATCATCATCCCCTGGCCAGGCCTATAACATGCTCTAGACACTGCGAGATGCTATGCAGGGGTGCATGGGATCTCAGCTAATCAGAACATCAGGTTCACAATCTGGTTTTCTATGATATCACACTATAGCACTCTGTCCCCTCTTTGCTTGGGCTGTTGGGAAGCTCAGAATGAAGCTTCATACTTGTTCTTGGATGGCACAGTAACAGGACACGAGCCCTTCTGTCATCTGCCCCTGTGGGTGCTTTATCCTCAGGCTCTGCACCCCGTGGGGCAAGCCGGACGCAAGTTATCAACTATAAATAAAACCAAGGCTTCCGTTCTGGCTTGCACTTGAGTTTCCTGGTGCATTTTTTTTTAAGTCCCTAGTCAACGGAGTTGGGGGGGCACCTCCTAACGGAAGATGACATCACCATCAGCTGGCCCGAGGAACTGGCCCCAGCCCTGCAGGCGCGGGTGGGCCCTGAATGCCCCCATTGTGAGGAGTAACTTCATCATACGAGTTCCAACGTGGTGGAATCTCAAATGGGATTATGTGGTTTCTGCCCCTCACAGGGGCGCACACACAGGCAGCTGTGGTCGCTTTGCTTCCTTTCGCACTGCAGTCCTGGTGACTGGCCAGTGCAAGTGACCACCCCTTCCACCCTGACTCACCATCATTCGAAACTCTGATTCAAGTTCCTTTAAAGAGACATCAGGGCCAGGAGAGGGAGGCTGTTCAGGGGAAGAGGCTCCGGGGAGGGGGGCTGAGACAAGAGGAAGCCTGCGGGTGCTCTGGCAGACGCCTGGATGGAGGGGGTTTCCTGCTTCCCCCAAGCAAGAGGAGGCTGTGACTTCCCCAAAGTCTATAAAGCNCACAGTGGCTTTCCTTTCTGCCCCCCAAAAATANTGGGCTCTGAAGGCAAGTGAGGGCTTGATGGACTTCCCTGATGTGAGTGTCCTACCTGACCCAAGTCCTTGTCCTATTCTTGCTGAACTTTCTCTTAGCCACCATCTGTGGTTCTGCTGTCCCAAGCAACTCTTCCACTGCCTGCCCTCTGCTCCATGTGCAGTCCTATCTCCACCTTGGGGGCTCAGTGTTGCCTCCTTCCTGCCAGCTAGGCTGGCCCTGTAACCCCAATGGCAACCCAAGCCCCGGCTCCTGTTGCCTCCTGCAGCGGTTGTGGGAGATCTGTGAGGGCGGACCCTGCCTGGCTGGACCACAGCCTCACCTGCTTCACTGCAGCTGCTTCCTGACTGCTCACCCATCGATTGAGGGAATAAATGTGGCACCGACTGCAAGGACCCCTCGCCACTCTTGCCAAGCGCCCCAGACAGATTGGGNGTGCGCAGCCCTTCCCTGTCCATATGGAGTTGGTGAAGTCGAAGGNCCAGTGCAGTGAACAAGCCGTGTTTGCAGCAGCCACTCTTGCGGCCCCGGGCTCCTGGGGCCTGGAGTCCAGCCTCTAGAAACTAAAGAATGTCCTTTTAATTTTTTCCTTCCTTCTGTGTGACTCACACTTTCGTTTTGAAGTTCCCTCTGCTGTGGGTCCCCTGGGGTTATACAGTGGTCAAGGCAGAGCAGCAGGGCGTGGCCAGCTGCAGGAAGCCCAGCTGAAGTTTCATTCACAAAAAAACAAAACAAAACAAAAAAAAACCCAAGGCCACAAGGGCTGAGGAGAAGGCTCTGTTGCTTAAGTGCTGGCTATGCAAGGTGAGAGCTTTTGTTCAGATGACCAGCAGTGTTCAGTGGCAGGCTTCGGTAACCACGGCACTTGAGGGACAGAGATGTGGGTCCCTGGAGCTTGCTGACCAGTTGGTCTAGCCATTTGGTGAGCTGGGGGCAAGGNTGGAGACAGGAGGATCCCTGGAGCTTGCTGGCTATCAGTCTAGCCAAATCAGTGAGAGATCCTATTTAGAAAGATACCTGACATTGACCTCTGACCTCTCACACACTCATGTGCACGAATGTACATCACACAGAGACACACACATGCACACATACACATACACATACACACACAGAGAGATGTCCATACACACAGATACACATACACATAAAACATAGAAAGAAGCTGGTCCTGTGTCCTGCTGGGGTACTGTAGGCCCCAGCCCTGCTCCTGGTCACTAAATGTTTGAAACTAACAGGGGCAGTGGAGGGATCAGGGCAAAAGGCTTCCAACTTTGTGCATCTAGAAAGCCAGAGGCTATCTCAGTCTCTTCGTTTAGCCTTTAGCCTCTGTCTGCCGTGATATCTCATGGCTTGCCCTCCGGAGGGACCAGATTTGGACAGCTGTGGTTCATTGACTGCATTATGTTCCCACACAGAGCAGGAAGGCTGGGGCTGAGGTGGAATGGCCATCTTCCTGCTGTATCCAGGTCTTTGTGGTCTCTTTTCCTCTGGGTGGGAGTCTGGANGGGTAGGAAGATAAAGAGAGGGTAATAGAGGAGCATTCAGTCCAGTTTCTCCTCCCGGGAGTGGCTTCTCAGCTGCCTCGGGGGCCCTGGACATCACTACCATTACTAGTGTTNATTCACCAAGGCTGACTCTTGTGGCATCATTGGCCATCTTAATGCTTCACCCCAGAGCTTCTGGTCCCATTGGGAAGCATCTGGGCCACTCACCAATGACAGAAAAGCAGAACAGAGGGCCTTGATCAGGAGAGGCCCAGAGAGTGTGTCCAGACCCAAGATGGTGTTAGCAAAGCTCCCTGGAGGTAAGAGTACCCAAGCAGACATTGGGAACTGAGGGGAGATGAGCCAAAGAAGAGGTGGGAAGGAGAGGCCAGGTAGAGGATCCTGGCACATGCAGGACTCGGATGCATGCAAGAGCATGGAGTTTTGAAGACCTGAGACCATCTAAGAGAGGATACTAGGGACCCTTGGGAGACCTAGGGACCCTAGTGGGGAGAGGTGGGCTAGGGCTGGATCTGTGTTGGGGGAGCCAGGGCTGGACTGAGCATTGGTGCCTGGCTGTTTGCCTGGAGCGAGTGGATGGTAGTGTAGGCTTTGTTTGCTTCAGGACTGGTTTCCTGAGGCTCTCTGG
>LZPO01030507.1:743276-767737 GCA_001675575.1 Neotoma lepida
CCCTGGAAGGCTGTGGGGCTGCCCTGGGGTCTCCTATCAGAAGAGTGGCCAAAGCTACCAGAGCTCTGGGGTTTTCTTACAAATATTGCTGGAGGNAACGGAAAACTGTACGTTGGCCAATCTGGGAGATGCAGGACAGATGTGTGTACGTGTGTGGAGTGGGCTGTCTGAGCCCTGAATTTGCAACCAAACCAATACCTGGCCCTTCCCTGGGAAGAAGTGACCCTGGACTCCCCTCTGGGACATCTCAGTAACACCCTGGATCCAGCNCTTCCTCTGTCCCAGGCTCTGGAGTCCAGAGNAACAGGAACCAGGAGACCCTGAGCAGCCATCAAGGGTTTCCTTTGGGGTTGGCCGGGCGGGGTTCTTAGCCACCTTCATTCCCAACAGTGTTTGCAAGTTTCCATTGGCCACCATGGTCTTCTGTGAGCCTTTTTGTTTCACAGAATCATGGGACTAGCAATTAAGAGGGAAAAAAAATCCAGGGCTGGAGAGATGGCTCAGTATTTGAGTGACTGTCACTGTTCCAGAGGACCCAAGTTCAGATCCCACCACCTACCACAAGGCAGTTTACAGTCTCCTGTAACTCCAGCCCCAGGGGATTTGACACCCTCCTTTGACCTCTGTGGGCATTGCACTCATACAGCACACACAAACACACACACACACACACACACACACACACACACACACAATTTAAAAAACAAACAAAACAAAAAACAGGGGAAAATACAACATGGGATTGGCTCTTGGATTTGACTGGAAGGAGGTGTCAGTGTCTCTTGTCTTTGGCACCACCAGAGTGGATGCATGGAGACAGTCTCATGAACACCACAGACCTCTCCCAACTGACTCTGGCCTTGTCTGTCACAATTGTCATGAGTTCTGCATTGTCATTTCCAATAGAGAGTTTCATGTCCATCTCATCCCACCCCTAAGTAGGCAGTCTTCCTGCTTTTGCAGTTGGGGAAACCGAGGCTGTGGAAACAAATCTTCTTCATGCCTCAGGTGTCTGGAGGGTGGCCTAGTCCCTAGTGGCCTTCCAATCTCCTTCCAGACCAGCCATAAATGCTGCAAGGACTCAACCAACCCCAGGAGGCTTGGTCCTTTGAACTGCAACCCAAGTTGAATGTCACCAGGATTATAAAAATGTAAAAGAGGAAGAATGCCATCAATTGTGGTTGCATAAGGCAAAGCTGAACCTCTGGGATCTCAAAGCACAGACCAAGGAAGAATTCCTTAGTCCCTGAAACTGAGGACCACAGAATGCTCCAGAGTCCTGGGAGAATACCCTCCGTCCAAGCCAGAAGTAACAAACACTGTACATTCCAAGACCTGCCTGGCAAGCCCCTTCACAGTAGCAGTCCTGAACCAGCTGTGGGAGGATGGTGGTCACTGGGCCTCCCCTGCCTTTACTACAGATGAGGATGGAGACCATCAGCCATAGGAACAGGACAAGGGCATCACAATGGTGAGGGGAGGGCAAATGATAGACTCAGGTCTTCTGGATGCAGTTTCTGTCTGCCTTGGAGACTATGAGCTCTGGAATGTCATGGGCTGTGTTTGTCTGAATCANTGGGCTGGCTGGAAGGAACAGAGTCTGATGGCTGGAGGGCAGACAAGAGATTATGGATGATTCTAGAGACCAAGAAGCCCCAGGGCTTGTTAAGTTACTAAAGCTGATGGATGGATGGATGGATGGATGGATGGATGGATGGATGATCAATAGACATGTGGAAGGATAAATAAGTTAAATAAATAAAGTTAGATAAATAAATAAATGAGTGAACAGTCTAAAAGAGGTTAGATGAAGGCATGGATGGATAGGTGGATGAGTGGATGAGTGAATAGGTACATGGATGGGTGGGTTAATGGATGATGGTTGTATCAATGGTAGATAGATGATGGATAGATGGATAGGTGGAGAAACGGATAGATAAATGGATGAGTGGATGGAAGGGTAGGTAGATGTATGGATGGGTGGGCAGATGGACAGGTGGATATATGTATGGGTGGGTATATAGGTGGAAGGATAGATGGGTAATGGATGAATGTGTAGACCAGTGGACAGATGTCTGGAGAGATAGACTGGTAGGTAATGGCTGGCAGATGGCTGGCTAGAATGATAATGGATGGTTGGGTGGGTAGATGGATGACGTGATAGGAGACGTAGAATAAGCACTTGGGACATCTTAGGCATGGATTTGGGCTATGTGAGATGATTCTGGAAAAGAAGCTGGGGACCTCATGGACATAATTTTGTCATGCAAAGCTTGTGTCTTCCACCAACTGAGCCAGGCTAGAACATAGGCTTGGAGTTTCCTTTAGCCTTATCAGTCTCGACCTTGGCCAGGCCTCTCTCCCTCCCTGCTCCAGCCTCAGTTTCCCAGTCAGGAAACATGAATGCTTGCAGGATTAGATGAGTTTCTGAGGGAAATGGATAGAGGTTTCTCTAATTTACTCCTCCCTCCTTTCTCTGGCTCAGTTCTAGAACTTGCTACCTGACTTCCTCTCCCACTNCCCAAATGTCAGGGTACAAAGCAAGACAGGATGGAGGTTGCTGGGCCTCCTTGTTGCAGGGGTGTAAGAGCTCCACTCAGGCTCTGTCTTGAGGAGGATGGACTAAAGGGCTGCTGTGGCTGCCGAAGGCTGCTCAGAGGGCCCCTGGCAGGCACCAGGCTGAGTCACAGTGAGTCACTGTTGTCACTTCCTACCACACATTCCTTCACTCATAGTGTCCATTCNTTGTGGCCACATCCCTGGAATATCCTCGGGCAGTTGTAAGTGTGTAAGGCACTCAGTCTGCCTCAGCCAGGGATCTGGAGTAGACAGAGAGCTAGATGGCATGGCCTCCTGGCATGGGGAGCCATCTCCTGCTTGTCAGATCAATGACTATTGCTGGGCCACATGTCCCTGGATGAGTATACAAGGTCCCTTCCTTCACTAGGCCTCAGTTGAGACTTGGGGCACACTGTCTCCCCAGTTCCCTGGAGCAAAAAGGAAAATGACTCATCTACTCTCCCTCCAGCTTTGTCCTCAGAATATCCCTGGCCCTGTCATGGAGGACTAGCCCATCTTAAGGGAGGGCACCCTGGCTCCCTCCCTGTCTAGGCTGCCTCCGTGGTATTCCTTCCGTATGGCACATCTCACATAGCTCTAGGTTCTAGGCCTCCATGCCCCTATCTGTAGGTTGCATGACACCTGTGTTCCTTTNTCCCTTCCAGTGGTGTCCGTGGGTACTCCTCACCTCCATAACTAACAAGGCTTCCTCCAGGACTGGTGTCAGATGCCACAGGAAGACAGTTCTAGCAAGGCCAGCAGCTTGTCAAGTCGGAGCCTAGGTGATGCCCGAAGTGGACCTCATCTCCTTGTCCCAGTGTCCCCTCTTCTATCCTGCCTTAGCCCTCCGCTTGTTCTCTGGCTGCAGCTACCACAGCCTCTCTGCTGACGCTCAAACCGAGGGCGCTGTTTCCCATCTCACAGCTTTTGCATGTACTGCAGACGCAATGGTGGTTTCCTCCAAGGCTCTCTCAGGTGCACTCAGGGATGGCCTGCTGGGAGTCTCCCTGTCCAGCCTGATGTCCTGAGCAGTGCTGGCTGACATGCTGCTGACTGCTGTGGATCTCCATCAGCCACCTGCTACGGCTATGGGGATGTCGCTCTCTACTCACTGCTGTAACTTCCATCCCTGTGACCATTCCTGGCATGCCCTAGGAGGTCCACAGACACATGCTGATGCAAGGGTGGAATGTCCCCCATGGTGACAGTGACACCTACAGTGTCATTCTGCTTGTGTGGTTTCCCTAGAGCTGGGACCTGGCTCTTTGAGATGACAAGATTTAGGCAGTGACCAAGGTCCCTGCCTCCAGCCCCAGGGCAGGAGATGGAAGACAGTCACAGCACTCAGACATCCCGTGCAGGTCAACAGCTGTGAACCCCAGGGTGGGCCTGGAGGACCTGCAGGTCATCGAGGCATGCTAGGGATCTCACAAGCCTTTGGTCCTGCCTGAAGACCACCAGGAAGCCAGTGGGAACAGGAAGTGATGCTGTCAGTGTCTTCTTTGAGAGAAATCTCTTATGAAAGAAGACTTGGGGGATNGAGNAGAACTTGGGGGTGCAACATGGGCCTGAGATCCAGGGCAGGCTCCAGTCACTGAGCTTGGTGACCAGATTCTCTTAGATCCTCAGAGTTGCAGCTGAGGAAACTCTGGGAGGACGTGCTGAAGAGGTGGGCTGTTGGGGTCACTATGAGCTGCTTGGGGGATGGCAGGAGCCAGCCAGGAGCATGAGCTGCTGGTAGTGACTCTTGATTCAAGGCACATCTTGGCTGCAGAAGAAGATCTGAGGGTCCCAATGTGTATACAATTATTACACAGACAAGACAGGGGTCCTCCAGAGCAGCTTCTAGAGCATCTAGAGTTTGTTGGTGGGAGGTTCTCCACCTATAACACCTGTCATCACTGGGGACAGAGGGCTGCTGGTGCCTTCTGCTATAAAAGACTAGTGGACAGGATGTCCTGAGGGTCCTCTCTTTGATGCATCTGATTTCACAGTGTTGGTGACGGAGGCAGGCTGGCTATTATTTTTCACTAGAAAAGAATGTATCGATTTTGGACTCCTGCCCATGAGTCAAGAGGAAGCCAGCTGACACATGGTTTGGGCTGCACAGGACATTCCTTACCAACTCGTCTGCTTTGGATCCTCCTGGAAAACCACAAGAGTTTGGGAGGAGCGCGGAGCTAGGCAGGGGGCAGCAGGGACCCAGGGCCTTGTCCCAGCTCTGCCTGAAGCTCTGTGTGCTCTGGTATGTTGATGTGGGTAGAGACAGCAGGGTCTCTCAGATCTGGTCTGTCCTCTGTTCCCAACTGCCTGCTCAGTCACCCTGCAGGGTTTTTGTTTGTTTGTTTGTTTATGTTGTTGTTGTTTGAGACAGGGTTTCTCTGTGTTGCCCTGGCTGTTCTGTAATTTACTCTGTAGACCAGGCTGGCCTTAAACTCAGAGATCCACCTGCCTCTGTCTCCGGACTGCTGAGATTAAAGGTGTGTGCCACCACCACCGGGCCACCCTGCAGTTCTTAAGTGAATTTCCTAACTCCACATCCCCAACAAAACCAGTGAGGTCCAGGACCATCTCAGGCTGGCACCAAACTTGGGATGAAGGGGGTCTAGTCACATAAACTGACAGATGTTGACCACCAACCATGTCCCAGGCTTTGGATTACAGCGGCTGCATACTAACCCATCAACTGTCCCTGCAGACCGTTGGTGAGGTCTCATCTATCGGTGTGGAGGCAGTCTCAGAGAGGCTTGGTGACTCATTTGAAGGCACACATCCTGGAAGGCGCAGGCAGATCCCAAGTGTGGGTAGGGATGAGAGCTCCGAGCTAGTTGAGAGTCCTAGCTGATGAGGGAGCAGGTGAATAGAGGGCCACAGAGCCCCATCCTCACTCCAGGCCATGGCTACAATGCCCAAAGAGGGTCTCTCCTGACCTGCAGCCCTCCTTTCCTCTGTCACGCCCAAGATTAAGACTTCATGTTCCCAGTCTCTCCACCACTCGTTAGGGGTTCTTGTGGCATCCCCACCTTTAGCTTGTCTAATGTTCTGAACAGGCCTGGGTGCTACACATCCCTTTTACAGCAGGAGACACAAAGGCCATGAAATCTGGTGGCTTTCTTAAGGGCATAGTCACCTGTGACTGGAAGCTACATCTATCTTGTCTCAAAGCCCACCTGGCAACTACAGAAATGACAAACGAGGTAGTCCTGGCTTCTGCAGGCCTTTTTGTCTCATGCCATTCACATCCCATAATCCTCTGGGGGACCCAGTGAGGTGCCACTCCCACGGACCTGGAAACTCAAACAAGCTGCCCTGGGAGATATCATTGCTCTGCAATATGGGGGTGGGGGTGGGGCTGGCAGTCAGCTCAGTGCTCTGCATTGTCCTGAGCAGGGAAAGCAGGAGCTGGGAGACCTTGGGCTTTGTTGCAGCGAGTCTTGGAGGAACGAGCTGGAAGTCCTGACTGCCTCCTGTGAGCCAGACACCCCCGTGTCACTGGAGAACCTTCCCTTCCCATTTATCGGGAGGAAATGCAAACTTTGGAGGCCACGCCANACCTGTCACCTGCTGGCGAGGGAGTCAAGATTCTCCTAGCATGGGACCCTGGAGCCCTTTGGAAAAGTCAGGGCAGCCTGCATGTCCAGCCTGGCCCCTGAGGGGAGACTGGCTCCCACCTCAGAGGCTCCTCCTTCCTTCTCTGTGTAGGGTGAATTACTGAATGAGTAATTCAAAGACAACCGTCAATGGAGAAGTGGGAGGAAGGAAAGGGCAATTAGGAGCTTCACATCCTTTCCAGAGTGTGCTTTGAGCTTCCCATAAACAGCCAGGAGAGACAGCCTGGCTTCTACCTGACTGGGATCCTATTGGCCTACTGGGCCTCTCTGGTCAGCCAGCAGGTTCCTACTGCAGTCAGGCCAGGCAGGGAGGCCCTGGCACACCAGCCTGGGACCTCAGAGCTGCCTGTCAGGGGCTGGGGAGGCTCCATTTCCCAGAGAAGTCGCTTCCAGCGGAATGAGTGGCATTACAGAAAGGAAACATTAACGTTATAATTACAATTCTGCTTATTTAATTAAGTTATTAAATAGGCCCAGCCTGGGCAAGACAGAAAAACAACCTATAGTTTCATNCTAATCGCTCCTCCCAGGATGGAATTAGAGCCTTTGAGAAGGAACTGGAGCCAGAAGCCAGGAGCTGTGCCAGGCCTGGGGTCCGGATGGGGTGACAGGCTGGGCTGTGGGAATGCAGCCTCTGGGAAGGTAGCTTGGGACTGACTGTGTCCTTGAGCCTGGCATGCCACAGGTGCCAGCAGTAGCTGGGGGGTGGTTGAATAGGGGATGTGGAAGGTGACAGAGCCAGGTGGTGACCTGAGACACCCAGAGGACCCTCAGCAGCCTCTCCCTGAGACTAGCTTATGCTCTCGCCCCTCACTTAGTGGACAGTGGCGTTCATCCTGGCATAAGCTCTGACCTTCTCTCTTCTTCCTGTCTCTGTCCCAGTCACTGATGGTTGACACCTGGACCAGCAGATCCCACTTGTCCCCAGGACCCAACAAGGAGGCTGACAGTGTGCATCCCATAGGGATGGACTTCCCAAAGGATGAGNAGGACATCAGAGTCCTTCTCTGTGTCTGAGGCCCGAAGGCCAGGCCCAGGCAGGCCTCTGCTGAGGGACTGAGAAGGGCCCTGGCCCCAGCAGCCTCTAGATCCGGCTGCATGTCCTGAGCTGACAGCTGCCTGCAGGCTCTGTGCACAAGGTCTCGTCAGACAGGAAGTGCCTCGTTCCAGCTGGCATGCCCTCATAGAACAGTCCAAGCTTTGTAAGGGTGGACAGCTGTGGCAGTGGAAGCTGTGGGAGGAAGGCCAGTGGCATTTGCTAGTGGGTGGAGGAGTGAGGGTCTTCCCCGAAACTAGAGCCCCTCAAGGATCTGGTGAGGTGCAAGGACTGACCCAGGAAGGGCCATGGAGGACAGAGGACTGCACATGGGGAAGGGAGAGAGCCTGGACCTCCAGTGTCTCAGCTCCCCCATACAGCAAAAGAACACTTTCACTAAGCCTTACTGAGGCAGCCACGAAAGCCACCACCAGTGATGAGGCATGAATGTGACAACTCAACCATCTGTCACCCAGCCACCCATCCATCAACTATACCCATCATCTACCATCTATCCATCTATCCCCTATACCATCCATTCACCCATCCTCTTATCATCTAACCATTCATGCATCCATTATCTATATCCATCCATCCATTCATCCATCATTCATCTGTCCATCATGTATATCCACCCATTCATGTATTCTCCCATCCATCTATCTTTAATCCATCCATTCATTACTCATACATTCATCTTCTAACCATACATACATCATCCATACAACCACCCATCTATATCCATCCATCCATCCATCCATCCATCCATCCATCCATCCATTCATCCAACATTTGAACAAGGATTGTGCCAGGTCACCTCCTCTAATAATCAAATAATCAGATTATTTGATTCAGATAATCAAAATTCATCGAACTGTCCTTGCCCCACCATGGCGCTCCCAGTGTGTGTGTTTGAAGGAGAGCAGCTGACAGNAGATAAATCTCCGTGATGCTTNGATGAAGGCTGGAAACTGGGAAGATGTGGGCCAACTGTTGTGGATCCCAGTGCTTCACCCAAAGTCTCTGACCATCATTTTAAAAGCAATGGTGAAGTCGATAAGTCATGAGCTGCTGTAATATTGGATAAGGTAATGTCAAGGGGCAGTCAGCACAGAAGGTGCTTAATACTGGTCACCAGGGTTACTAGTATTGCCATGTAGTTCCTGTTAATAACTATCTGGAATGACTGTGGGTAGTTTAGAAATGCCTTCTCAACATGGGGCAAATGAAGCTAGGCCTTGGGAGATGAGTAGGAGTTCACTGAGTGCTGACTATGAGTTTTCCTANTAACAGCCCCCACTCATCCTGAACTCATTTCCATCTCTACAACAGACTTCTCAGCCCATGCCTCCTCTGTCTCCTTGGAGACCAGCTCTCCCCTANCTCCTCCAGNAGGACTCTTACCTACTCCCAGCTCCTCCTCACTGCATCTCTTGCCTTAGCATACAGATCAGAGCCAACCTGGGGCCCTCATGACCCCACCATGAACTTTATAATGTCGGCTACTTTTCAGGGTGGTGCATAATCTTCTCTAATCCTTCAGTGGCCCAGGAATATGTGGACCTATCTAAGAGCAAAGACAACCTCTTGGGACATGGTCTGGTCTGCCCATGAGGGGGGCGTAGTTTCTGCCTGGACCACTCATAGTATAGAGAAAAGATGCAAAGGAGGACGAGGCTGGGGTCAGAGGGATGTGTGGGTGAATGGAATTGATAAACAGGTCATTAGAAAGAATATTTAAGTAAGAAAATCAGAATTCGGAGCTGGGAGACTGTGCAGAGTCACTCAAATGAAGTCACTGATCAGTGTCTCCAAGAGTGTCTCTGTAGGAAACTGTGTAATGGAGCTGCCACCAGAAGCAGGGCATGGGAACAAGGCACAGTCCATGCCCTGGCTCCGCTTTGAATGTAGTTGAGAAGTTGAAATGTGTACATAAACGCAACAATGTACTCAAAGTGACCACTGCTTGAAGATGTGATAGAATGGCCAGTCTGGGATGCTTCAATCAGAGAGCATAGGGGTGCCTGAGTTGGGGATGCCTTAGTTCCACTAAGACCTGAACGAAAAGCAACCAGCTGCNGGAAGGTCTGGGGAACACATAAGAACAGTAGACATGAAGGTCCTGAGGCAGGAATGAAGTTGGGCTTACTCATTAATAAAAGGCCTATGGCATGTTAGACAGAATTGGAAAAGGGAGTTGAAATCTGAGATGACAGTAGGTTATGAGACAGAGACAGTCTCTCAAGGNTTCACAGGCCCTGTAAGAGCCTTGGGTAAGTCTCACTGTGAGGTAGAGAATGCAGGGCTGGCTTGTGACTTGGCTGTGGTGGGGGCAGGGAAGATGGATGACTCCCTGGTGTTTGAGCAGCTGGAAGACAGGCTCAATAGCCATTCAGGGAGCCCGAGGAGACATGCTGGGAAAGCAGGTAAACCAGAGCCTGGAGGGGGAACATGCAGGCTCTGGATCAGTGCCTAGGGTTGGAACCCCAGTTCTTCCATCACCTAGAGTGTCTTGGTTAGTCTCTTTACTTCCTGGATCTCTGCACCTTCTCCGGGAGAATGGAGTTTCAGGTGGTTGGAATCTGCGGGTGCACCCTTTTTTGGCTGCATGTGTAGCTGCCAATTGTCCCTCCATAATTAATTGTCCATCAGGAAGAAAGGCTGGGGCTGGTTGTGCTGTTGCTGTGGTGACCGTTGTTGATGATGTGACTCTCAGGGTTATTTTTAATGGTGAGAGTGATGGGAGGGTGCAAGATGTGGCAGTGTGGCAGTGATGATAGGTGGTGACAATTGATGTGGTGAGATGGGGTATTAGTGGTGGATATGACACGGGAGGTCTGGGTGGGGGATACTGTGGTCCTGGGTGTGGTGATAGTGCTGTTTGGATGGTGACTGTGATGAGCTGATGCTGGTGATGCTGGTGATGGCGATGGTGGTGATGGATGGTGATGCTGGTAATGGTGATGGTGGTGATGCATGGTGATGGTGTGGTGGTAATGGTGATGGTGGTGATGGATGGTGATGGTGTGGTGGTAATGGTGATGGTGGTGATGGATGGTGATGGTGTGGTGGTAATGGTGATGGTGGTGATGCTGGTGATAGTGGTAGTGGTGATGACAGTATTGGTGGTGGTGGTGGTGGTGGTGGCAGATTTCACTAACGGAGACAGAGACGCACAGTGACATCTCACACCTGATCTGAGGTGAAGTAGTGAAAGGAAACTTGAGGTTGGGCTCTGAGTTGTGGTCCGTTTTTGCTCTACCTGGTAGCCTGGGGGACTTGCGTCTCCTCATTACTTCAGGATATGGGTGTTGTCTCCCTTCTGAGAAGGCTGGGGATCACACTGACTGAAACCTGGGGTAGCAGGAAGGTCTCTGGGTGCTGGTCATGGCCACTGCTGTGGATTGTGGCATCTGTGATCTTTGGTGGCTCAGGCTCTGACCATCCCCCAATGGTAACATTCTTTCCTTTGAAGAATTGTGTGCCTTTTCTGGTCCCCTTAGTGTGGTTTTGAGGGGCTGGTAGTCTGAAGACTCTTCTGCTCTAACCACTGTCACAGGGTAGGCATGTGACATGGATTGGGCCAAAGCGCTCACTCTGTGACTTTTCTACCCAGCCAGCAGGGGGCGCTGTCACTTGGCTCAAGAGTCAAGGGTGCCAGCTGTCACCTGTCTCACCCAGGGAAGGGTGCCTGTCTGCAGCTGGTGACACTAGGAGAAGCAGAGACACAAACGACTGAAGGGAGATATGGAGAGGGAAAGAAATATGGAAGAAGACAGCCAAGGAACGGCTGCAGAGAGAACCCAGTGGCTTTGTTAGACCGCCTGGATCCAGCTGTGCCTGCAAACGTGATCACCCTGAAGCTCTGAGTTACATGAGCCACAAAACAACCCCTGGAAGTGAGCTAGACCCATGTGCTTTGCACACTAGAGTCCCTNCCATTAGGTTCCAATNGCTAACCTCCTCCAGCTCCTAAGACCACAGAACCTGCCCAAGAAAGCAAAACCTACCACAGGGCTGACTTCCCAGTTTGAGGACCAAAGATGCTTGTCTAGCCAGCCCCAAATCTGGCTCCTTTGCCTCCTCTTTGCTAGGAACAGACTGACACTGAGCCAGCTCCTGGCCCCTCTCCGTGGCCCAGGATCCNCTGATGGGACCCAGTGAGAAGCAGCACTGTCCAGGACAGCTTCTGCTCACTTTCCCAAGTCTCATTCCAAATAATTCAAGCAATGCAGGATGGCAGGAGCAGGAGAAAGATGTCACCTGATGGTCACTCTCACCTCAGAAAGAACCCCGAGAGACCCAGCAGTCCCACTCCTCATGCCTTCTGAGGGACATGCCTTCTGTTTCCTGCTAGTGAAATGATATCTTGGGGCTTTGCTGGCCACCACACGAATACACTCCAGAACCTTCCTGCATGATGGGTGCAGTGCCTGCTTCCATGCTGCCCATTGCTTGACGTGCTCCAGCTATGCGTCTAGGTCAGGGTCTGCTTCCTGACACTTTAAGCCTCATGACAGATAACCCTGTCGTGGCTTTTTCCTGGGGAGATGAACAAATACCTCTACTCACTGTGAATGCTGTACCAAAGATAAACCCTGGTAGCGATTCCGCCCGAGTCTAGCGTGGTGAACCAGTGAGTTTTTTGGGTTACTAACAGGAGTATCCTTGTCTCCAAACAGCTTCGTCACTGAAAATCCACTCCAGCATGGATGATGACCTCCCAGAAGCTGCATAGACGGAGTCCCTGTTCCGTTAACTGTCCACCTACTATATGCTCTAGCCCCTCCCAGGGCCACATGCCACCAGCTGGTCCCCAGGTGAGATCTCCTGGACCTCTCCCCACTCCTGTCAGGAGTATTAACAGCCCATAGCTGCCACCACACAGGGCTTCTCAAGCCTCTTCTACCTGTGACTCCTCTGGGCCGGACTAATTTTTGTGCCTTTCAAGTATCAACTAGGTGTACAAATCAAAATTTATTATTCATNAATAAGAAATTTAGGACTGGATTACTGGCTCAGCAGTTAAGGGTACATACTTCTCTTCTAGAGGACCTGAGTTTGAATCCTAGCACCCACACCAGACTAGGCATCTCACGTTCTGTAACTCTAGCTCNAGCCTTCTGGCCTCTGAGAGCACTGCACTCATGTGCACATAACCTTATACAGGTACACATGCATACACACAAATAAAAATAAGATAATTCTTTTTTGTTTTGATTTTTAAAGACAAGGTTTCTCTATATGGCCCCAGTCGTCCTGGCACTCGCTCTGTAGACCAGGCTCCCTTGAACTCAGAGATTGACCTGCCTCTGCCTCCTGAGTGCTGGGGTTAAAGGTGTATGACACCACCGACTGGCAAGACAAATTGTTTTTAAAAAGAAATGTATCTTAAAATCAATTACTCGGCATACATATCATTCAACTTTCTATTAGAGATGAAAGGCACTTTGCATACTGACGAGAGGGACATGCTTGCTTGTCTAACTACACAGTACAAAGATAAACTAATTTGATAAATCACATGCTGAGTGGTCACTGTCGGAAAATATTAATTAAACCATAATTATTTTCATAAGTTCTTTCAGAGCAGAAGACTTTGTATGTACAGTAAAAACATATGTTTGTGACAGGCAACTCTAGAATCCCCGTCTCGGGAAGCATGCATTGGTGGTTCGTGGCCTGATGCTGTGCTGTGCTGACAGCATGCTGCTTGTTCAGATCTAAGTTGTGAGATGCAACACAGGTGAACTCTGTCAGAAGCACCTCAGATCTGCGACATGTTCGAATTTGAGTTAATTTTTTGGCANTATGCATTCAGCACCCCTTTACTAGCTACTTGGTGTGGTATTAGCCATCACTGCATGGCTTTAGTTATTTTGTTGCCATGACTACAAGTCCAAGGTTATCTCTGCTCCACAATGGCAATGGGCTGGTCATGTTATGCCCAGAGGAAGAAACTCGGCTGTCTTTATTCCTGATGTTGTTTACAGGTGACTTTCTACCCTTTGTGGAGTGGGGGTGCACATCCGCAAGGCAAGGACCACAGATATTCTAAAGGTTTATGCATTCTCGTGCTCTCTGAGACATCTTGACCCACCTGGATGGACGGTGAATAGGCCCATGTTAGTGACAACACTGATTTTTATGTATCTCTAAAGAATTCAGGGGGCTGGAGGGTTGGCTCAGCTGTTAAAAGTACTTGCTGCCCTTGTGGAGGACCTGAGTTCTATTCTCAACACTGACCTTGGGTGCCTCATAACCACCTGTAACTCCTGCTCCAGAGGCTCAGATGCCCTCTTCTGGACTCTGAAGACACCTACACACACACACACACACACACACACACACACACAAATAAAAATAAAATAATCTTTGAAAAAGAAGAACTCAAGAGGGGAGGAGGCAATAGAGAGGCAGTGGCTTTGTTAAGGTGACCATGTGGCTTGCCAGGGACTTTCCTGGCTGGTTTTGTCACCGAAAGTCCCCATGGTGGGAACTACTGCTTGGGAAAACCAGGACAGTGGGTCACCCACTGCCCTACCTTCCGGGGCATGTCCCCCAAGGGCTGTATTACCCCTGGCACATCCTGTGCCTGCTTCTAGGACATCGGATTCCAGGCTGCCTCCCACATTGGCTTCTGGGAAAGTGCTTGCTGATCAGCGGCCAGTCCGATGCCCGCAGGCTTGGCCTGTGGCTCCCATGGGTTGGCAGCACACTCTGGCCTCAGGTCCCCATGTCCTGGAAAGAAGGGGAGCCAGCACCCATTCCCATGAGCCAGCTCTGCTATGCCCACCTGGGGAAGCTGGGAAGAAATATTAGGAGATGCTGGAGGTCCCACCTTCCCACCTCTTCTTGTCCCTTGCTGCAAAGAAGGAAACCGAGGCACAGAGAAGGGAGTGGCATGCCCAACATGTGGCTCTGAGTGACTAAGATGGGGCTGGAATCCNTGTTACCCTGATCCACATGGGCCTGTCTCTCCACNCTGCACATGGAGACNACAGTAGGCTACCTTAGGAAAAAACCCCTGCCACTGCGTTGCTGGTTTCTTGGGCTTTGTGTCACCCCAACCTGTGGCTCCAGAGCCTTTGGCANCTTTGAAAAACCACAGCATCTGAGGCCTCACCCAACTCACCTGGCTTGAACAGGGGAGACCTATGTGATTCAGGGAACAGGTGTAGCCAGCCCAGGCTCCACAGGGGCTAGACACTCGCCATGGTCTTTCTGTTCTCCATCTCTGCTTGGCCCTGTGGCTTAAAGATGGAGAGCACAGATGAAAAGGCTGGAAGCTGCCCTTCTGGAGGAAGAGGCTTGTCTTGGGGCAAAAGACCCAGAAGGCACCCGTATGAATGCCACAGCTAGCGACTGGTCACGTCTCTAGTGACAAAGTGATCTGTTTTATCAAGATCATCGGGAGTCAGCCCTTTCTTGAAGAGAAGGTTTTTGTGCCTTTTCAGTTTCATTTCCTTACCTTTACTTTTTCTATTTTTCGTGTGTGTGGACATGTGTGTGTGAGTGTATGCATGTTTGCATGTACATGGGCACACGTGTGGAAACCTGAGGATGATGTAGGGAGTCACCTCCCCCATCTTTCTTCCACCTCATCACTGAGGCAGTCACTTCTGACCAGCATTTACATTTGTTACTGGGGATCGAACTCTGGTCTTCACACTTGTAGGCTAAGTGCTTAATCATTGAGCAGTCTTGCCAACCCTCCTTTTAATTTTCAGATGGCTTTGTTGAGGTGAAATTGGCACACTCAAGTCACAGGCTTCCCAGCCTGTGCTGTCCCCTGGGCCAAGGGGCTGTGCCTGGAAGAGGCCTGGAAGAGCCCAGAAGCCCACTTTGAAGGAGCTGTCTCTTATACACAGCTAGATGTGTATAAGAGACGGGCCAAGGGGCTGTGCCTGGAAGAGGCCTGGAAGAGCCCAGAAGCCCACTTTGAAGGAGTCGGCTGTAATTCTGAGCTAGGCTGCCAGGTTACACACAGCAGACCTACCTGATAGCCAGACCATCTGACACACAGCCTTTACTTTTTACAACAGGGAGGTTTCTCTCTAGGAGGTGGGGTGCATTGGACCCAGCCAGAGTGTTAGTCATTGCACAGAAACTCACAGGCTGCGGCTGCTGCAGCACCATCTTTCAACTATTTAGTTACTCAAAAACACAAAGAAGTCACATCTTATGATGAGGAGAGAGAACATTTTTTAAGAGTCTGTGCGCAAGCTCTCGGGTCCTTGGAACAGGTCCTGAGGGAGGAATGGGGGCTCTTGGGCTCTTCCGTAGGGCAGAATTCTTACACCTGTAGTGGCTGAGCCGTACCTCAAGGCTGACCACTATCCACACTTCTTAGCAGCTCTGTGCCTTGGCTATTGCACCTGTCATGGAGGGAAACTGAGTCTCTTGGGGCCAAGTGTCCTGTCCTAGGTCCACCCCAAGGCTTAAGNCATCATGGGTCTCCAAATCTTACACTGTTGTGACCACTTGTTCTACCCATAGAAAGCACTGGGTATCAACATTGATGGGCACCTGCCAACATGGCAGCCAGGTAAACCCTGGCAGGCAGGGACTGTGCCAGGTCCTGGCATCTTTGGGGACTTCTGCTTTGGTNTGCCTCATGGAAAGTTCCTAAGTCCCCCTCTAGTGAGTGTGGGTTACCTTGGAACCCAGCAGTGACCCTAGGCTGTCCAGATGGGAAACCCCAAGCCAGATCAGAGCTCATACCTCCTGCCTCGTCCCTCTTCCTCACTCCCCAGCCAACCTTCTCACACACAGGGTGTACTCAACGTAAGGGTATATCCNTGTCTGAACCTCAGAACCTATGGATGGAACCTTAAGTGGAAAATTATCTTTTTACAGACATGGTTAGATGAGGGGCCTTGAGGGAAGGACACTCTGAATTCACCAGGAAGGCTCCAATGCTCCAGAAGCTGCCTTCCTGGGAGAAGTGAGCGGCTCATATACAGCAGAAGGGAGGTAATGTAAGACAGGGTCTGGGGCGACACAGCCTTAAGTACAGGGGCTGTCTGGAGCGCCTCAGAGCATGAAGAGGCAGAAGGATTGACCTGGAGCCTCCTGCAGGAGCACAGTGCACTCACACCATGACTTTGGCTTTGGGCCCGAAATCTCGAATGGTCTAGTCTTTTGTCCTAAGCTACCCAGTCCGTGATCATCTGAGGCCACAGGAATGTAACAGCAAAGTCCTTCAATACTGTGAGGGCCAGCAGGACCCCCAGNCCCCGATCTAAGAGAGCCGCCCCTGCCCCCTGCACCACACACACACACATAATGGCTCAGTTGGTTGCTATGATACTTCTCTCAGGGTACAGGTGTGTTTGGGCCAGAGAAAATGGGGTGCTTAGAATAATGGCCCCTGGGATCCTGTCTGCATGCAGCAGCCCCCACCAGGCCTGTGAGAGTCTCTTCACTCCACACCTCGCACTGTGAGCCTTGGAGGTGAGATCTTTGGGCTTGTGCTTTATATGTGATGCAACATGACACAGAGGGGCAGACACAAGGTGAAGTCCTGGCCATTTCCCTGCACCCCTTCACAGGGGCTCTATCTTAAAGCCCACACTCTGTACTGGCCCCCAAANCTGTAAGTCACGTGTCTACTGTTTGTGAGTAAGGCTCACACCCAAGGACATCTGGCCANCTTCAGCACTCCAGGGCCCTGGCTACTGAGGAAGGCATGGCCCCAGGCAAGTTCCTCAGAAATCAGTGGCATCNACCGTCTCTTGTCCTGTGTCACAGCAGAGGCAGAGGAAGTGAGGACATTGAGCTGTGGTGGCATGGNAGGCCAGTAGCCATGTGTTTTGCTTCCCTGAGCCCATCACCCAGGATTCAGCACAGGGCTCCCAGGCCCTTTCAGCATCCTCACCCACCAGAGGGGCTGGGCTGGGCCAGATGCCCTGAGGTCTTGGGAAGGCTCAGGAAGTGCCAGTGCACATCTCCAAGACCCCAGGAATGCGGCCCGCTGCCAGGCAGGGGCCTCTCGCCAGCCAGCCTTGCTCCATTCCTCNGCNGAGCCTGTGATCTGGTTCCAGCCCAGGAAGGTACAAACAGCAATTTTGGGCTTCCTGAGGGACTGCTTTTAGCCAGATATCTTCAGCTAAAGCTCCCTGGGCTGCTGGCCAAGCCCTGCAGTCCAGGTGAAGGGTCCTGGTGCCCTCTGCCACCCAGGAAGGAACAGAGGCTGGGCAACTCACTCGTCTACCCCCTGGTACTTATCATCATGTGTTTGGACATCCCTGGGTCTTCCTCACAGCCCTGATCAGCAGGCAGGCTAGCGGCNACCAAGCCTTGTGCCCAAGCTGGGTGTCCAGAATTTTCCTAAGGTCTGGATGGGTTGGGGACCATAGAAGAACTCTGTCTGAAGGGCTCAGGGAGGCAGGAAGGAGTCCCAGCAGAGTAAGTGTTGGGACTGAATTGTGACCCTGTCTACNTGTAACAGTCCTGACACCCAGAGCCTTTGGAAAGCTGTATTTGGACATAAGATCAGAGAAGAGGTGACCAGGATGATATAGGAGCCAACAGGGCAGGCCTCAATCTAATCTGACTGNAGTCACTTTAAGAAGGAGGTCGGGGGCTGGAGAGATGGCTCAGAGGTTAAGAGCACTGACTGTTCTTCCAAAAGGTCCTGAGTTCAATTCCCAGCAACCACATGGTGAATCACAACCATCTGTAATGAGATCCGGCACCCTCTTCTGTATACATAATAAATAAATCTTAAAAAAAAAAAAAGAAGGATGTCTGGACACAGACACACAGAAGATGGCTACATGAGTACCCCGGGAGAAGATGTCATCTCCAAGCCAAGGAGAGAGGCCTCAGCAGTGGTCAGACTTGTGACATTTCCATTTTGGACTCTAGCTTCCAGGATATGGCAGTTGTGGGGTGTCTGCTGTTGAAGCCCTCAGGCTGTGGGGCTACATTGGGAACCCCTCTCTTCCTCATCATGTTTGCAAGAAGGTGTAGGTTTGGATGAAGTTGGAAGAAATGAAGGAAGCTAGACCTGGAAGGGTTATCTGTGTTCTAAACCAAAGGAGTAACGGGCGGGTCCATCCAGAGAGCAGCAGAGAAAACTTAGGGGGCAAGGGTCACATAACCAGACACACCGTTTCTATTTACTTATTTGCTGTACAGTGCTGGTATGGAACCCAGGACCTTGCACATGACAGTGGCACCGAATGGAAGTTTCCGCACAAGCCTCTTTTTTTTTTTTTTTTGAGGTAGGATCTTCTAATGCAGCTTGGGCTAGCCTTGAACTTGGAATCCTCTTGTCTTACAGGTATGCACTACCACACCCAACCCAGACATCCGCTTCAATGTTGATTTACTGTGTAATGAAAAGTATGGCTTTCAGGGAATCCAGGTACATGCTGAGTGAATTTTTAATCTGGTTTTATTGAGATGTTATGCTGTAGTCTAATTCTCTCACCTGCTGAGCACACAGCTCTGTGACTTGGCCAGGTGTGAATACAGGAGAGGCCTGAGCCTATCGAGGTCGTGCTGTCCCTATGTCCCTTCCCAACCCCACTTCCAGCATTGTCTGGGCCTCTTTGGTCTGCTTTCTTCTTTTATACCAGGTTGGTGAACATTTCCTGCAATTTGGTAAAATGGTAAGATGCATTTTGGACCGGCCTCTTTCATATACCATGGCTTTCAAGAATACTAGTGGAGTAGTGTGTGTGGCACGCCCTCTTTCTGTGGGCAGACAACACCCCCCATGTGGATAAGAGACCGTGTTTGCTCACTCTCCTGCTGCTTGGCATTTGGGTGATTTGAGGACATGATCATCACTTNCAAAGCTACTGTGAAGATTCCTGTCCAAATCTTTGTGCAACCGTTTTCTTTTCTCTGAGTCCCTGGGGGTAGAAGAGTTGTGTCCCATGGCAGGATATCTCTCTAACATTCTGTGTGTGGGCGTGTGTATGGGTGCACATGCACGTGAGTGTGTATGTGTGTGCNTGTGGAGACCAGAGGACANCTGTGGGTGCTGTNCCTCAAGATGTCATCTACCGTGCCTTTTATTTTTCTTAAGGTTTACTTATTTTTATTAAATTTTTTGCCTGCATGTATGTGTGTGCACCACATGCATGCCTGGAGCCNATGGAGATCAGAAGAGGACATCGGGTCCCCTGGAAGTGGAGTTACAGGAGCTACAGTTATGAGCCACGATGTGGGTGCTAAGAATTAAACCGAGTCTTCTGCAAGAGCAGCATGAGCTCTTACCTACTGAACATCTCTCTAGCCCCTCTACCTTGCTTTTTGAGATAGGATTTCTCACTGCCTGGATCTCACTGATTTGGCTGGTCTGGCTGGCCAGCGAACCCTCAAGAATCCTCCTGTCTTGGCCTCCCCAGTACTGGGATTACACCTGGCCTTTTCTTGAGTTCTTGGGGTTAGCTTTGCAACCCTCACCAAGCTGTCTTCTAGCCCTGACTTTGTAAGGGACTGCTATTTTTTCTTTTCTTTTTTTGAGACAGGGTTTCTCTTTTTGAGACAGCCCTGGCTGTCCTCGAACTCACACTATAGACCAGGCTGGCCTCAAACTCAGAATTCCTCCTGCCTTTGTCTCCTGAGTGCTGAGATTAAAGGAGTGCTTGGGATTGCTATTTTAAACTTCCTTATGAACAGGACAGCTGCCTCCCACAGTGGTTCCCTTTCAGGTTTGTGAGCTGTAATGGCGCTGACTGTGTGGGGGGAGGCGGGTGAGGGTGGGGGTGTTTGTACGACTATGCTGTCCTTTCCCATTTTTATTGGCAGATAGCGCGCTTACCGAAAGAGCAGCTGCTTTGTGTGTGCGCTCTGAAGTGAATTCTCTGTGAGCCCCTCGCAGAGGCAGGGNGGTGTGCACTGCACTCACCGACTCTTGGCCCTCTTTCTTTTTCTTTCTCTTTATTTGCTTTTGTTTTTGTCTTGTGACGTCTCATGTAGCCCAGGCTGGCCTTAAAATTGGACCCATGAATCCTCTGGCCCTGGCTGCTGGCTGCTGGGAGGAGTGGTGTGCCTACTGTGCTCTGCTTACCCTCTTGTTCCTCAGTGTCTTCAAAGAGCAGAGGGTTTTGATTTTGATAAAGATCTACTTTTCTTTTTCATGATTTTTCTTTTTCTTTTTTTTTTCTTTTCCTTTTTATGTTGAGAAAATTTTGGCTTTTCACAGGGCCACAGATGGTTATTTCTCTCACCGAGAAGCCTTGCAATCCTAAGTGAGGTCACGTGACATTGGTCTTTCTGTTTGGAAAGTCAGTTGATGCAAGCTCTTTTTTTCTTTAAAGATTTGGTGTTTTCCTACCACTGAACTGCCATGACACTTTGACCAAAACTCAACCAGCATACATGTGGAGACTGGCCTCTGAATCCTGGTTCTGTTTCCCTGAACTATGATCTTCCTCACACAAACAAGAAACCATCTCCACTCTGCCAGCTCCCTGAGGCTGGCTGGCAATCATAAGAGTCCTCCAACTTTACCCTGCCTGCCCCTGCGCACACACACACACACACACACACACACACACACACACACACACTACCATTTTTCATGTGTATGATATTTAATTGTGTGTGATGTTGGGAATCGTCCTCTGTCACTCTTCCACCTGTTCACTGAGGCAGGGCCTCTCAGTCAAACCCAGAGCTCACCAGTATGGCTAGTCTCACCAGCCAGCTTGCTCTGGGATCCCCTGTCTCCACCTTCTGAGGCTGAAACTATAGGTGGACTGCCGCACCCACCTGGTATTTAAATGGGCTCTGGGAATCCAAGTTCCCACCCTCATGCCCGTGTGACGAGGGCTTTAATCGTGGACCCATCTCCTTAGCCCTACTCTTATTTCTAAGTTAAACAATGTTTGAGATCTTCTCATTCCAGGTGAATTTGAGAATTAGCTCATCAGTTTTTACTGGGATTGGGTTGAATCTGCAAATTTGAAAACAATAGACATCTCAGTCGTGAGTCTTCATTACACCGGAAACTCGTCTCTAGAATGTTCCATAGTTTTCAGGATGGATTCTTGGCTGCCTTAGATTAGTCCTACAGAGTTGATTTTGTGAAGGAGGGTGATATGCTAAATGCAATACTTAATATTTAAAGTTTTTCCAACTCTTTGCTACTGCTTGTTTCTGGACTCTTCACCATTCTGGACCCCATCTCCCCCCTACACCCGACACCCCCCATCTTATTGCAATGGCCAGGATCTCCAGCTTAGTACCGACTGAACATGGTTAAAGCAGACAGCCACTTCCCCTTCTCGTTGACTCTTTACAGGTGTGCTCCATGGACCACTGCTGTGCCAGCCAGGTTTCTTCAGATTCAGAAAGACTCTGCTCTGGCTTGTGGCCTATAGAGGCTGAGGAATGCCCTGACCTGATGATCCCAGGCTGGGGTGCCAAGAGAGCCAGGGAGTCCCCAGCATGGATTCCTGAGCATATCTGGAGGGAGGCCTGAGCTACATGAATGCTAGGGGCAGGTGACATGGAGCAAACCCATCCTTTTTCCCTCTCTTCTTTGCTCAGGCATCCAAAGGCCAGGATAATACACACTTGTAGAGGGGACAGCCACCTGCTTCACCAGCACCAGATATGAATACCACGCTCATAGGTGACAACCTCCTAGATGCACTAGTTGTCACATCTAAGCTGCTGCACGGACAGCTCAAGAGCAAAGGTGAATGGTCAATCCTCACACCACAAACTCAGAGGAGGGCGTGTTTCTGGCCCCAGGCCTCTCCTCCAGGCAGTGCCCACTGGTACTGTGGCCATACTGCCACCTTATCTAATTACAAGCTGCTCTGCCTGTTCCTGGACTGTGTCAGCAGAGCCACATGAGGTGCTGTTGCCACTTGGCATCTGTCCTCCAAGCAGAATGTCTATAAGATATGCCCATATTGGAGCTGTGAAGACAGGGTGTTAATTCCTTGGCTGGTTGGTACCACATCCTGTGAGCATATCACACTCTGGCATCACATCGACTGCTGAGAGACAGCTGAGTTGTCTCCCGTGCAGGGCACCAGGCTGAGCCATTTATGAGCCTCACGGAGCTGAGAGTCGACAAGCATCTCTCTCCAAGTCATGAGGTTTGACTCAGATCCCAGCTGTGCNGGCAGGCAAGTGACTCAACCTCTCAGAGCCATGGTTTCCTCTTCCAAGAAGTAGGCACAGAAAGCAGGGGTTACTCAGAGGGATGAGGCATGGACATCTCAGGCCATCTGCTGTGACCGTCCATGCCAGCAGCAGAACTGTCACAGTGAGTAGAGGTGGCAGTTCTGAGGGTGGGTGCTGGGGTCAGTGTTGGACTGGGTTTACAGAGATCTCAGAAGACACCGCGGCAATGTTTTTATTATTTTATTTTACATTTACTGTGTGTGTGCATTCATGCTTGTGTGATTACATTCACATAGAGAAAAAAAGGGTTGTCTGTTTTTTTTCTTCCACTATAGGAGTGTGCNGGGAATCCAAGTCTGTTACTAAGGCTCAGTGGCAAATGCCTGTACCGGCTGTACCATCTTGCCTACTCTGGTGTATATTTAGAGACCAATGACATTTTTAGCATTGCCAGGATAGGTGTGGCTGTGGAATACACAAGAAGACTATCTCCAAAGATGTGCAAAGTCTTTCTAGCCACATCTAGAGTCACATCTCATGGGTGAGGTACAGCCAAGACTCCAGGGGCCCTGCTTACCCAACACTGCCTCTAGCCCCAAGACTCTAGCCCACAGAAGGGCCCGCATGCATAGCTTCCTGGGTTCTATCTCCCCGCAGCCCAGTGTGCACATTGGTTGATGTGCACCTAAGGGTGTCAAGAAGCTCAAAGCACCTCCACACTTCTCTTCAGGATCTGAGGATACAGATCTGTGGAGCTTATAAGGGTCTCCTGCTCTATCCATTCCCAGGCCTCCTGGGGCCTCTAGGTGCCAATCGCTGTACAGGTTGTATGCTGCACAAGTCAAGGTGTGCCAGTCTTACTACAGTCTTGGGGTTCCTAGAACTCCCGGCACCTCGACTCCTATGTGCAGACCTCCCTTTTCTCCTCCTGATTTCATTAGCACAGGGTTGTACCAGGTGTGCAGGGGCCCTGAGGTATCAAGGACAGACACTCAAAGGGTACCTGAAGAGTCAAGGGAGACATCCGCAGAGTTTATTTCTCATGTACACTGCGGCCTGTTCAGGGTGAGGGTATGAGTGAAAGGCCTACAGATCACAGGCCTTTGAGGACCCTGCTGAGGGTTCCCAGTGGTGGAGGACAGAGTCCCAGGTGAGCTCTTCTGGCCTCCCTAGGCCTGGGTTTGAGTCACCCCACAGAAGCCTCTGTTTCATCTCCTGTGAAGTGAGGCTAACGTCAGGACCCGCCTCCCAGTGTACTTGCNAGTTCTGACTCTGAGGTCATACACTAGGGTGGCCAGCGGTCAGACCACGGCCACCAGAAGTGCCCAGAGGCCACGAGGGCCTTTGAGAGGCACCGAAGGCCTTGAGTCCGCATACCAGCTGCCACCCACACAGACCGACACCCCTTCCAACCCTGCAGGGGGACTAAGGTCATTTGGAATTGGGAGAGGCCAGTGACATGGGGGAAGGCAGAAGCCAGTGTCAGGTGTCAAGACACAAACAGAATCCAGGGAAAGCGACAAGAGAGGACCCTTATCACACTCAAGTGGGCCCTGAAGACCCAGAGCTGGTTGGGAAGCTGGGCTCATAAGGTTCCCCTGAGCATCTTACCCTGTGGGGTGGGGTGGGTGCTGGAGACTGGAGGAGACTCCTGGATTCCAGAAGCCTGGGCAGGACTGTTGAACTTTCTGGCTTTTCTGGCCAGGCCAAGAGATCAGGGCAGGAAGACCCACCCCCAACAGCAGACACCACTGACCCATGGCAGGGTTATCAGGGTCACAGTTCAAGGGAACAGTGGTGGTTCTTCAGCTGTCCATTGCTGTGCTGGAGACTGGGCACAAGTCAAGTCTCACATGGAGTCCTTGAATAGCCATAGAAGAGGTGTCCCAGGTTAATGCAGAGTTGGACCTAGGGTCCTCCAAGAAAGACATGCTTGTTGGAGACACAGCTGAAGGTCCAGAGCCAGGGTCAGTGCTTACAAACTGCCCACAGCTCACACCAAATAGGACCCACAGGGCTCCAACACATGGACAGTCTGACCATAGCGATGGTGCGTAGAGCTGATACTGCCTCTCTCCTCCCTGCTGCAAAATTCAGTGAGAGACTTACTGGTTTGTGTGTGTGTGTGTGTGTGTGTGTGTGTGTGTGTGTGT
>LZPO01030507.1:767797-780215 GCA_001675575.1 Neotoma lepida
GCCTCCCAGGGGACAGTACCCAGACAGGCCTATGTCTCCCAGTGTCAGAGGAGAGAGCATGAGATGTCCACCTTCCCAGTGGGATGTGCAGGACGTGGAGTAATGGATGCTTAGCCCCCTCTTCCTATCAGGAGGGCTTTGCACATTCCCTTNGCTCTGGCCCTAGGCCTCTCCTCTCCACATCCCACACAAGATTTCATGTTCCTTCCCTGTCCCCCTGGTGAGTCATCCTCTGTCCTAGTTTCATTCTGTTGCTGCCACAAGTGCCCTGACCAAAAGTGACTCAGGAGAGAAAGGGTTAATTTGCTTTACAATTCCAGGTACAGTCCGTCATTGCAGGGAAGTCACCGGGACAGGAGACAGTGGGCACACCACACCCACAGTCAAGAGCAGAGAGAAACAAACGCACCCGCATTGCCTTCTTGCTCTTATCTAGCTTTCTCCTGTCAGTACAGCTCAGGACCTCCCTGTTTAGGGAATGGTGCCTCCCACAATGGGCTGGGTCTTCCCACATCAATCAATAATCAAGACAGTCACCCACAGGCATGCATGGGGTTGATCTATGCAATCTTCCAGTTAGGCTCCCGTGCCAGCTGACCAGGTTGTGACCAGCTGATGTCTAAACTAACCATAATGCCTTCTAGCTGACGAAGCACTGCACAGCCTCACTGATTCCCAGGCTGTCACTCCACAAGCCAGTAGTGTTTTCCTTCCTTGCCATCCCACCCCAGTGCTCAGCTCAGTGCCTGATGCTTGGCGAGCCTCATACCAGGTGGAAAATAAACGAGAGGAATAAAGGCCAGGCACCCCCTTTGCTGCCACGCCTTACAGCCTGGATAGCCAGATGGCAAGCCTCTGGCCAAAGACCCTGCCAGGTCCACTCCAGGTGGGAGCCTCAGGAGACAGGCAGAGACAAGCCAGGGACCTCTGAGCCCATGCACCTCAGGGAAGCCAAGATGGGTAGTGTTTGAGATCATGAGCTCCAAGGCTAGGCTGTCACAAGTCTGAATGGAGGACACCTCAGTGGGGAACATACAATAACAGCTGAGTGTCATCTAGTGTGTTTTATTCCCCAACCCCTGTGTGTGTGTGTGTGTGTGTGTGTGTGTGTGTGTGTGTGTGTACAATCTTGGCTTTTGTTCTTCAGGACACCATCTACCTTGTGTTTTGAGACAGCGTCTCTCACTAGCCTGGAGCTCATAGGATCCTCCTGTCTCCACTTCTCCAGTACTGGGATTACAAGCACATGCCACCACACCTGGATTTTCATGTAGGTTCTGGGAATCAAACTCAGGTCCTCATGCTTGCCAAGTAGGCACTTTAAGGACTGCACTATCTCCAGACTCTCGGTCTTTCCTATTTGCTATGAATCTAAGGTATTTTATAGATTATATAAAAGAAAGATAAATGTTCAAAACCCCAATCTGAACAGAAAATTNAAATATCTAATAATCACAGCAGCCTAAATAACTGTATCAGCCAGGGTTAGGATTAGNTNTGAGTCAAGGATATCTCCCCAAGAGCAGTGGTCCAGACAAGATACAATTTGATTTTACACAAGAAAATTAAAAAANGAATGGGATGGGAGGTGCCTCTGNCATACAAAGCCTCCAGAGACNGATGCTCCTTACTGTTTCTGAAGGAGNTNTAGTTCCTGAAGGGATGATCTTCACCAGCTAGANGGCAGCTGAAATTCTAGCCACTACATCTGAGCCTCAGCAGCAAAATGGATGAAGAAAGAACATGCCCCTTGGTTTTCAAGGAGGATTTCTGGAAGTTGTAATATGTTCCTTCCTTCTCCCACCCCTCCTTATGCCTCTCCTTCNCTTCCTTTACTCTTTCCTTCCTTCCCTCCTTCCCCTGTAACATGGCCACATCTAGCTGCAAAAGAGTCAAGTATAAATGCCATCACAAAGGTGAGACACATCCCTTTTCCACTCAACAGTATCTTTGTGCATGCACAGTGGAAAGTCAGGGGTTGATTTTGAAAGACCATTGTTCCTCATTGCACTGATATTTGTGATTTCCTCATATATTTGATCAATTGCCCAGTTTCCATTAATTCCAATCTTCTTTGCCTGGCCATCTTGCACCTGNCTGGACCATCTCCTTAGAATAAAATTCTAGAAGTACAAAGGCCAAGTCCAAGGGTTCACTTCACATTGAACATGAATTGGTATCTGTAGTGTCCCTGTCCTGCAATGACCAGAGAATTCAGGGGAAGTGCATATGCTAAGGCATACCCTCCCTGGTTCTCTAGTACAGTGGGATAGCCCATGATTTTTATTAACCCAAGTTCCCACCTGCATCTTCCTGTGGGCTTCCCCCCGAGTCTGCATCGGTCCTGAGAGACTGCCCAGTACAGAGCTGCACTGTGAAGTCCTTCAACAGTGGCCCAAGTCTGGGGCTGATCACCTGCATCTGGATCCCTNGGTGGGGAGCTGGGACCNGNAGACTGGGGNTGACTACGTGGCCATCCATCAGAGAGATAGGAATGCAGCCACTAGGTTGGGATGCTGCATATGAGCCCTCTTAGAACAGTGCTAGCATCAGGAGTCAGCCCCACANTGTCCAACTCACATGGCAAAGAACTACCCAGGATGCCTACTTACAGTGAATTTCANGTGGGTAGAAATATAAGTTACTTTTCTATACTATGATAAAACATCATAACCAAGGCAACTTATAAAAGAAAACATTCAACTGGGCTTATGGTTCCAAAGGGACAGANTCCATGATGACAGNGTGAAGGTGTGGCTGCAGGAGCAGCTGAGAGTCCACATTTCAAACTGTAAGCAGGAGGCAGAGAGAGCTAACTGGGGATGATGGGAGGCTTTTGAAAACTCAAAGCCCACCCCCAGTGACACGCCTCCTCCCATGAGGCTACACCTTCTAATTCTTCCCAAATAATTCTACCAACTGGGGACCCAGTATTCAAGCATATGAGCCATGGGGGCCACGTTCAAACCACTANATTCCACTCCCAGGTCCTCTTTGGCTCATAGCCATATCATAATGCAAAATACATTTAGGCCAACTTCAAAAGTCCCCGTAGTCTTTCACAGCTCANTGCTTTCTAGAAGTCTAAAGTCTAATATCTCTTCTGAGACTCAAGACAATCTCTTAACTATAACCCGCTGCAAAATAAAAGCAAATCCAAATGCCTACTAGGATGGCTGTTAAGCCTTACTTATAGCATTCAACTACTTCCCGTGTCCTAAGTCTCAAATTTTCCTACATTTTCTCCAGGCAACAGTACAGTCACAGCAATAGCCCACTCCCNAACACCNGCTTCTGTGTGGTACTTTTCTATTGCTGTGATAAGATACCATGACCAAGACAACTTATAAAAGAAAGAATTTAACTGGCCTTGTGATTCTAAGGGACAGAGTTCACAATGGTGGAGCAAAGGTGTGGCAGCAGGAACAGCTGAGAGCTCACATCTCAGACCACAAGCAGGAGGCAGAGAAGGCCAGCTCAAAAATGACAGGGTTTTTTGAAGCCACACCCCCAGTGACACATCTTCCCAACAGGGCTACACCTCCTAGTCCTTCTCAAACAGTTCCACCAAGTATTTGATCATATGAGCCTATGAGAACTATTCTCATTCAGCCCACCACTGACCAGGCTTTCCTGTGTCCCTGGTATTGCCTGGGACAAGGTATTAAAGGAACATGCTTCTGCCTCTTTAAGATGTCCCAGAACCTGTGCTGTGTTCTTGCTTGTTTGTCTCCCATGGGTGACATGCCATTCCCACCTATACCCTGTGTTTAATGCAGCTGCCCTCACCACCTCTGGAAGCCATAAGCCCTGTGGGGGGGGGACCAAACAGCCTGGGTTCAAATCCTAACTTTACCTCTGCATGCTGTGGGCTTTAGGGCAGGTTCCTTAACCTCTCTGTTCCTGTGTCTTCATTCACAGACATGACTATGATGGACTTGAGCTCTCAGAGTACTGAGCAGGCTGACTCTGCAGCCTTCCTCTACCAGATCCTGGAGAAATGACGGTAGCGGCATCTTTGAACAACAGCTCAGAAGGAGGGCAGGGCATCCATGGAATCTGGGTGGGATAGAAATGAAGAATTAACCCTGGTGCCTGAGACTGTGGGGCTGTTCAGCTGAGGATTAGAACCTGAAGCTGTCCACAGAGTGANCAGGGAGANGCCAGTGCTGGGCTGAGGACCCATGTGGAGCTGGTGTACAAGTATCTACCCTAGGCAAGGACAGGAAAATGTGGCCCTCCCACCAGCTGGGAGACAAAGCTGGAGCCACCAGGGAAGGGTGGTTCACCTCCTAACCTAAAACTCCAGGCAGAGACAATACAGCATCTGAACCATGACCCTGGGTTTGTGGTTTGGTCAGATCCCAAACTTCACCTGATGATGGATCCCAGGGCCACTAGGACTTCTTTCCATGAAGCCTGCTGACAGGAAGCACTCAGTCAGAAACTTCAGACTCAAGCCAAGCCTGGTGACATAGGTGACATCAAGCTTGGAAGGTTGAGGCAGAAGGCTCACAAATTCAAGGGTAGAGCTGGGAAGACTGCTTCAGTGGGTAAAGTATTTGCCGTGAAACNTGAAGACCCNAGTTCAGATCCCCAGCACCCACATAAAGCCAGGCAGGTTGGTATGTATCTNTAATACCAGGGCTAGGGAGGCACACACAGGAGGATCCCAAGAGCTCACTGGCCAAGAAACTTAACCTAATTCATCAGTTTAAGGTTCAATGGAAGACTCTTGACTCAAAAAGTTAAGTGGAGAGTAATAGAGGAAGAGACCCAGTGTTAACTCTGGCCTTCATATGCTCACCTGTGCCCCTCTACACACACATACTAACGAGAGAGAGGAGAGAGAGAGAGAGAGAGAGAGAGAGAGAGAGAGAGAGAGAGAGAGAGAGAGAGAGAGAGAGAGAGAGAGAGAAAGCACAGAGCCAGGCATAGTGGTGGCACATACCTGTAATCCTAGCACTGAGTAAGTGGATGCAGGGGGCTTTGCCAGAGAGTTGAGGCTAGTCTTGGCTCCATGGTGAGAGCTTGTCTAAAAAATACTAGTCTGTAGAACTGGTAAGACTTCAATGGTCATCAATTTACATCAATGTAAAATACTATCATTAGCTGTGTNTGTGGTTACAGACGTTTATCATCCCAGCACTTGAAAGGCTGAAGCAGGAAGATCATNAGTTTGAGGCCAGCCTGGGCTACATAGTGGGACCTGTGGCACAATAACAAAGCACTATTGTTTTAATAAGATATGTAACTTGAAAGCTATAAAACCAACACTGGATGAAAATATAAAATCAGGGAACTGGAGAGATGGCTTCTTGGTTAAGAGTACCAGCTGCTCTTCCATAGGACTTGGGCTCAGTTCCCAGAAGCTGCANGGAGGCTCACAATGCCTGTAACTCCACTTCCAGAGCATCTGACACCCTTTTNTGACTTNTGTAGATACTGGATGCACATGGTGCACATACATACATGCAGGCAAAACATTCACAGATATAAAATAAAAACCTTCCAAATCTAATNCACACATATATAGGTCAGATGAAGAGGGTGNGAGTTTGGCATCTGATGCCTGTANTCTTTAGCATTTGTGTGGTGATGCTGATTCTATGCACACATTAAATATACACATAAAAATTATGAGTTAATCTCCAAGGAAGAAAGCCCACTGTAGCACCTCTAAAAGAGTAAGTGGTGAAAGGGAACAAGTAAAATTACACTCATTTAACACAAAAACAGAGGAGTCAAAGAAGGAAACCCAAAGTGATGAGGGTGAACACCATTCACTACAATAAATGTAAATGAACCAAAAACAACTTAAAATGCAGAACTGGTAAGAACTAACCAGAAAGAAACCGAACTGCTACCTGTGTTTACACATGCAAGAAATCCCATCCCTCAGATGAGGCAAGAAGTTCCTGAGTTCAAGTCCAGCTAGGGCTAAATAGTGAGACCCTTCTCAAGAAAGAAAACTAGCCTGGGGTTGGTTGTGCACACCTATAACTCCAGTACTCAGGAGTGGAGGCAGGAGGATTAAAGGATTTAAAGTCAGCCTTTGTTAAACGAGACTTTAATTCAAACAAACAAAATATCAAACCTAAATGGGAAATAAATAAAAGAAGAAAATCTTAGCTCTGCTCTGTTCACAAGAGACACAAGTACAGCACAGGGACATGAAATTTAGGAGATGGAAAATACACCTCAAGCCACAAACCACCAAACCCCAGTTTACTTTAGCTATGTTAATGGCTAAACAGATTGTCCATACTTCACCCTCCATCTTGTCCATACTGCACCCTCCATCTTGTCCATACTTCACCCTCCATCTTGTCCATACTTCACCCTCCATCTTGTCCTCTCTACACTCTATATCCTGTCTAATAAGCATATTCCATTTTGTTCACAGTGCATCCTTNNNTTTNTNTATATTGCACCCTCCATTTTGTCCACTTTGTACCTTTCATCTTGCCTACACTGTACTATCTTGTCTACTCTTCATGCTCCATTTTTTTCTACAATGCAACCTCCATCTTGTCCACACTGCATCCTCCATCTTGTTCACTCTGCACCTTCCATCTTGTTTACATTACACCCTTCATCTTGTCTACTGTACATCTTGTCTACACTGTACCCTCTATCTTGTCTACTCTTCATCCTCTATCTTGTCCACCTTGCACCCCTCCACATTGTCCATGCTCCATCCTCCATCTTNTCCTCTCAACACTCCACCCTTACAGCCCTGGATCACCTCCCATCAACATATGCAAAACAGATGACCAAGAAAGGAAAGTAATGCCCATCTCTTGTCTCCCTACAGAGTGTATGGGCTGAGTTGCATGCCCCTGAAATGTGTTCANCTGTGGCCCTCAGAATGTATCTNCTTGAGGTGGTGTGCTGGCTAGTCTTATGTCAACTTGACACACAAACTAGTTATCTGAAAGGAGATATCTTAATTGAGAAAGTGCCTCCATAAGATTCAGCTGTAAGGCATTTTCTTAATTAGTGATTGATGGGGGAGGACCCAGCCCATTGTGGGTGGTTCTATTCCTGAGCTGGTGGTCTTGGGTTCTATAAGAAAGCAGGTTGAGAAAGCCATAGGAAGCAAGCCAGTAAGCAACACCCTTCCCTGTCTCTGCATCAGTTCCTGCCTCCAGGTTCCTGCCCTGCTTNAGTTCCTGTCCTGACTTCCTTTGGTNATGAACAGCAATGTGGAAGTGTAAGCAGTTGCCTTTGGTCATGTTGTTTTGTTGCAGCAATAGGAATTCTAACTAAGACAGGTGGGGTCTTTAATTAAGGTGATTCTGTTAGAATGAGACCATGCAGGTGGGCCTAATCTACATAACCATGGCCCTTATAAGAAGAGGGACACAAANACCTGGAGGGTAACCATGAGGACATAGGCAGAAGAAGCCGTCTGCTAGCCATGGAGAAAGGCTTTGGAAGGACCCAGGCCTGGAAGACTTCCAGCCCCCAGGAGAAGGACAGTAGATATCTACTGTCAAAGTCCCCAGGTGTGGCACCTCCTTAGGCTCCAGGAAAAGAACCTCAGCATATGGTAGAGCACAGAGCAAGGCTGGTCCTCAGAGAAAATGAATTTTCTAGAACACTGGGCCCAGCCAGGGCCTGGAAGCTGNTGACTGAGCTGGTCAGAACCTGACCTCCTGGGCCTACACCCACAATAGAGACATGGGTAGACAGCTGCAGCATGTGTGTGACCCCTGGGAGTGACTCGGAAGTGATGCTCCAGAAGGATGGGGACTCCAGCTGCCACCTGTTTGTCCAGCCACCCCCTTCTCTCCTCTGCAGCAATGCCCTCCTGGCAGCCCAGCTGCCCAGACCAGGTCATTTTAGGCCATAGGCTAATAATCCCTAATGGGCAGTGCTGGCATTGATGGGAGTGATGCCTCCTATGGCACCAGCCTGCTCCATGGCACCAGCCTGCTCCATGGCACCAGCCTGCTCCTCCTCTGCCTCCAACAGCCCAGTTAGACCCACTGACAGCTGACTCTGCTGCCCATACTCTCAACTCTCTNGCTGCAGCCAGTAGAGTCAGTGGACAAGGAAGGCCCTGGCCACCTCCAGGCCTCTAGAATATCCTGCCATCTGAGCCCTAGACACCCAGCAGCCTCTCTGCCACCCATTTCCTCCCACTGGACACAAAGCAGCAATGCCAGAAGCACATTCCAGGTCCAATCTGCTGGCCCAGCCTGCTGCCTGCACCACTCCCACCCCCAACACTCTCCCCCGATGAAGTAATGTCCTGTGGAGGTCACACGGAAAGGGTGGAGTGCATCTGGGCCTGGGGAGCTAGTGTGGTCAGGCTTGCTCCCAGAGGCCTCTGGAATTGGAGCAGACTAAAGCTGAGTCCACACTGGGAGCTGATGGTGCCCAGGGTCCTCAAGCAGGCAGGCCAGCTCAACCCACCTCTCCAACTGACTGAGAGGAGATAGCCTGTTGACTAGTTGGAGTCCCTGGGGCTTTGCCCACGGCTACCCAATGCAAAGACAGGGGTTAGAGTAGNTTCAAGCCAAGATACCATGGGCTGAAGCCTGGGCAAGGATGAAGAGGGGCCTGCAACCAGAGGCAGGGAAGCACCGTGCTCACCTGTCTAAGCAGGGACAGTAGCCTCAGCCCAGATGGGAGGGCACTTGGGGTGACAGACATCTACAGTCCTCAGCTCCTCCCACTCTGTCATCAGGCAGCCCTCTGAATTCAGTAAAGAAACAGGGGCCTGCACACTGAGATGACCTGGGACCTTTGGGTTGGCTGTGGTAGGGAAACTGAGGCCTGAATGTGGGAAGAACAAACTCAGAGACACAGGGTGAGTCAAAAGAAGAAAAGCCNNCCCNGCTAGCCCAGATCCTGGCCTTTCCTTTAATCCTGCCTCTCTCACTGTTCCTTCCCTGACACTCACTCATTCATGAACTTGTTCATTCCTTAGACAGCCACTCACTCATTAACTCACTCATTCACATGCCCATCCTTTCATCCATTCATTCATTCACTCATTNATTCATTCACTCACTTGCTTGTTCCTCCCACCAGTCACTCGTTCTCTAGCTTACATGCTCGCCCACTTATCCCCATCTCTACTCTCCTCTGATTCTCTGTCCCAAGTAGAACCCTCTTCTGTGTAAACACAGAAAAGGGGACAGATAGAGTCAAAGTGGCTTTGATGATCAGGTGTCTGATGGGGTCTGAGCTGAGATGAATGGACCCTAAGAGATCCACAGAGGAAAGAGAAGATAGAAAGGGTAGAGCAGGTGGGCAGACTGGAGCAGACACAACCACCAGGCCAGGCACAGCCCCTGCTCCTGCTCGTCCCCAGGTGTGGATGAGCCCACCACCTGCCCGCCACCTCCAGAGTCCACTCAAAGCCTCCAGAGGAAGGAAGGAAAAAGGAGGCAAAGGACCCAGGAGACTCCAAGTGCCCAATAGGCTGAGAACAACTCTGCCTCTGCCAACAGGACCTGCTCATTCATTTGTTCCACAAATACACATTTGTTGAGCGGTCCCACGTGGTAAAATCATCTCATAGACTGAATTTGGCTTCCTATGCAATGCTAAACTCTGATCCCACCTTGTCTGAAGGCAGGCCTGGGGGAGGTGATAGATGGGTGAGGTCATGTATGTGGCCCCATGATGAAACTGGCATCTTCACAAGAAATGACCCCAAAGAGTCCCATCCCTCCTCCAGCCAGCCATGTGAGGACACAGTCAGAAAGACCTCTTACCAGAAACTGACCTCTTCGGTACCCTGAATTTGAACTGGGTCCTGGAAAGAGATCCGCCTTTTGAACCCCGCACTGCAGCAGATGCGTGCAAGAATGCCCATGGAGTCCCACAGCCCCACCATCCACGACAGAGACCAGTGTGTTTGAAATCATTGCTGGCAGGGAGTGGGCTCCTTGGGGACACGTGTTGGTCAGAGGCACCAGGCTTGGGATGCCCACCCCTATATACNTCTAACCCCAACTCTCATGGTCACCATAGCCACTTAAACATCCCATTTCCTGAGATCTGGTCCTCACCTCCTAAGGAGGCCTCTCTAGACACAGCTTCCCACCTTCCCTGCTTCCTTGATGTTCTGCTAGAAGGTCAGCTCCCATGGGTCACACCGAGCATCCATGGCCTCTCTAGAGTGGTGCATGCAATAAATAAATGAACCTTGGACTCTCCTATGAGGATGATCAATCCTATTGGCACCCAGCTATTGGGATAAGACCACCGGGATCAGCTGACAGCCACATGGCTGCTGAGTCAGAGGACATGGCTCTGGTCTTGGGGTGTCAATGGCCCTCAGTTTAGTTTTTTCTCTCCTTCCTAGAGAGTTGTTGTGAGGCCCCATGATGAGCCCAGCCTCTTCTCTGAGTAGCTTTGAACCCGTATACCCTCCACATATCCAAACACCCTGCACGTACCCACATATGGCCACANACAACACAGGGGTGTCACAGTCACCTCCAAATTCGGTAGCATGTAGCTTCCTGCTGGGGTGTGAGCTGTGGTGGACTCCTGCTGGGGTGTGAGCTGTGGTGGACTCCTGCTGGGGTGTGAGCTGTGGTGGACTCCTATGGAAAGGAGTTTTCAAGTTGCATTAAAACTGGAAAGTTGCCAGGCTTGGTGGCACACATCTTTAATCCCAGCACTCAGGAGGTACAGGCAAGTGGACCTCTATGAGTTCAAGGCCAGCCTGGTCTACACAGTGAGTTCCAGGCTAGCCAGGGACCTTGTGAGACCTTATCTAAAATAGATAAATGATAGATAGATAGATAGATAGATAGATAGATAGATAGATAGATAGACAGACAGATAGATAAAAGCAAACCAAAACCACAGAAAGTTCCAGCATTGTGGGAACAAACTGTGTTGCATCCTCAGCAGGGTCTGGAGTGATTCCACAAAGCCTTCAGCATTGTAGCTGGTCTGGAGTGCCCCCCACCTGAGCTTCTGTGGTACACTTATGAGTGAGTGGGTACCCATGCTGCGTGCTCCTGGAGCAGGTTCCAGTGGCTCTCCAAAACCCAGCTCTGAGTCAGGCATAGTGGTGTACATCTGTAATCCCAGTACCTGGAAGGCTATGAGTTGGGAGGATCATGAGTTCAAGGCCAGCCTGGGCTACATAACAGATAAAGCTAGGACTAGACCCATATCGTAAGCCAGTTTCTTGATACACATGGATTGGATCCCTGCTGTGTGCAGATCCTTGGGCTAGACAACTCTGGAGGCTGAGATGGCAATCCCATCTTGTTCTCTCAGCCTGTCCCTCCCTAGTAGCCACCTCTGAGATAGGACCTTATGAGGTCCAGACCCAGACAGTCCCATTCAGGGTCCTCTGATCCTGTAGCTTTGAAGATCTTCTCAGCAGATAAGTGAACATAGCATCTTCCCATCCTTGAGTGATGGGGACCAGCCTGTGGGGAGCCATGCTTTCACTACTGGGGGCTGCATGGATCTTCTCCATACTACCATCCCAGCAGAACCCATGCTGCCCCCACACAGATACCAGCTGGACCCTGGATGTGAGTAGAGGAGCTCATACCTCAGGGAGCTCTCAGATGGCCAGGTGCATCACACCTGTTCTGACTGGGACCACCATATTCCCAGAACTCCACTTGTTGAACAGGTCACTGCAGAATGAAATCATGGCCAAGAGATATCCCCTCCTTGTCATTAGGACAATATACCACCATTTACCATTTCATCACTCTTCCCTCCCTGTCATTTCCATTTTCTCCCATCACTGCAAAGACAGCTGGATGTGGGATAGTGTCTAACCTCTACTCATCGATAAGAACAAAACAAAATCCCTCCTCAGAAGCATTGTATTCCACACTCTGTGGTTCACCCCTGTGTGCAGTAGATGTAGGGAAAATGGGCTGGCTAAAGAAACCCACCCTGAGCCTGGAGTTCCGATAAGGGAAAGAAACACAGCTTGGGTTTGGGACCTGAAACAGAGAAATGAGCACTTTATCCCCAAACCCAGAACTAAGGAAACATGCCCTGACTCTGAAACCAGTACCATAGTAACACTCTTGGTCCCTAGAGTCAGAGTCAGTGAAAGATATGTGCCCTGGCCCTAGAGTTAGTAACCAAAAGCTAAGTAAGGCCAGTGAATGAAACACAGTTAGGCTCATATCAGGGCCTTCTCTGTGCTAACTGGCTTGTGAAACCAACCAATCAGANCAGGAGAATAGCTGCCCCTGGCCAACTGACTTGTGAAACCAGCCAATCACAGAGCAGGAAAGTGGCATCCTGGCCCTGAAGCTCTGACCAGGGAAAGAAACACAGCCTGGGTTTGGGACCTGAGCCAGAGAAATGAGCACTTGTAGACGAAAGTTTGTCCGGTTCCCCCGCCCGGCTCCCACGGCCCGCTTAGACCCAAATAAACACACAGAGGCTTATATCATTTTTAAAC
>LZPO01030507.1:811473-835811 GCA_001675575.1 Neotoma lepida
CTTGTGGGTCCATGCACTTGGAAGCTCCGTGTCCAGCCTAGTGGTGATGTGAGTGACGATTCTTTTAAGAAGCTGGCCTTGTGTGAAGTGATTTGTCCCGGGCAGGGATTAATGTAGTCCTTGTGGAAAGCAGGTTAGTTCTAGCAAGTGTGAGTGACTACAAGGTCACCCCATGTGTTTGCCCTCTCCTGTGTGTGGCCCTTTCCTTGCTGCTGCTCTGCCATGTGTCAGGCAGCTATGGGGCCTCACTGGAGGCCGAACAGATGGATTTCCACCTCTGAGGCCATGAGTTGAGTAAACCTTGTTTACTGTAGCCCAGGCTAACCTGGAACTCATTATGTANCCCAGGCTGGCCTGGGACTCACAATCTTCCTGCTTTAGCCTCCCNAATACTGGGATTTTAAGCGTGTACCACTGTGCCTTGATCTTTTCTTTTAATTATTCACTTTCAGATATTTTCTCACAGCCNCATAGCATAGACCAAGACATGCACTCATGCACACACCTATACACACTCTCCTTCATGTACANAAACACACACTTGTGTGCACTCACACACAGAAGCAAACACATGCACACAAACATGTATGGCCATATGGTACACACATCTANACCTATACACACCTACATGTATACATCTATATGTACGTGAAGTCCATCTTTCTCTTCTAGTNAACTCTGGATCATTCCTTAACTGTACATGTCTGATTGCCCTAAATGGTGGGTTTTTCTGCCCTCCAAAATGTGACCTTTAAAGGCACAAACACTTTTGTTTATTCTTTGCTCCACTNCCATTTTCAGTACCAAATACAAAGCTAGGTCATGGCAGGTGCTCAGCAGATGGATGNATGAGTGAATAGTGAATGGATAGATGTGCGATGTGCAGGTGAATGGATGAGGGATGAATGAATAAATAAGTAGGCCAATGAAGGAATGAACAGATGAGTGACTGTGGTGGTTTGAACAAGAATGGCCCCCATAGGACCATATATTTGAATGCTTAGTCACCAGGGAGTGGCACTATTTGAAAGGATTAGAAGGATTAGGAGGCATGACCTTGTTGAAGGAAGTGTGTCACTGGAGGTGATCTTTGAGGTTTCAAAAGCTCATGCCAGACCCAATCAGTCTCTCTCTGTCTCTCTCTGTGTCTTTGTCTCTGTCTCTCTGTCTCTGTCTCTCTGTCTCTGTCTCTCTCTGTCTCTGTCTCTTTCTGTCTCTCTCTGTCTCTCTCTCCTGCTGTGGATCAGGATATAGAACTCCCAGCTACTTCTCCAGCACCATGTCTATGTGCTGCCCATGTTCCCCACCATGATGATAGTGGACTAACCTCTGAAACTGTAAACAAGCCCCCAATTAAATGTTTTCTTTTCTAGGAGTTGCCTTGGTCATGTTATCTCTTCACAGCAATAGAACAGTGACTAAGACAGTGAGCTAATATATGAATGAGTGAATGAGCAAGTAAATAAATGAACAAATACAACAAGCAAAGGAGTACACCAATGAATGAACACACGAGTGAATGAATAAGCAATTGAATAGTGAAAAACTGAATGAATAATGGAATGATTAAATGAATGAGTGAACATGTGGATGAACAAATAAATGGATGGATGATGAGTCAATGGAGGGAGGGAGAGAAATAAGGGAGGAAGGGTCAATGGTTTGGACCCTGTGGCCAATGGCAGGTCAGTGACCGNCTCACACCTCTGTCATCCTTGGTGGGATACATAGGCATCATAGAACCTTCACTCAGAGTTCTGGCTTCTCTCTTTCCCAAAGCCTTGTGCTCTGTGGGTCTTGTTTCAAGTTCTATGTCCTTCAGGCTGGGTGTTCAGCCTGCAGGAGCTGCTCACTAAATACTCCACAAAAATGTCTGTCCAAGGTTGATGTTATAGCATCAGGGACCTGCTCAGCTCCCCTTACTCTCCTTAGCACTGCAGCTTCAAATTCATCTCCCACACGGCAAAGGCCAGAGACGGGGCTTGCTTGGGNAATGAGATCTGTTGCAGCCCGCTTGCCTGAAGAGCTTGCANTACCAGGAATGGTGGGGGTCAGCAGTCCCTACCCCCAGTGGCTGGGAACATAATACATCTATCAAGAGTCTTTGCTTTATAGCTGTATGACCTCATTGGATAGTGGTCCCCAGAGAGGTCCCTGCCACTGCTCAGCAGTCCCCAGGAGAACAGTGGCCCTGCCTCTACAGGGCTGGTGGGCTAAGAGGAAGCAGTTTCCCTACATGTCCCTAGAAGGGCCCTGGTTCTTGAGGGTCTTTACAGTGGGGAAGATTAACAGAGACCACCCTCTCTACTCTCTGTGCTNCATTAGAAGACCCTGCCTTAGGCCTCCATGGGGCAGAGGAGACGGGAAACTGCTATGTGTAACTATGTGGGTTGNATCTCCTGAGCTGAGGGTGCTGGGAAAGGCCTGGGGACAAAGTTCCTGAAGCCCAAGATCAGTCATGATCTGGGAGACCCCACAGGGAGCTGTCAAGGGGACGGCCGGATATTTGGGTCTGGAGGTCAGAGGGGAGATCAAGGCTGGAGACAAATTTGGAGCTCACCAAGTCAAGGTTTTTCAATCCATGGGAACCGATGAAGTCACCCAGGCAGAAGGGTGGAGCAAGAAGACAGGGAACTAAGGAACCCCCAAGTCCCATGAGCCTGGGAGCCCCAGGAGCCTAGCATTTCAGATCTGCTTGCTCCCAGCATCCTCTAAACCCATCATCCTGAAGGAGGGGCCGTGGGCTGGAAGAGGCACCAGCATGGGGGAAGAAGGATGCAGGGAGTCACAAAAGGGAGTGAATCCTGGGAGTCGGGTGGGACCTCCTAGCATGGGCTCTTCTGTGAGCAAAGCAGGTCCAGATGATCACATGAGGGTGGCCTTTTCAGCAGTCATGTGGAGGGAGAGGGAGCCAAGGCTTTGAAATGAGGAGAAGAGGTGGATGAAGGTGGCCATGGTACTCCTGGGTGGGGGAGACCCAAAGGTCTGTGGACATATGAAAGTCCTCAGAGAAGTCCTCAGGAGGGGGAAAGGACTGTGAGGAGCAGTGGGAGAGCTGGGGCTGGAGCCTAACAACAGCCACTTGGCAAACAGGCTGCTGGGAAAGTGAGCGGCCCTCCTCTGCTCTACCACAGGATTAATGGAATCCAAAGCTTGACTCCACTTCCTGAGGACTCAGATGGTTCCAAGATCTTCATNTACACTTCCAAAATGAAAGTTAAGAGAGAAGGGCAGGGTCTTGGGGAGCCCTTGCCTCCCTGCCCCCTCTGAGGGAGGGCCTACCCTGGCCCTGCTCACTGTTCTGCAGTGGACTCCTTCCACCATTTTGAACTTTCAGAGCTCAGAACAGAGGATCAGTCTGGAATTCCTCGCTTGCTAGAGTAAGGTGGGAAGACCCACCTCTAGCCTCCTGGAGGCCACTAGGTCATAAATTAAAAGGATCCTCCCAGCAAGAAGTGAAGCCTGAGGCCTGGGAGAAAAAACACTCAAACTGTGAGTGAAAACTGCAAAGCCAGACAAAGCCCACTGCTGGAGGCGGAGGCCCAGGCAGGGTCTTCAGGCAGGGCCCAGAGGCAGCACTGCAGAGCTCTGTCTCAGATGAACCCCTTTCTTCATGCACCCCATTCCAGACTTGCACCCCAGGCCACAGCACATCCTGCATCGCAGTTTCCAGAGCAAGGGACAGGGAGGAAGAACTAAAGGTGCCTCACTGCCTCAGAGGCTGTAGCCCTGCGTTGAGTAGGGGGCTGCAGGTGCATATCACAGGAGACCAGAGGCCATCTCAGGTATGGCTCTGTGTAGGTTCTGGCAGGTCATGTGGGCATCAGACAGCCCCAGGCACTTGGATGGTGGCTGTGTGACTGTGGGTGGTCCCCTCTCTCCTAGAAGAGTCCAGGTGCAAACATTCCTGAAGTAGCGCTAAGTGCCCAGCTCCGGCTCTATACATCCCCTCTCAGGGCCACTCATGAGGAATTCCAGCTGCAGACCAAGTCAGAGGCTGCTTCATGGTCCTTATCGGAGGCCGCACTGTAGGATGGCCAGCTGCGGGTGGGCAACAGGCAATGAGGGTCCACTAGGGAGCATATTGCATCCTGGGAGTTTNTCTTTGTCCATGATACAGCTTGGAAAGGCACAGGCAAATTTGAAGCTGATTCTCCAGGTTGGGAGGAAGCCTCTTGGCCTTGGTTACCTATCCCCTTTCCAGCGCTCTCGGAAAGTCTCTCAAGTCTCCTTAGAGTAACCTGCAGGAAGCTTGCAGACCAAGGCCAAGGCCATTGGGCAGTTTCCTAACAAAGAAGGAAGGTGTCTGTAAGGGGGCTGCTGAAGGTGGGCATTTCAGATAGGAGTCCACAAGGCTCTGGAGCTAAAGCCAGCTAGAACTTTAGTGANGACAATACCTGCTGACCTGCTGGGCCAGGAGTGTGACCCCACATCACTGAGTGGTAGAGCCTCACTCGGGGCTTTCTACACCNGCACATTGTGTCGTTCACGCCTTCCCTTTCTGCACAGGACAATGACTGAGCAGTCAGACGCTCTGGGAATAATGGGGGTAGGGGGAATGGACAGACAGAAGGGACAAAGCCAGCCCTGAGGGAGCGGCCATTCTAGTTAACAAATGGTAAGATGGGCCGGTGAGGAAGAGGCNGATTGCTGGGTAGCAGGGAAGGTGAGTCCAGGAAGGCACTGGGGACCCAAGGCAGGACTGATAGGTACAAAAAATTGTGGAGCCGTGAGAGGGAAAGGAACTCATTCTGGGGTCTGACTGAAGCCTCTCAACCAGCAAGAAGTTGAACAACCAACAGCTCCCTCCCAGCTGGGAACCTGCATTTTCTAGGAATCTCTCAGAAACCCTGTTGACAGGAAGGGATGTGTCCTAAGCCCTTGCTCCAGGAGGGGCTCCTGGATTCACCTCATCAGGTTTAACCAGTCCCTAGAGCCACTTTATAATCTCCCTTATCAGAAGGGGGGCGGGGCCCCTAGCAACTTTTTGAGACTTGAAGCCACCAAAAGGGAGTGTGGGACTAATGCTAAGAGCGTTCATCACTGTCACCACTGACATGGGGAAGCATATCCCCGCATACGTGTGTGGTTTAATCTNCCCTCTCCCGGCGTCCCCGCTGCTGGTGAAAAGCCCACATCCCTACTTGGGTGTACCCTATTTTCTTCTGAGCTCCTCTCTGTCTCCTAATCCTGGTGCTGATTTAATAAGATNCCCTGCTTGCTTCATAAACCTGAAATTCTTCTCAGTGTTGAATCCTGGTTTGGCTTTCAAAGTCCCTAAAAGTGTAGAGGAACTCCTCAGGCTGCTGAGAGTAGCAGTATGGCGCTGTGTCCCTGTCCCCTCAAAAAGTGAAGTGTATCCCGAACCCCGCCAATTCTAAAGTCAGAACCCCACACCTCCCTTGGGATCTTGTCTTGAGACAAGGCTTTACCAAAGGCCTGAGTTAAGATGGCGGGCCTGAGCCACTATAACCAGGGGCATCCTTACCTCGGGCTTGGGATCTCCAGGAGATGCCAGCTTTGTCTCCACAGTGCCAGAAATGTAATTCAAGAGAGGATGGAGGAGAAGCTGCTGACAGGGTGGTCTGGGACCCCTCCAGTCCAGTTTGCNGTCCAAGTCACCCAAACAAAGGGAGAGAGGTACCCCCAACAGGGGAAGAGTATGGCATGTCCCTCAGCACCAACAGGAAACCAGCCAGCAAGGACAAGCAGACCCAGCAAGGATGATGAGGCGAAGGNGGTTGACAGGTGGCCTCAGGTCATACAGGACAGCAAGGACCTTGACAACTGCCCCCAAGTACCCACTTGTGATCTTTTGACCTGTTCTTGCCTCTCAATATTTGACACAGCTTGGGATCTGATTCACTGAGATGAGAACACAACCCTGGGCCAGTGGGTCCCAATGCCCAAGTCCCTGTAGGTTACCCTTGAGGCTGTGGACAAGTACTCCTCTTCCACTCACGTGGGGGTCTGTGCAAAGGAGAACGCCTGAGGAAGAGGCAGCCTGACGTCAGCATCTCCCACGGCCGTGGGGTTGCTCTGTGGGCTGGAGCCCCCTTCCATTCCTGAGTGCCACAGAACTCTATCTCCTACCCATCCTCAGTATTTCCAAAGACCAACACCCAAGCCCACCAGACCCTGGGGATAGTGGCCTGCCCTCCTCTCAACTAGGCTGCAACCTATCATGAGACAAGCCTGGCAAGGCCTGGCATGCTCCGGCTTTCATGAAGGCCTCCTGTCTGCCTCAGAGTTCCTTGGTCTCTTCGGCCTCTTTCCAGCCCATGGGGCCACAGGCATAGTAACAGGCCGCCCAGCAAGCCCTGTGCCTGGCCTCACAGGAACGTGAGCAGTGGCTATGCTGATTGCTTTGTTACCTGCCCTGGGTCTTCCTGCTCTTCCCCCAGGCCTCAGCTCTGCCTGGTTCCGGACCTCTGATTGTCAATCACTGTTCATTAACCAAGGGGAAGTCCCTGGAGAAATGGCAAGTGGGGCCTGAACTTTCCAGAGATCCCTCTCCTTGGGCTGTGGAGAGTAAAGAAGGGAGATGGGGCAACAACAAGATTGAGGGGGTGAGTAGACAGGGAGAGACAGATGGACAGGGACAGAAATACAGAGAAAGATCCATAGAGANGTTAAGATTGAGAGAGACAATGATAGAGACAGATTATATAGGGAGAGAGATAGGCAGAGAGACAGATGGACAGACACCGAGATGTTTCAAGCACACCTTTGGTTCTTGCTTTACACGCAGTCAGGAGGATTCCTCTGTGAGGAAAGACAGGTCCCAGCCTGTGATAAGTCAGGTTTTAGGAAACCCTTCCCTAGAATGCCTCTAGAAGACTGGAAGGTCCCTACTATGCTGCAAATATCAACGTCTTTCCCATTGGCTTGTTTGCCTCCCCGAGTAAAAGTCTCAGGAGACATGAAGAGAAGCAGCCAGCCCCAGAGGATGGTCACTCTTCTGACATGAGGCTCTGAACCACAGTGACTGGGCAGAGCCCCCCACCACCACTTTGAAGGATGCTGAAGGCTGTGGATGAGGGGGACTTCCCTCTAAGAGCCCCATTCCTCCCCTGTCCTCCTACATGGAGGCTGGGTACCCCCCATTTCTTCACCCAAGCTATTCTGTGCATACAGACCCCCTAGAGAGAGCCTGAAGTGAGGCTGGGGAGTCCTGACAGCAAGGAAGTGCATGATTTTGATATGAAGGGTCCCCCTAAAAGTCTCGTGAGTTGGCTTAGTCCCCAAATGGTGAAGCAATTTCCTCGGGGATGAGTTCAGAACTGAATGAATTATTGAGAGGAGTGACCTGGTTGAAGGAAATAGACCCTTAGAGGCATGCCCTGGAAAGCTGCATCTTGTCCCTGGCCCNTCCTCTCTCTGCTTCCCAGCCACCACGAGATTCCCACTATGATGCTCTCCCTTGCCATAGGCTGTGGTGGTGGAGGCTGCTTGTGTTGAAGCCTCTGAATAAATCCTTCCTGGTCTAAGCTCTTCTCATACATACTTTCCCAGTCACTGACGCTGCCCAACATGAACTAGGCANTGAGTATAAAGTACTGCGATCAGCTGGCAGGGGCAGAAGCTCTTGGAGCTGGCTTGTGGGAGGAAAGCTGAGAGAAGCAGGCTAAAGAAAATACCTGAAATGTGGCAAGCAGAGCTTAACGGGTGATCTGGAAGAAGCTCAGAGCCCAGACAGAGGTCAACAGGAACAGGACAGTCAGCACTAGAGAGATTACTGAGAACCAGGCTACAGAGTCTCTGTTGCACTCCAGCAGAAACAAAGCAAAACCTTGTGTGCATTTTGTCCTTCCTGGAGACTGTGGGGAGGGTTTAAAATGATGAACTAATTCATCCAGTGAAAGAAATGTCAAGGCAGCCCAGCCTTCAGCAGTGGCATGACTGTTACGCACATCTCTTAGCAAGATTTACAATAACAATCAGCAGACAGCAGAGCAGAGGGATTGGAAAATCTTGTGGTCCATCCACAAAAGGGATGCATTCAAGTTGGGGCAAAGGAAAGTGTGGCCACTGAAGGGCCAGGAAACCACAGATTCGGCATCAGGAAAACGGGAAATTCTTTGAGGGCGCCTCGGGAACTGAGCAAGAGTCCTACCCATTGTAGCAGCAAGAGTATGGAGGGTTTTTTTTGTTGTTGTTTTTGTTTTTGTTTTTTAACTCATCTGAAAGATTATTCTTTGAAAAAAAAAGTTCTTTAGGGCTGGGGAGACGACTCAGGCAGTAAAGTGCCTTTTGTACATCATGAGGGCCTCAGTTTGATTTCCAGCACCCAGGTAAAAGCCAGGCATGGTGGTGGGTACCTATAATCCCAGCACTGGGGAGGCAGAGACAGGAGGATCCTTGGGCCTTGATGGCTGACAAGTGTAGCTGAACTGGTATGATCGAGGTTCACTGAGAGTCTCTCAGAAAAAGAAGGGAAAGTGAGGGGTTGGAGAGATGGCTCAGTGGTTAAGGGCACTGGCTGCTCTTATAAAGAACTTAGGCCCAGTTCCCAGCACCCTCACAGCAGCTTTCAACTGCCTGTAACTCCAGCTCCAGGAAATCTGACACCTTCTTCTGGCCTCCATAGATCCCTGAATGCACATGGTACACATACATACACTCGGGCATAGACATATGTTTGATAAACAAACAAACAAACAAATAAATATTTTTTAAAAAGGGGGTGAGCTGGTAAGATGGCTTGACAGGTAGAGATGCTTGCCACTGAGTCTGACAATCTGAGTTCAATTCCCAGAACCCAAATGGCGGAGAGAGAGAGGCAACTCCCACAAGTTATGCTCTGATCTCCACACACATGTCATGACACATAGATGCACATATAAACAAATAAATGAAATTTTACTTTAAAAGGATAGTAAGTGGAACTCAACTGAGAAAGACACTCAATGTCAACCTCTGGTCCCTACAAGTGTGTGTGTGTGTGTGTGTGTGTGTGTGTGTGCGCGCGCGCGCGCGCGCACGCGTGTGTGCGCACGCCCTGCACACACTGCAGGGGAGGAAGGGAGGGAGGGAGGAAAAAGACTGATTTCTTGATACTCCTTTTGCAAGAGGCACCTAGGGAATTGTTTTCCCAAATTCAACCATCCAGGTGTCAGAGGCCACTGCAGCCATCAGTCCAAAGGTGCCCTGACTGCCTCTTGGCCTGGGAACAGACCTTGACATCACCAACATGATGCCAGTTTTGCAGGCCTGCAGAATGCAAGGGGTCAAAGCAGCTTCCACCCAGATTCCTAAGGACAGCCTAGGAGGTCAGACAACACGACTGAAGGTTGAAGTCTCTGAACACGACCTGAGATGGCTCACAATAAGACATAAAGAGTGAGGCTAACAATGCAGCGGGCACCCCAGGAAGCTGAGGGTGTGAGGAATGTGGAACACCTGCCAAGGAGAGCTCTAGGCAGCAAGTAGGGCCAGCCCAAGAGTGGCCATTTGGGCTGCAGCTGGCAAGGCTACAGAGGTAGGGGCTGTCCAAGCCTGTGGGGCCCACACCCTGCTGCCACAGGTCTCAGAGGCTGTACACAGTGTTTAATGTCTGCTCTCCGGGGCCTCATGTTGGTCCCATCCCTTCTTTCTAGTGCCCTCCCCCTACCTTTTTTTTCTGTAAGGGAGGTGCATGCTGTGTGAAGCTGCCTGCCAGAGTGCACGTAAATTGCTTGGCTGGTTTTACAGGGCTCATGGCTCAGAGTTGTCTGAGTCTCAGAGAAGACTTTATTTTCTTATTACATATGTTTATTTGTTTGCTTATTGGGGGGGGCATGCACATGTCATGGGGTATGTATGTGTGGAAGTCAGAAGACAACTTTTGGGAGTTGGTTCTCACCTTCTACAANATGGGTCCTGGGCTTGGCAGCAAGTGCCTTCAGCTGTCTTCTGCCTCCTCTCCTCAGTGAGACACACAAAGAACAGGATGTGTCATGGGAGTAGAACTTGGTATGCCATGTCTGTGAGCTTAGNAACACCCTGAATGGCTGACATGACCACAGGGATGAAAGAGGGACTGCCCAGGGCTCTGGCTAGTGAAGGTGGATGCTTGTCCCTGGGCATCATCTGTCCGTGGGCACTGCCAGCTTCTGATTCCTGCAGAAGGCTTGGATGGATGTTCATCCTGCAAACAGTGAGAGCAGGAAGCACAAGGCAGAGGTTTGATGTGTCCGTGTACTGAGGCGCTAAGAAACATGGAAGACGCCTAGTTCAGAGACTGACTTCTCTCTTCCACAGGAGCATAGGTGGGCAAATCAGGTCTAATACGGGGTGCCACAACCCTGGAGACCCACCCAGCCTCCCTTTGTGTGCCAGGTGAGTTGGCACACATCCACATCTACATCCCAGTCTGTGGATGCAGGAGAGAAAGGAGAGCCCACTGCTCAAGGTAGGATAGGACACACACATATGCCTCCTCACAGGGCCCTCTCTCCTCCAGTGCCTGGGCAGCTCTGTGGTGATCTTGTGTGTAGACCACACCCCTAAGGCCTCACAGAGGACTGTCCACAGCCAGGGTGTCACATGGCCCCTCTTAGGGATTGAAGCTTCAGCTCAGGCCAGGCTTCTCCCTGACAATAAAAACAGCTGTGCTAGAAGTGTGTTCTTGGGAAGTCTGATAGGTGGCAACGGTGTCTTAATCTGGTCTCTGTCGCTGTAAGAGTGCCTGAGGCTGGGTAACTTTATTGATCTTTGTTTGTTTGCTTATTTGGCTGGCTTTGGTTTTGTTGTTTATTTTGAGACAAGGTCTCATATAGCTCAGGCTGGCCTCCAACTCACTATGTAGCCAAGAATGGACCTCCAATTCCTGATCATCCTGCCTCCACCTCCCCAGTGCTGGAATGACAGCTGGGTCCCGCCATACTCAGGAGGATGGATAATTCGTACAGGAAAGAGGCTGACTTGGCCCGTTGTGTCTAGAGGCTTGGAAGTTCACAATTGTGGCACAGACATCTGTTCACATCTGGCAAGAGTTTCATGCTGTGTCACACACGGTAAGAGTCTCAGATGCTGAGATGGGAGCAGTCCTACAGGGGAGAGAGAACTCATGTTCCCAGCAGAGCTGCTAGCTCTGTTACTCTACCATCCCATAAACGGATCTACCTGCTGCTTCCTGTGAGAAGACCCAAGCACCACCCTAGGACCCCACCTCAAATCAGCTGCACTGGGGACCAGGTCACCAACACATGGCCTCTAGCACATGTTCAAACCACAGGCAATTACTTACATTCGANCAAGAAGATTCCTGTTGCTCTGCCCCTTCCATCCCCTCCAGAGCCTTCAGTGGAGTCTTCCAGAGGCCATGTGACATGACAACACTGGCTCTATGACAGCTAATGGACTAGAGCTCCATGGGAGACCAAGTCTGGTCCTCAATTGTTTCTCACAAGGGTTCTGGTCCCATTGGCTGCAGTTGGCCTGGGCTTGGAGATCTATCTGGGTTTATCAATATGACCTCTAGTCCAGTTCTGCCTTGTGCAGTGTGCCTTCACCTCAAACTCAAGGCAGAGCTGGGCCATTCCTAAGCTTATGGCCTCCAAATTGTAGGATCCCATTCAGGTGACTCAGAATCTCAATTTCCTCATGATTTTTTAAAAGNTCTTACTACATAGCCCTGGCTGACCTGAAACCTGCTTCCCAAGTGCTGGGATTAAAGGCATGAACCACCATGCCTGGCTGTTTTCTCACCTTTTGAGGGAGTTGATTGCCTGGGGACCACTCAGGAGAGAGCNCAGGACCACAGGGAACAGTTTACTTGGCTCTCATGCATAAGTTCCACAAAGGCTCAGCCCTGGTTCCCTGCCAGAGGGAGTCAATTCTACATGTTCCAGGGGTACCATCTCCTTCTCTTCAACCTTCTGTGGNTCCCCAGGGCCTCAAAATACCTTCTCAAACTNGCATTCAAGGCCTTCCCCAACATGACCTCAACCCACCTTGCAAGACAGCTTTCTTCCCTATCAGACTTGGAGTCTAGATTCTGTCCAGGATGGTTTCCTCCGAGTTTAGAAGTCTTGGAAGAGCAGACATGCCCTCTCTTCAGCCACACTGAAGCCATGGGATCTGGGGCTCCAGACAATACCATAGCCAAGGGGCCCCAGAATCCCACAGCCTGCTGTCAGGAAGGGGAAAGATGGAAGGCTGACCTCCCCTTCATGCAGAGTGAGACCCTTTTCTCCTCTGGGACACTTGCGAAGAGGCCATATCCAGTTTGTTTGCAGAGTGGCCCTGCAAGGCCCTGCAGGGCTTTGCAGTGAGAGCAGGGGACATGCCAGGTGACTCCTCACCTTGTCCTCTCCCCTCAGTGTCCTGAAAACTGAATATAAGGACTGGTCCTCAGACACTGTGAATGTCCACCTGATAAAACAGCCCACCAGAGCTCCTCAGGGGCCCAGTTGAACTCATTCAACTTCTGGGTGGTGGTGAAGTTAGCTGGGACCCAACACCAGGGAGAGAGAGGCTTCTGTGCTTTGCTAGGCATCAGAAGTGACAGGCAGCAGGGATTGTGGGGCTCTCCAGAAGCATTTGTAAATACATGCCTGCTTTANATCAGCCAACAGAGCCTGCTTCCCTATTCAATAGCAAACACAGGCTGCCCAGAATGTCTGGACTCCAGTCCTCAGGCCCCAGGGTCCCCATGCACAGCACCTGTCAATGGAAGCTAGGACCTAGCCAGTGACTGACAGGTGGCGTGACCAAGCAGTGTGACCAAACTCCTATACAGTGCCTGGAGCAGTGAGCTGCTTCAGGTGCCCCTACCNGAAGCCAAGGCAAACCCATCATCCCTAAGACATTGTCTGGGGTCTTGCAGCATAGCCTGTGAAAGGACCTGATGCTGTCCTTGGGACCTGGAACCGGTCTGAAACACAGGCAAAGAAATGCAGTTTCAACCCGCAAGCATTTTTTCCACACACAAGGTCCTAAGTGCCAATCCTGGAGGCCACATGCAAGCCCATGGCTATTGTCGGGAGCTGCAGCCAAGACTCGGAACGGACATAATTGTCCCATATCCCCGAACAGTGCAGGGAATTTAAAAATAAATATAAATACAAAATCCCCTCTCCCTCCTTCTCTCCTTGGGGGAGGGGCTCTTCGCCATTCACAGCAGCGTTAACTGCTCAGGCCCTACGCNGAGAGCAAGCGACCGCCGCTGCTGATTGGGCCTCGCGGCTGGCGGNTCAGCCAATCCGCTGTCTGGGAAGCCGGGCCATTCATGAAAGCGCTGCTAGGGCCTGGTGCGGGAAGCGCCGGGTTGTGGCGGATTCCTGTGGTCCCACAGTCGGCCTGGCTTGGTGCAGGAGAGTCCCTCGCAGGGGAGACCCCAGCCAGAGGCTGCAGAATATGCAGGACCTTCTGGAAGTTTTCCTGGACAGGCCCTGGCCCCAGAGCCGTCTGCTTCAGGGGCTGTGGCCATGAAGTCATTTTTCTCCTGATTGGAGTCATGTGTTTTCAGTTCCCTAGTAGTTGTTGAGTTCCCTCTGAGGCTGGGGCCTGGCTGGCTGCGAGTGGGAGCGTAAAGCTAGGGCCCAGGCCCACCCTGTTCCATCTTGGATTACNAGAGTTCAGGCTTCCATAGACCTCAGAAAAGACATTTGGGAGGGAGTGGGCTGCTGCAGGCATGGCTTGAATGTATGTTTTTTAAATTAGTTAACTAATCAATTAAACAGACACACACACACACACACAAAACCCCAAGGTCTCATGTAGCGCCCCCCCCCTTACTTCAAGCACACTATGTAGCGAGGGGTAACCTTTCATTTCTGATCTTCCTGCTTCCACTTCCACCTCCTCAGTGTTTGGATTACAACTTACAAGTGTGCAACACCGGGCCTGATGTATGCAGTGCTGGGATAGAATGCAGGGCTTTGTGCATGCTCAGCAAGCATGCTATGCTGTCCCCAGCAAGCATGCAATCCCCAGCAAGCATGCTACGCCCCCAGGCTGCTTCTGAAGTGACTCTGTACTTGTTTTCCAGCCCCTGAGCGGCTGGACCTGGGTCTCCAGACAATAGTGTAGCCAAAGGGGCCTAGAATCCCACAGCCCACTGCCNGGAAGGGGAAAGATGGGTGGAAAGCTGGCCTCCCCTCCCTGCAGAGTGAGACCTTCCTCTCCTCTGGGACATTTGTGCAGGGCCTTGTTCAGTTTGTAGAGTGGCCCTGCAGGCCTGGCTGGAAGGCTTTGCAGTGAGACCAGGGGACATGCCAGGTGACTCCTCACCTTGTCCTGTCCCCTCAGTGTCCTGAAAACTGAGTATGAGAACTGGCCCTCAGACACTGTGAATGTCCACCTGATGAAACAGCCCACCAGAGCTCCTCAGAGGCCCCAACTCATTCCATTCCCGGGTGGTGGCGAAGCAGGCAATGACCCATCGCCAGGGAGAGGCTCCTGGCCCTTGCCAGGGACCAGGTGTGACAGAGGCAGTAGGAACCATGATCTCCAAAGCCCCAGGTCCTTCTCGATCACAGCCATTGCACAGCTCACTGGAGCCACTGAGCACAGACACACCCAGGAATTTTTCTCAATGAAAAGACTTCCTCATAGCAAGTGTTTCGCCAGTGCCTCTTGGGCCGTGAAGGAGANTCCACTGCCTCCAAGTATGTTGAGTAAGCCTAAGAGCTTAATTCAAAAAATAACAAGGGCTAGGATGTAGCTGAGTCGGGAGAATGTTTAGTGTTTATGAAGCCCTGGGCTTGATTTCCAACACCACATAAACCCAGAGTGGTGGTGCGTGTCTGTCATCCCAGCACTTGAGAGGTGGAGGCAGGAGAATCAGGAGTTTAAGGTCAGCCTTGGCTACCCAAGACTCTATCCAAAAATAAATAAATAAATAAATAAATAAAAGGCCCACAAAGTCTGTGGTTGGAGGAGGCTGGCTACACAGCTGAGCTCTCCAAGTAGCCAAAGCCCCTCCCCAGGCAGGGCTCCCGGTTCCTCCTTTGTGTCTCGGTGGGCAGAGATGGGCATAGCCATCTGCCCTACAGCACCCATGCAGAGATGGGTGTACACACAGAAAGGTGAGGAAACCAGTGCCCCTGGTTGGGGAGGATGATGGCCGCAGGCCCCCAGGCTGGTCTCATCACAGAAGGTGTGAGCCTAGGGGGTAAGAAGGTACCGAACACAAATAAGGGAAGAAACCAAAAGCAGAGAGGGCTTGGTGGGGAAGCCAGGATCCCACTTCTCTCTTCAGCCCTGGGCTGAAGNGGCCTCTGTTCATCTTTTTCTCAAACAGAAGATGTTAAGGGTAAAAATGCCTGTGGGTTCCCAGACTGGCTGGGCACACTGCACATTTCAGCAGTGCAGAGAAATCTTAGAAAGTGACAGTGACACATTTTCTTGTGGCAAGCCCCAAGTGACTTGTAGACTGTCCCTTACCTCCCTGGATCTGCCTGTCCTTGGGTGCCAATAAAGGCTCCGAATGGAGGTTCAAAATCAGTCAGTGGGTTTGGGGTGATAAAGCATTCCACATCACACTGATATAGCATGTCTTCAAACATGGGGATACACGCCATAGACTTTGNGACAGGGTTTGAAATGTATCAGTCAGTATACACAGGTCACACTACAGTAACAAGCACCCTTCCCTCAAGGTCACAATGGCTTAGAGCACAGGTGACAAGCTTTCCCCATTAAAAGCCAGATAATAGATAGGTTTTCAGTCTGTTTCAAGTTCTTCATTTGAAAATAAAGTGGCTTCAGAGAGTGTAGAAGTGACAGGGTCATGTTCTGATAAGATTCCATCTGTGGCCTGAGGANACAGCAAAGTGTGTAACACGCTTGCCAGGCAAGCATGAGATGAGTTTCAGCTCCAGACTCCATGGGGAGAAAAAGAAGCATGAGGGGCCAGAGAGGCGGCTCAGGAGTGAGAGTAAAGAGGACCTGCATTCAGTTTCTAGCACCTACATGGCNGCTCACAACTGCCTGTAACTCCAGTTCCAGGGGATCCAACACCCTCATCTGGCCTCTATAGTCACTGAATGCACAGATGTATGTANAGGCAAAACACCCAAATGCATATAGTCAGAATCATTTTAAATCTGAAAACAAATAAATAAACAAACCAGGTGANACCTGAGGAGCTGCAGCCAAGGCTGACTGCTGTGGAATAATCCTTCTGTACACTGTGACTATGTGTTACTCTCATTGGTTAATAAACAACTGACTGGCCTATAGCTGGGCAGGAAGAGATTGGGCAGGAAAGCCAGACTAGGAGGATGCTGGGAAGAAGAAGGATGGAGTCTGGAGTAGTGAGAAGCCTCAAAGAGAAGTAAGATGGGCATGCTGTACAGAGAAAAGGTACCAAGCCATGTGGCAAAAGGTAGATAAGAAATATGGGCTAATTTAAAATGTAGGAGTTAGCTAGTAACAAGCCTGGGCTATTGGCCAAGAATTTGTAATTAATATGAGCCATAGTGTGTTTATTTGGGAGCTGCTGGAGGGATAGAAACTTCCGTCTGTAGCTGACCTCTGGGACACACACACACACTTCATTAATAAAAGTAGGCAGTGAGCCACATTTGGACCCTGCTCTGGTGTTTGCTGAACCCTGGCTTTCCATTGCAAAGACTGTTTCCATCTTTGTCCTGTGTAACAAAGTGTAGGGTCCAGCAGGACGCACGCTCCAGGGATCCTGACTGACAAAGGGACCATGTTCACTGTACTTTATAGAGGGCACGAAGTCTGTGCTCACAGAGAAGTACTAGGGACACCAGAAATGTTAAGCACTCAGGCTTGTCTCTTCAACAAAAGGGATATATAATCAGTTTTCCACCCAGAAAGCTGTGCGTGGATGTTGTTAATAGTCTGGTGACCTTTGTTATCTGTAGGGCCAGGCCATACCTGAATCCCCCAGACTACTGTGTTTATCCTAAATTCTTCTTTCCTAGACCTTTATCTTGAGTAATGCTTCTCAGTCATAGAACCCACCCATAGGAGAGATGTCACATGTAATTTAGAGCCTGATGAGCTCTAAATATCTGTATGACTGAGACCACACCAGATCCTAGGCCCTTAAACTATAGACTCCATCTTTATGGAAGAGGTCACACGTACTTTGCAGAAGCATTTTGATGTAGTCACACCTTAAGCTTTATTGTGCACATGGTGTTGAAATATTTAACAGGAAGCTTTTCCCCCAAATTGNACTGTACTTAAATATGTCTAAAATAAATTGCTTAGTGTTGGACTCCAAAAGTTTGAACCAGCTCTGCTAATGAAATCGTACTGGACTGAGTTTCCTTCTTGCCTCTTGAGGTTCGTTTCTCTACTGGCCCTAGAGCTTNCAGGGACCCCCACAGTATTTCCACAAAGACCAGACTAGCAAGCATGTTCCAGAAACTTNTAATTGTGGCCACCTTCATGCCTTCCACCCCATTGCATGGGCCGAGCAAGTCATGTCGCCGAATGCTACTTTAAGGGGGACAAGCAGATGCATGCTGTCATCTGCCCAGAGAGCAGAGAACAAGGTTGGGTCATGCCAGGACCCAGTTTGGGGAGGATTTTCCAGCATCCTGCATTTGCAGAGGAGATGATATGGCAAGCACCTGCCAGCCAAGTGGGTATGAACTGGGTGACACTCCCAGGCAGGGGAGGCTGAGCAGGGAATTAAGAACAAAGAAGAAAGTGAGCAGAATGTATGATGATTGATCTGGTATCAACTAAGAGACCAGCCTGGAGGGCATCCCCAGGGGGATAAACTGAGGGGAAGACCCTCCTTGAGTAGGAGTCACCTTCTAGCAACAACCCAGACCTAAAGTCTGAGGGGAAAGCAGGCCTGTCATCTATCTGCCTGCCTTTGTCCCTTGCTGGCAAATACATCAACTCTGCTGTTGCTCCCGCTGCCACCATCCTTCACTATTATCAGAATCCAAACTTGTCAGCCTTCCAGTGTGGACTAAAGACCAGCAGCTTCTGTGGGGCCTCTGAGCTCTCAGGGCCAACCAGGACTGCCGTGACAGCGGCCTCATGGGGTGGGGTGCCATCAGGTTCTCAGCCTCCCCAGCATACAGAGGCCATGGTTGGACACCCCAGCCTCTACGATGTGAGCTAACCTAATAAAGCCCCTTTGTGATATATTTTCATTTTATTCCTCCAGAGAACTCTTGACTAAAACAAGTAGAGAACAGGCCACCTCTCAGGCCTCAATTGGACAGCCCGAAGAGGGGATTCCCCAGGGACCAAGTACTGCTCTTGCTGTTCAGGTCTTTGTCAACTGTCCAGGCATCTCCCAACCACCTTTATAGAACTGCACCAACTTCATCTGACGTCCCGTCGCCATCCTGTGTCTTTGTCTCCATAGACTACGACTTTATAATGCTATTTATTTAGACTCTTAGACTAGGCCTCCCTACTCCTTAGCACAAACACCGTGAGCACAAGAGTCTCCTTCTATTTTGACCTCTGTACCTCTTTCTCATACCCGGCATGTATACAGTAGGTGCTCTATACATGTTTACAAAATCGAAGCCAGGCAGGCACAAGAGAAAAGGAAGAAAGAGAACCCAAGCCCCGGGTATACTTGGCTCAGTGCTGGACTCAGAAGCATTGTGGTGGTTCTGAGAGCCCAGGGTAGTCTGTGCATATGTGTGAGGGTCTCCTCCAGCCCACAAGCCATATGTGTGACAGTGATGTGTGGGGAGCAGGCAATATCATCCCCTTTGAGGCTTAGGGAGCTATCCGGGACCCTGCCACCTCTTCAGGATCCTGGGCTTTGCAGACCATGTAGGCCTACAGTACAAGCTGTGCCCTGGGACACTTGGTGCATCCCAGAGATAGAATTGTGGACAAACAGCCTGCTGTTAAAATTTGAAAGAAGCCAGGCGGTGGTGGCTCACGCCTTTAATCCCAGCACTCGGGAGGCAGAGGCAGGCGGATCTCTGTGAGTTCGAGGCCAGCTTGGACTACCGAGTGAGTTCCAGGAAAGGTGCCAAAGCTACACAGAGAAACCTTGTCTCGAAAAACCAAAAAAAAAAAAAGGAAAGAAAATGATGAGAGACTCACTGTCAGGCCTAAAGTGAACTTTGGAGGCAGGATGCTGGCATGAGGCAAAAGCTAGGCCTGCAGAGACAGGAGAAACTTTGCAAGAGAAAAGTGGAGAGTCTAAATATAGAACCCAGGAGGGGACGTAGAAAATGTCCCCTCGTCCCCAGCCCTGTGGCTTTTAGCCTCGGCTTCTGACATCTGGGCCCTGGGTATTGGGGATGGAGTGCATGAAAGCTTGAAGACCAAGGAATGTGGTGGAGACTGCATTTTATTTTAAATTACACCAAAAATGAATCTTGAGGGCTCTGAGGGTGGCTCAGTCAGTGGTGCTGGCCACGCAAGCGTGAGGACCTGAGTTCTGATTCCCAGCATTGGTGTAGCACACATTTATAATCCCAGAGCTGGGGAGATAGACACAGGAGGATCCCCAGGGTTTGTGGGCCAGCCAGCCTAGCCAATTGTGAAGTTCCTGCTTCGTTGAGAGATCTTGTCCCCAAATAAGGTGGAAGGCAATGACAAAGACATTGAGCATCAGCCTCTAGACCCCATGTGAATGTGTGTGGATATGCACTTGCACACATGCGCTCACACACACGATTCTTACCTGGAGCTAGGCTTGATGGATCATCCTATAATCCCACAACTGGGAAAGCTGAGGCCAGAGAATCATGGGGGGNTTAGAGTCCACCTGGGCTTAGAGTAAGACTCTGCCTCAGAAGTAAAGAATACCCTCATTGGCCAGTACACAAATGCAAGCAACTGTGGACCCAGAAGGCTGGGGGGAGAGGGAGACAGTGGTGCTACAGGGATTCCAAGGGCTCTAGGTGGCCAGTGTGCCCAGGAGGACAGCAACCAGGGGAGACTGCCACTGGGAGAAGACAGCATGGACCACCCTCTGCGATCCTTTGCTGAGCTCCACACTATGCCCCTGAGCCCCCAGTGTTACTGAAGACCTCAAGAGACACTGGCTGGTGACTATGGTGACCCGTGGAACCTGTCATGGGACCCACTCAAGCAGGTGCTGGGCTTATTGGCCTATTCTTGGGACCATGGCTGGCCAGCCAAGAAAAATCCCTGAAATTTCGGGGAGGCACGGACAACCTCAAGACTGCCAGACAAACNGTGTTGTCTCCTCTGCTGGCTGCCCAACCTGGGAGGCTCCATCCCTAGCTCCACCTACCAACAGAGGCAGAATCAGAAGTCAGGCATTTCCGATGGCTCTCCCCACCGGAGAAGAAGGCCAGGAGGCCATCGGGTGATGGGAGCCCTAGCACCAGATGCTGGCCTCCAAAAATAGCCCTTTCTTCCTGTGTTGGGGGCTGTGGGCTATACCCCTGCAGGAAAGCGGACGGAGCATCTGGAAGCTTCCAATGACCACACGAGGCACCAGCTGGCCCTTGAACCCTGGCAATCCTGTCCCCACCACTGGGCCAGTCACACATATACTCAGCTCCCACTTCACAGTTGATCCAGATTAGGGCCTCACAGGTAAGCACCCCAGGAGCCCTCAAAGAGAACTTTCTCTTCCTATCCCGGGGCGGGGGGTGAGGGGTGGGTGGGTGGGGAGGCTGTGGCCACTGTTTATGCTTATCCCCTGGAGATGCTACTGTGTCCCTATCATGGAGGCTGTGGCTGGACTGTGAGCAGGCGTGAGTCACGGGCCTGCTCAGCGGATTCTGTCTCTGGAGCCGTTTCCTGCAGATAAGCCCGATATACAAGGGAAACCTGGCAGGGAGGGCGTCCTCCCCAGAGCACTTCCTCGAGGCCCCCTCCTTGCCCCCCCAGGGCTCATTAGCCATTCCAAGCATAGTTTCAGCAGCACTAAGGGATTTCCTCATCAAAGTTAATTTCCTCCTAGGTTAACTGCACCTCTTGGCATCTGAGAGCATCCCATTTTCTTATTCATTTTTTTTTTTCACTCCAAGTTTCATGGTGAGTAGGGTTCCACCACTCTTTGGATACACAGGTGGGGCCCAGAGCCTGAGCAGCATGGCAGGACGGGACCCCCTATGGAAGCTGCCTCTCTATTGCTTTGTGCTGCAAGCTGGAACTTTGGCCAGGACTATAGTGAGGGCTGTAATGGATGAGTCCATTTTGGCAGCAAGTGTGGGTGCTCTGTGNCAGCTTGCAGCCCCTCACACCTCCTCTGGCCCTAGCCAGCCCCAGCCCTGTAGACTGGGTTCCTATCTAGACCCCTGCCAGGCCCAGNCATGGGCTCCCAGGACAAGAACCAGTACCATGTGGAGGGAAGGAAACCCCTTAGGGCAATCTTGGGTGGGGTGAAAGGGTAAGGGGCTTCACTTGAGCCCTAACAAGGTTGCTTGAGATTCAAAAATGAAACTAGAAAAACAAAACAAAACNAAAAAAACAGTTGTCAGGCAGCTGCCCTTGGTTGGGCCTAGGGGTTGCTGAGCATGCAGTGAGGCNCAGGCCTGTCGCATCCTGCAGCTGGGTCCTGCCTCCCAGGGTGAATTTTAGCTGGGATAGGTGATTTCCCAGAAGACCCACTGGTGCCGGCCTGGCAGGCTTTTCCCAGATGGAATCAGATAAGATGAGTTCTGTTTGGCGCTGGCCACTTAGTCAGGAAATGAAGTAGCACTGTGGGCTATTTTGGGGCAAGATTCCAGAAGGTCCTCTTTGGCCAAGTAGAAGCCATCATGGCCTTGCTGCTGGCAGGCAGAGGCAATGCACACTGGGAATGTGCCTGTGTCTGATGGGGCTTGTGGGCCTGTCTAGAACCTGCCCATGGCAGCGGAGAGTTACAGACTGTATCTATCGAATTCGGACGGATGGGCAGAGTGGGAACGGTCCTTTAACCCAAGGCTGGCTGGAACAGGGAGCTGGGCCAGGTGCTATGAAATTCAAGATCAAGCAGAAGGAAGGAAGGATGGATGGAAAATGTGGGCTGAATGGGTGGATGGATGGACAGTTGAGAGGAAGGAGACAGACAAAAATGAGATTAAGGAACAAACCAACAGAAGTCATTCCTAGAACCCCTGAGTAGCTGCACTAGCCTTAGGAACCCCCTGCCTGGAGATAGCAAGTGACTTCCCATGCAGGGACAGGTGCACACAGTTTCCCTACCATCATGCCTGNCACTTCCCCACCATGATGAACTATTATCCTTCTGGAACTGTAAGTTCAAATAAACTCTCTTCTTTAAGTTGCCTTGGTCATGTGTTTTACCATAACAGAAAAGAAACTAATATGGTAGGTGTGCTGGATAGTTTTATGTCAGTTTGACACAAGCTAAAGTCATCTGAGAGGAGGGAACCTGAATTGAGAAAATGCCTCCATTAAGATTGGGTTGNAGGCAAGCCTTTAAGACATTTTCTTAATTAGCAATTGATGGGGGAGGACTCAGCCCATTGTGGGTGGTTGGTGCCATCTCTGGGCTCATGGTCCTGGGTTCTATAAGAAAGAAGGCTGAGTAAGCCATGNGGAGCAAGCCAGTAAGCAGCACNCCTCCATGACCTCTGCATCAGCTCCTTGCCTCCAGGATCCTGCCCTGTTTGAGTTCCCGTCCTGACTTCCTTTGATGATGAACAGTAAGATGGAAGTGTAAGCCAAATAAACCATTTCCTCCCCAAGTTGCTTTGGTCCTGCTGTTTCATCACAGCAATAGAAATCATAACTAAGACAGTGAGTAGGTGTCCCCCAGAGTGACCTGTGCACAGGTGCCCCAGGAGAGAGTACCAGCAAGGAGGCCAGTGTCCCTGGCCTCGGGGGTAAGAGGTGAGCAGACAAACCCTATGTGTATTCTCTAGGGAGAGAAAGAACAGTCGGGGAGACCACAAGGCAGTCGATGTCAAGACCTCCATTAGCAAGCTTGATGCGTACTCAGACTACTGCATGCACATGCTGAGCCCGCACTGAGGAAGACNGGAAAGGTGTCTGAGAGCTGCTCACTGACGCTTGGTCCAACTCTTGAGACTGGCAGTGAATCCTAGTGGGAGGGAGTCACTCCTAACCTTCACCCGTCACTTCCCCTTGGTCACAGGCAGTTGAGAGAAAAGGCAGGATCTCACATCCATCCACCCAGAAGCTGGCCCAAACCCACCCTGATTGTCTGTGCTGACCAGCCTGGGGTCACACAGTCAGGACATCTGCCTTAATGACCAAGCCAGGAACTCCAGGAATGGCTGGTCCTTACTTCTTTCTTGAAAAGACTCAAAAAGAAGCCAAATAGGCTAGATGAATTGAGAGGAAATGCCATATGCCTCAGTTTACTGTTCAGTGACCCTGAAAGAGTACCATCCACATTGATCCTGGGAGTCAGAGAAATTGAGATATTGACAACGTCACAAAATAGAGGATTTTTCCTCATCCGCAACATGAAGGATTATAAGAAATGTCCTCTGGCTGGGTTGGTAAAGNGTTGCCTGTAAGGATAAGGAGTTAGATTCTCAGAACCCACACAATAAAAGCCAGGTCTGGTGGCACACACTTGTAATCACAGTGCTGTGGAGACAGAGATGACTGGATCCTGGGGCTCCCTGGCTGGCCAGCCAGCCTAGCCTACTTGGTGAGCTCCAGGTCATTGAGAGACTTTGCCTCACTTTTTTCCCCCAAGACAGGATTTCTTTGTGTAGTCTTGGCTGTCCTAGAACTAGCTCTGTAGAACAGGCTGGCCTTGAACTCACAGAGATCTGCCTGCTTCTGCTTCCCAAGAGCTGAGATTAAAGGTGCACACCACCACCGGGCTAGACCTTGCCTTAAAAAAACGAGGTGAGGAGGAGCCTGGAAAGATGGCTCATCAGTGAAAATGTGGGCTGCTCTTCCAGTGGACCCAAGTTCAGACCCCAGCACTCACACTGGATGGCTTACAACCACTTGTAACTCCCGCTTCAGGGGGAATCTGATGCCCTCTTCTGGTCTCCATGGGCACTACATGCATATGCATACAAACACACAGACACACACACATACATATAAATAAATGATAAGATGAATATTAAAATGAAAAGAAGTTTGGAAAGAGCCTGAGGAATGACAGCTGAGGTTGTTGTGTGTGACACACACAACAAATGGAAGGAGGGTGTTTGTGGTTCTCTGGCTGCAAGTGCCTTCCTGCAGCGACTTTTCTTAGCAGGGAGTCTGGGAAACACCACCTTCATTTAATGGTCTGAGTCTCAGCAGGCCTGGACTGAGCACATGATGAAACAGTGGTGGGAAGCGGGCTCCTGGGTTAGAAATGTCACCAGGCTCCTCTGACACCAGGAAACAGGTGTCCCAGGTCTCAGACCCAGNATGACACCACACCCTGGATCTCTGTTCCAGTGTGACTCAGAAGGGACAAGTTGGCCTCAGGGCACCAAGAGTGTATAGAGAGCAGGTTTTGTGACTTATCGGTAGAATGC
>LZPO01030507.1:836771-864743 GCA_001675575.1 Neotoma lepida
TCTTAGACTTCTGATCCTCCTGCCCAGACTTCCTGAGTGCTAGGATTACAGATGGGGACCACCATGTTTGTTTTGCATGTTGCTGGGAATGGAATCCAGGGCCTCATGTATGCCAGGCAAGCAGTCAACCAACTGAGCCTCATCCCCAGTCCCCAAAATCTCTCTCCTGAGGAGTCACTGAAGATCCCTGCTCTCTTGTTTTTCACTGGCCAGCGCTAGCCTCTGGCTTATCAGTCATTGAAACAGGGTCCTGTTTAGGNCCAGTCACGTGGTGGTGGGCAGAGCTTCCTGCTGTGTGTCATCTCAGCTGCAGGACCCCAGTCAGAACAGTGCAGAGCAGGATGAGCAGACACCGGTCCCTGTTAAATGACCCTTCTTGTGGGTGACTGGCCAGTGGTCACCGTCTCCAAACACAGTAAATACTCAGAAAAGAACAATTTCTCATTAGAACCAGGAAGTGCCTCTGGCCAACTGCACTGTATTTCCTGTCCCTTCCCTACCCCATCAAGGGCAGGGGCTGGGCTGGAGAGAGAGCTCAGAGAGTCTGAATCCAGATCCCCAGCATGTGCCTGTGACCCCAGCAAGTGCCTATAACCCCAGCATATGCCTGTGACCCCAGCAAGTGCCTATAACCCCAGCATATGCCTGTGACTCCAGCAAGTGCCTATAACCCCAGCATATGCCTGTGACCCCAGCAAGTGCCTATAACCCCAGCATATGCCTGTGACTCCAGCAAGTGCCTGTGACCCCAGCATATGCCTGTGACTCCAGCAAGTGCCTATAACCCCAGCATATGCCTGTGACTCCAGCAAGTGCCTGTGACCCCAGCATGTGCCTGTGACCCCAGCAAGTGCCTATAACCCCAGCATGTGCCTATAACCCCAGCATGTGCCTGTGACCCCAGCAAGTGCCTATAACCCCAGCATGTGCCTATGACTCCAGCAAGTGCCTATAACCCCAGCATGTGCCTATGACTCCAGCAAGTGCCTATAACCCCAGCATGTGCCTATGACTCCAGCAAGTGCCTGTGACCCCAGCATGTGCCTATGACTCCAGCAAGTGCCTGTGACCCCAGTATGTGCCTGTGACTCCAGCAAGTGCCTGTGACCCCAGAGCTTGTGGGTGGATAAAGCAGGACCTCTGGGGCTCACTGGTCAACCAATCTTGCCAAATCCACGAGAAAAACCCAAATTCATTGAGACCTTGCCTCAGAAGACAAGGTGGAGAATGACTGGGAAAGCTACCTGGCATTGACCTCTGCCTTCCACACTTGTGCATGTGGGCCCATGTACCCATATGCCATTCATGCACGAAAAAGAAAAAAGCTGCCTCANCCCTCACAGCCACCACTGCTGAGTTCGTGTTTCCTAAGGTGACCCTTGGCACCTGGCACATCAGAACAGGAAGGCACAGATGGTCATGCAGTAGGGATCTAACTCACTAAAGATGCCTAGCCTCACAGTGCAGTCAGCATGGTTCTCCTCCGATGCCTGACACTCACTCAAGCCACTTTCTGAAACCTGAAATCCTAAACTGAATGTGGTTTGTCATACCTGTCATCCCAGCACTGGAGAGGCTGAGGCAGGAGGATTGCCACCACTTTGAGTCCAGCCTGGGCTGTTAAGTGAGTTCAAGATCAGCCTGAGCTACAGGGTGAGACTGTCTCAAATAGGAAAATGAGAACAAAAGAAGTGTGATCCCAGCACTCAGGAGGCTGAAGCAGGAGTATTGCTGTGAGTTCAAAGACCAGCCTTGGCTACATAGTGAAAGAAAAGGAGAAGGAAGGGGAGGAGGAAGAGGGGAGGAAGAGGAGGAGGAGGGGGAAGAAGAAGAAGGAAGAAGAAGGAAGAAGAAGAGGAAGAAGAAGAGCAGAAGAGGAGGAAGAGGGGGAGGAGGGGGAGGGGGAGGGAAAAGGGGAAGAAAAAGAAGGAAGAAGAAATAATAATAATAATGTCACACCATGTCACACCAGCAACAGATGACAAGATCTGGGGTGCTGCATCCATTAGACAGACCAGCATCTCAGGACCCCTGATCAGACATTTTCCCCTGACCTCAGCACCAGCTGAATGGCCATGGAGGGCAGAAGCCTTCCAGTTCCTTGGAGGGATGTAGCCTCCTGCCTCTCGAAGAATCTGTCTGGAAGCTAACCTGGAGGCCCCAGCACGTTTTTCCAAATGGTCTTTCCTTCTCTCCAGACCACTTTCCTGAGGACAGGCCTGGGCTGGACCAAAGGCCCTAGGAAAAGGACTGCCTCCCTCTCCACTTCTCCATCCACTATCCTGGCACACTGGCTGGCTGGCATGGTCTGCAGAGAAACCACCTCCAGTAACTGAATTGTTTAGGAGAGCATCCACTGGGGTTACCATGGCAGCAGCATCTGGAGCCAGCTCTGGCTGTCAGCACAGCCATGCCTATGGTCTCCAGTTAGGTGGGAGAAATGAGTTCATGCAGTGAACCGGGGGCCTCCTTGACTCAGGGACTCTACCAGGGGACCTCAGAGACCCAAGGGGTGACCTATAGGGGAAAGTCATGAATCCCAGAGCAAGTCCGTTACCTAAATCCTCAAATACCAACAGCTCCTGGGTGCAGCACTTCCCAAGGGTTTTACTGCCCACTNACCTCAATGCCCAGTTAAGCAGCCTGAGCTACATAGTGAGTTCAAGTCTAGCCTGGGATACACAGCAAAATGTTCAAACAGAACAAAAACTTCCTGTAACACAACTTGGGGAGATCCAGATGTGGTGCTGGCCAGGAAAGATGGGAATAAAATAAGGGCTCCTCACTGCCCTTTACCAAGGCCCCAGAAAATCTCGGAGTCTGGGTTCTGAGATCCCAGTATGAGCACGGCNCTTCCCAGGGAGGCATATGGGATTTACAGAGTCAAGGACGTTAGACCTGCTTTTTGATCAGGACAGCCACCAGCCACTGGGCTGTGAATGGATTTTTCAGCTGAATTCTAGATCTGAGGAGGAACAAAAGGCTGGGGAGAAACAGCCACAGCGGCTGGAGGTGGCAGGAGAAGGCAGCAGCAGCCTTTGCTCAGAAGGCAGCAAGTGGAGGAAATTTGGATTGTGGGGTCTGGCCAGTAATCTCTGTGAGTAGGCTCATGTGCAGCAGAAGAAAAGCCCAGAGCTGCATTTGCCCATAGGTGACATTCAGCAAGACTTGACAGGTACCTGCCATACATACACCATGCACTGTGCTAGCCACTGGGGAAGTGGTGCATGCATGCATGCATTCAACAAGAGTATCTGAGCACCTTCAGTGAGTGGCTCAACTAAAATAAGAACAAAGCATTGAGCAGGTAGGTGGTCAAGGACTCTGGTGCTCAAACAGGACCACAGGAGAAGCATAGATGATTAAAAAATCTCTTGGTCAGCCGGGCGGTGGTGGCGCACGCCTTTAACCCCAGCACTCGGGAGGCAGAGGCAGGCAGATCTCTGTGAGTTCGAGGCCAGCCTGGGCTACAAGTGAGTTCCAGGAAAGGCGCCGCCAAAGCTACACAGAGAAACCCTGTCTCGAAAAACAAACAAACAAAACAAAACAAAAAAAACCTCTCGGTCATGAGGGCTTCAGGNATAGAAAGGGAGCAACAACAGAGGCTGCACTAGTCACCATAGAAGGATATGACAGTATGGCCCCATTTCACAGATAGAGAGACTGAGGCACAGAGTCAGAGCACCACATCCAAGATCACTCCAGTGGGGGGTGTGCTGAGTCATTGTGTAGACCTGCAGTTCCTCTCCAACCTTGGGGACCCCAAAGACGCTGGGCCCCAGAACATCCTGAGCCCTCTCTTTCCATCCACACTTTACCTGATCTGGGACCTAGAATGTCTGGAGGATGGCCAGGTCTCCCTCTGGATTCCTGGGTAACATGCGTCAGTTACAGCCCACCGGGAGGACTGTATGCAGTGTTCACACCCGGGGACTTTCTCAAACCTTCAAGTTTGCTTTTGATGGTCTTCAGCCATTTGGAGATGTCCTATCATCAGTGGAAACGGTCAGGCTCCCCATCCCAGGTCTAGCTGAGTCCCTGTCTATGTGGTCTCAGGTACAGACATGCGTGTCTTTCCAGACACAGCAGGAGCAGCTCCCAGAAAGCAGAGCAGGTAAATGAGGCACTATCTCCACAGAGTGTAGCTTGGAGGAGGAGGCCCCCTTTCTGCAGCTTGGGTCAAAGAAGCCTAAATCTACCCCTGCCCCACAGAACGGCATGTGAACAGGTCTCTGTCCCTCATAGGTCCCTAGTGTTCCTTCCTTCCTCTTTTTTTTTTCTTGGAGTGTGTCTGTGTGTATCTCTGTGCATGTATATGTGTTGGTGTGAGTACATGTGTGTGCAGGTACATGCACATGTGTGTCTGCCTGTGGAGGTCAGAGGTCAACCAACATCTGGTGTCCTTTTTGACTGCTGTCCAACTTGTTTTTTAAGACAGGGTTTTTTGAACCTGGAGCTCAATAACTTGGCTAGACTGGAACGTACCCCAGGGGTCCCCATCTCCACATCTCCAGCATTGGAAGCACATGCCACGATGGCCTGCTTTTTGTATGGATGCTGGGGATCTGAAATCAGGACCTTACGTTTATGTGGCCAGCACTTTCCTGACTGAACCATCTCTCCAGCCCCAAACTCTCCACTTTCTCTCTCACTCATTCTTAAAAGAAAAATAAAATAAAGTAAAACAAAAACTTGTATAGTACAGACAGATGATGGAGCAAACACCAGCATTTTCACAGACCTGTCCCCAAGCATCAAGGTAGAGTCCTGATCTTTCATCCATAAGGTGGGCAGGCCTGCCCAACCTTGTTTTCCATGATATAGTCCTGTCTTGGGGGGCTGGAGATCAAAGAGCCTGGAGGGCTCCATTCCCACGGGTAGGGGTCCAGGGAGCTGCATCAGCCACTCAGCAGGCCAAGGGCAGGCATCCTCCAAGCCCCCAACCCTCCCCACCCGTCCAGGCGGCCCCCCGAAGCGGCCTTGGGCAGCAAGGGCCTCGGGCCCCACGTTCAGTGTCTGTGCTGAAGCCCCAGGGTGGGGAGGGAATTCCACAGGGCTCATGGTGATTTATAATGGAAACCTTGGTGCGGCTGGGCATTGTTCTCCCTGACAGAGCGAAGAAAGAGACCACTAAATCCCAGCCCATCAGAAGCAGTGATGGAGCCGGCCGCGTCCGGCCGTCCCGATGCCCTCCACCACAACAAAGTGGCCTTTTGTGATTTATTACATTTTTCTCCAAAAACCTTCAGCCATGCACAAGGCCAGCCCNGATCCCCAAGTGGGCTGTCCCTCACTGTCCTGCTGAGGGAGACGCCAAGTGTCAGCCTGAATAACGCGCCTTCAATACTTCCCAGGAGCCGGCCTGGCTCCAGGGATAAAGCCGCCCCCACCCTTTCTCAGGCTCCTCAGGCCTGAATGAAAGCCGCCCCAAGCAGGCTGGCGACAAGTGGCCACCACGCCACCTGGCCTTCGAGCAAGAGTGGACTGCCTGGCCTGGTTTGGTGGCCAGCCCCTGCTGGTAAGGGCAGGAGGGCTCTGACAGGGTGAGAGGTTGCTGGAGGAAAACTTCCAATGCCAAGAAGTTGGTCAGAAAATCCAGGGGCTCCCAGGCATCCTCAAGGTGCCAGTGCGACCTGGATAGCCCAGTGCCCATGACCAAAAAGTAGAACTATCAGTCACATGTAAACTATAGAGTGTTTTTTTTTATTGATCATATGTTTGCATATGTGCACAGGTGCATGTGAGGAGGGGTTCACATGTACACATATGCGTGCTTGTATAGCCAAAGGACACTTCAGAGGTCATCCTTCAGGCATCATCAATCTTGGTTTGAGCCAGAGTCTCTCGCTGGTCTAGGGCGCACTGATTTGGCGAGGCTGTCAGGCCAGTGAGTCCCAGGGATCCTCCTGAGCTCTCTCCCCATTGCTGAGATCACAGGTGCACACGTCCACTTCTGGTTGATTTTCGTTCTTTAANGTGGGTACTGGGAATGGAACATAGTTCTCACGTGCTTCAATGACAGCCGTCTCCCTGCTGGCCCTGCAGAGCCCTCTAAAAGAGTAATTTCTATGTTCCTTTCAAAGTCGAACCTGCGCAGTAAATCTTGGGCAAGTTCATTGATTGGTTCATTCATTCCTTCACACATTCATTCATTCATGCCTGCTTCACCACCCAAGGCTTTGGNGAACAAGAAAGCGGGATTGTTTGCTCTCTGAGGCCTTCAGGGGATGAGGGTGCGAGTGTGGTATGGGGGCCAGGCTACTGAGAGGAGGATTCTACCTGACACTACACAGAAGCAGAATGATCCTGTGGTAAACAAAAGCAGGGCCCCTGTTCAAATTGGAAGAAGCTGTTTTGACTCCCATAGCAATGTAGAACCAAAGGCAACAGGATAGCTAGCCTGGGGTAACCACCAGACACTCACTGGAGACACTGACCCTGATCTGGTACTCTCCCCTCTTCCATTGGGGTGCAGCCCACAGCCCAGCCCCAGCCCCTCGTATAGCACTCTCCCCAAGCATGCTGAACCTGGTGCTTGCATTCCTTCCTGTGGTTGCAGCAGCAAATTCTTCAGGATGCCCGCCTTGAAGATGGACTCATCTTTATTATCTACGTGGGGAAACTGAGGCCTGGGAGCCAGTGTCCAACCTCTGCCTACCCTGAGGGGCCTGAGGGAAGCCCCCTTCCCCATCTCTCCTGCAGCCCTTAGCTGCATGTCTGACTCTGGAGCAAGCCTGAGCCTCAGAGGTTTTCTTCTCTCGCTGCTACAATAAACTCCTCTGGCAAAAGTAGCTTGAGGGGAAAGNTTTCTTCTGACTNCCAGTTCAAGGCTACAGCCCATCATGGCAGGGAAGTCAAAGTGATAGAAAAGTGGGAAATAGCTAGTTACATCATGGTGTCCCCTGCCTCCTGAGAGCTACAGACTTGGAAAGCAGGCCACCGCCATGCCCAGGTTCAGGCCCGGTGAGGAAAGCCACCCATCCGAAGCCAGGTGATGGTGAAAACAGGACCGAATACAGCCCAAAGCAGAAACCTGCCCCGTTGGGCCCAGCCTCACCTATGTTCCTCAGATGTCATGGCTGCCTNTGTCTATGCTAGAGATGTTTGTTACACAGTGACTCGTGTCTATGTGGCTGACCGTGAAGAGCTTGTTGCTGTCTTCCTTTTTTTCTTGAGGGCTGGCTCTAGCTCTACCCTAAGACTCAGCTCCAAGGNTACCCTACCCTCAGCTTGTCCTGACCATATGAGAGGAAGTGCAGGAACCCCTGGCCTGTGCACAACAGCTNTGCATCCATCCAGGTTTATGCAAGGAAGACCCAGATGCCAGTACACCATCCAACATCAGTGACATAACAACAGCACACAAGGACCAAATGGCTTCTAACTAGATGAGCCCATGGGAACACAGATGCTGCCCAGGAGACTCAGTGATGTTGTTTGAATCTAGATGGTCTTTTAATAAAAAAAAAAACCCAAAGCCAGATATCAGAATGAAAGCTGAAAGATCAGAGAAGCAGAACAGCCAGCCACTAGTTCTTACCTCTACGAAAGCCTCATCCTAAAGAGAATGAGTTCCTGTTTCCTCATGCCTTATATACCTTTCTCTGCCCTCCCATATTATTTCCTGGGATTAAAGGTGTGTGTGCTTCCCAAGCAAAGGCATGAGGTCTCAAGTGATAGGATTAAAGATGTGTGCCACCATGCCTGGCTCTGTTTCTCTCCTAGACTGAATCAATCTTACATAGTCCAGGGTGGCTTTGAACTCACAGAGATCCAGACGGATCTCTACCTTCTGAGTGATAGGATTAAAGGTGTATGCCACCATGCCTGACCTCTATATCTAATCTAGTGGCTAGCTCTGTCCTCTGATCCTCAGGCAAGTTTACTAGGGTACACAATATATCACCACAGCTGGGTCCAAGGCTTGGTCCCCGGGAGCCTCGGCCTATGCCTGATCCCCCACTCTGAACTTCCCTTTTCTGAGGACTTCCGGCCCCAGTGGATTGGAAGAACGCAGAAGGCAGTGAGATCATTCATCCCAAAGCCTAGACCACAACAAAGACAGGGCCCAGGCTAGCCCCTGGGTGCAGGCTAGCCTGCCACCCCTCAGTTGTACTCAGGAAAGACTTTCTCAGTTGCACAGTAGTGGGTGCGGAGAGAAGAATGGAACTTGAGGGAACTGAACTGAATCAGACTAAATGATGTCACATAAACAGCCTGGGCTGTCTCGTGGGTCACGGGGCAGCCTCGTCTTCAACACTGTGTTGGAAACAGGGCCCTGTTTTACTCCTTCTAGGTCTCTATACACAGGTGAATTNAGGGATGAGAAGCCCTGGCCTAGAGACACATAGCTGACATGAGTTGATGTGTTTCCCCAAATTGCTGTCACTTTGTCAGAAAACTCCAGGAACTAGGGATGCAGCTCAGTTTGCCAGTGCTCTGGGTTTGATCTCCAGCACCCTACAATTTAGTGTGGGCACCCCTGTGATCTCAGCACTGAAGAAGCAGAGGCAGGAGGATTAGGAGCTTAAGGTCATCCTTGGCTACATAGCTATTAGAGGCTGTCTCAGAAATCAACAAATAAAAACAAAACTCTGCAAACGACCACTGTCTCCTTCATCTGTTTGTTCTTTGAATTTGGCAGGGGCTGGGGGCATGAGAGCACTTCCTGCATGTTGGGAACTGAGAGGTCCAGGAGGGTGCCAAGGTGAACTGGACATGGATGCCAGTTGCCAACTGTCAGGGCTGCATCATGTCACAGAAAAGACAGATACAGATCCATCTAGAAGGGTGTCAGGGAGAGGTAAGCAATGTTTGAACAGATGAGCATACCCAGGGCACCAAGGGGAGCCCTGCAGAGATGTGGCATCCAGTACAGCCTTGAAGGCAAGGGTGTTCAGAGGGCAGGAAGGGGAACAGAATTAGGCCAAATGAGCACACAGCAGTGTTAGGCNTGTAGTAGCCACACCAAGGGGCTAGAGGGTCAAGCAGAGTGGCTACAGGGGAGCAGCTGGGACATAAAGGTGCTGGATCAACCAGTTAGGAGCAGATCACAGGCCTGCCCAGTCTTGTGAAGAGTTTGAAAGTAGTTCNCCACCCAGCCCCTCCACCTACACCCTCTGCCACGTGCCATGCAGCCACTCCTCCTAGGACAGAGTGGACACCTGCACCANGGNTGGGCTTTGGCCAATGGGACACAGACAGAGATTTGAAGGCCNTTGCATGGTGTGCTGGCTAGTTTTATGTCAACTTGCCACAAGCTAGCAAGCTAGAGACATCTGGGAAGAGAGACCCTCAGTTGAGAAAATGCCTCCACCAGATTGGCCTATAGGCAAGTCTGTGGATCATTTTCTTAATTAGTGATTGATGTAGGAGGACCCAGCCCATTGTGGGTGGGGCCAACCCTGGGCAGGTGGTCCAGGGACGTACAGAAAAGCACGCTGAGCAAGCCACAGGAAGCAAGCCAGTGAGCAGCACCCCTCCATGGTTTCTGCATCAGTTCTGGCCTCCCTTTCTTCTTCAACGCTTTTGGTCATGGTGTTTTATCACAGCAATAGAAGCCCTAACTAACACACAGCANTTCACCAACTCCACGAGAAGGTTCCAGGCAGTTCCCCGAATCTAAGGNGGCCCCTACCAGAGCTGGACACAGCTGGAGGAGCTGGGAACTCATGTCACTCTTCTCCCTGCTGCTCCCCAAAACGTCTCCAGATCCCAAACCTCGCTTTCAGTTCAGACACCGTGAACATGAACTGGTGGCTCAAACAAGCACTCATCTCACATAGTCACAGGAGTCCAGGGTCAGATCTGGTATGGTGACGACCATGTCCTGGTTCTGCAGTCTGACTCCCCCACGTCTTCCTCTGGGTATCTTCTTATATCTGCAGTCTGACTCCCCCACGTCTTCCTCTGGGTATCTTCTTATAGGTCACTAATACCAGGATGGAGCACCATCCTCATGACCCACTCCCTCACCAAGGCTCCACCTCCGAATACCATGACCTTCAGCATTAAGTCTTCAGCACAAGAACTTGGGGACACCGGCCTTCAGGTTTTGGTGAGCACATAGACCAAATCCTTGTCTCAGGCTCCACNTGTGGAAAAATCCTGCTGAACACAGCAAGTACACGCTACAAGTCCTGGGGAGTGACAGGGACCCGCAAGAGACAAGGAAAGATTTACTGAGGCCACACTTGCTGCTTGTCTGACACTGGAGAAGGGCTCACGGGTACAGCCAAACCTCAGAAGTGAGAAACAGCTCACAAGTTTCCACTTTGCCCTTCCCTGAAAGAGGAGGGGATGGGGGTTAGATGCCATGAGTCCCAGATCCTTTCCTGCTGGGTGCCTCCTAGGCCCACATCCATCCCAGAGCCCNACACAGACACTGATCTGACAGCAATGGTCTCTTGCTAAGTACTTGTGCCTAAGGCAATGGCCTCCTCCTTATCCCTGAACTAACCAGTGTGTTNCTCCTTCCTGGACCCTGATGAGGCCTCTGCAAGTGAGTGGAATGGGGGTGTGTAGGGGGGGGTCTGGCTACAGACCCTTTTTAACCCCCACTGGCCCTGTTGGCTACCTCCTCCACCTCCACCTCCAGACACGCAGGGCAGGCCACTATGAAGGCCTCGTCTCTGATGGAGACTCTCCGTGCAGGCGGTGGTGGCTTGTCAGTTCAGGTCACCCAAATCGAATGTGATGGTAAGATGGGACCTCCAAATTAGGCCAGCATTCTGAGGTCTCACTGATTGCAGCCTGCACACAAAGACGCCCAAAGGGGCCACCCAGGGGTCGTTAATTTGGATGGGGTCCATTGTTTCCACAAATTAGGACACCACGAACACACTGCTTTCAGGAGCCCACACCACCATCAGAACTTCTGAGGGTCCCGAGTTCCCGCTGGCAGTCCTTCGAGGGAAGACCACCCACTGAGGAGGATGAGTCCGGGTCATTCCCAGACTCAAGCACAGATGGGCACAGAGGCAAGGTTGGCTCCATGGGCTCCCCAGCTTGCCTGAAGAGTGTTCTGGAGAACCAAGAACACCTCTTCTCTGAGTGGAAGCAGGTGGAAATTCCTGACTATCATGAAGGGTTTGGCTCTGCATTCTCTGCACCTCATCCTAGAGACCAAGCTTCCAGCACTGACACACTGGAGACCAAGCTCCCAGCACCTATGCCAGCCTTTGAAGAGCATGCCTACACCATCTCCAAACCAACACAGGCAGATGCCACACACCCCAGCATCCATAAAAAAGCAGAATGCCAGGTTAGAAGACTCGGAATGCATCTTCCCCAGTTCAGAAAGAGTAGAGCTAAGTCACACCACACTCAAAAGGGAAAAGTGGTTCAGGCAGACAATGTAGGATGAGGGTCCCTGCCCTGCACTGTAAGAAAACCATACCACTTGGTGGCCCCATGAGAAACAGAAAGGTAGACTTGTTTCTGAGTGCTAGCTTAGGCACAGGGTCCTGGAACACAAATGTGACTGAGGACAGCATGAGGGACAGGGTCAAGTGGCTCCTGTCTAGACAGTTCCTGCCAGCTGCATGCCAGGTAAANCCCTGGGCATAGGCCCTGGTGCTTACCNCAGAGAGCTCTCATTCCGTGCAGGAAGCTCCAGGGATGAGAATGGAGTCACTACCAATGGAGAGGTCAGGCAAGCCAAGACCTCAAGAATGATGACATCTGGCTCCATGGGATGCTGAAGCAGGGGTGCANGACAGCTCCCTCGATATCAGTGTGTACTAGGGAGTAGCTGCTCTGGCCCTGGCACACAGCACTGGTAACATCAGAAGGCTCTGTGTCCTCCTGCTCCATGCTGAGCCCAGAGCCTCTTGTCTTTTCTCTCTTCACGCCCAGCTTCCACCTGGGCGGAGGACTTTTTCCCAGATGCATGAACTTTCACATTCCCAAAGGGCTTCTTTCATAGACCTGGTCTTGGTGACACATGTCTGTAATTTCAGCATTCAGGAAGCAGAGGCAGGGGCATTTCAAGTTCGAGTCAAGCCTGGGATACAGAGAAAGATCCTATCTCCAAAAACGAACAAAATTATTTTTTTTTCAAAAAGCAATACATAGAGGGCAATTATAAGTGAAATCAGAATTTCATGAAACAATTCAGCAATGTGGCTCTAGAGCAATAAATGGGGCATGTGTGAGAAGAAGGGAGACAGGAGGTAACTATCAAAACCCCTATGGGGACCGTCTGGGGCTGGAGTCTCAGGGCATCCTGACACAGAAGACCCCATGTCTGGAGGAGTGTCTACCCATTGGTGCCTCAGCTCCGTCCGGGAGGGTGATGGGTGGTCATATCAGGCTCCCCCTAAGTCTCAGCTCTGCAGGATTTCCTCCCATCCCCCCAGCCTCCCACTTAGCAGGTATGGATCTCCTGGCCTGCAATCCTGCTGGAGTGCCAACCCCTCCAGGAAGCCAGGGAGACCTGATTTCCCCCGGTTCCCACGCCACCTTCTCTGGCCTCCTAACAAGCTGCCTCTGTGTCCCCTGAGCCCTGGGTGTGAATGTCCCTGCTGTGGGGACAGAGCTTGCCACCCATTGTCCCTCTGGCTATGGTGCCGACACAAGACGGGCATCTGTAGAGTTCACCCACTCCTCTCTCCCTCAGCATCAGTGTGAAACCCATCAGGGCCACACCACCTGCCGCTGGGCCAACGGCCCCTCTGACGGTTCATCTGCTTTGCACTGCTGAACCAAGTGGAGGTCCTGGACGCTCCCAGGAGCTGGTGGAGGAGGGAAACGCACAAATGACAAAGGTGACATGGACCCAGGCAACACAAAGAGGCAGACTGGAGTCAGTAGCCAGTTCCCACCACAGCTCTGGCCTTTCTGCAGACCTGACCCAGAGCAAGAGCATCTCAGGACCCTGCAGCTCCCCAGGGATGGTTCACAGGAGTCCAAATTGGCCTGGAGTGGTGCCCAGGGCTTCTGGGGGTGTGACTACAGCCTTCAGGGGCACCAAGGGTTCTAATGAGAGTCAGTATCATCTTCCCTTTGGCATGCTGGGAAAAGTTCCTTGAGCAGGGTTGAAGGGTTCCTCTTAGACTNTTCATGTCTTCTCAGAGCCTCTGACTCCTGGGAGAGTAAAGTCCACTGGTAGCTCTCCTCTCCCCAATTCTTCCTACTGCCAGGATGAAAGTGCAGATGGGGTCTGCGATCTAAACTTATTTCCCAGTGAAAATCTTAGACAGATGAGCAATGTTTATCTAGGCTCCTCCCCTGCATTGGGCTGAAGGAGGCAGCCCCTTGGGTAGAATCTACATGACCTCATAGGCAGGTGCCCCTTGTTCTACAGAGGAGTCTGTGGGAGGCCGGTGTGGCCAAGGTCGTTTGCACAATGACCTAAGGAAAGCTGAAGGAGCAACAGGCCTCCTGACTCCCAAGAGAGTCTCAATCAGACCCCAGGCACCAGCCAGGAGAAGGACAAGATTCAGTGTTCATCCCCAAGCCAGGTCCCATGACCAGGCTCCCTGCTATGGGAGAGGGGCTCAGACAGGGATGCTGGCTCTGCTGGTCACACAAGGCATGTCCACACCCAGGACAGCTTGAAGCCACCACAACTTCACTCTTTCAACCTTGTAAGTGAATGAAAAAGAAAGAAAGAAAGAAAGAAAGAAAGAAAGAAAGAAAGAAAGAAAGAAAGAAAGAAAGAAAGAAAGAAAGGAAGGAAGGAAGGAAGGAAGGAAGGAAGGAAGGAAGGAAGGAAGGAAGGAAGAGAAAAAGGGGGCCATGACGGCTCCTAGCTATGGTGAAGGTTTATTGTAGATAAAGGGGAGAACACAGCCAAAGGCAGAGACGTGTGGGAGGGTCCAGAGGGAACATGACCCTGAGCCGGGCCATGAGAGGAGATGGGGGAGGGAGGACCAGAAGATCAAGAAGCCAGGAGGGTATAGAGTAGACAAAAGGACTGGAAAACCAAAATGGCTGGATTATATATGGAAGGGCAGGTTGGAGAAAGACAGCTCAGCCCCTGGGCTGGAGAAGTTTAGGGTAGGGGGCAGGGCATGCCAACCATTTCCTGTAATAAGTAGGGACTGAGGGATGCTGGGAGAACCTGGAGGCCAGCTTTGACATGTTAAATAGTTACCTCAGCTAACCATTTGTCCCCAGTTTGAGACCTAACAGCACCTGCCACTCTACAAAGGAGGGTAGGGAGGCCTGGAAGGCAGAACCTTAGAGCTAGCTGCTCCTGGGCCCTCCTGTGTGCTGAGTGTGGCCAGCCAGGGAGGGGTGGGGCATCCAAGCTGACTTCCTCAGCTTTCCAGTGCTAGCAGGGACAGGCACACCCCTCAGTAGACTCAGTCACCTTCAGCAGCCTCTGGTAGTCCTTATCCTGTCTCTTATACACATCTAGATGTGTATAAGAGACAGGTGGCGAGATGGATGGATGGATGGATGGATGGATGGATGGATGGATGGATGGACGGACAGGTAGGTGGATGGATAGGTCAGTGGCTAGATGAGTGGTGGGTAGGTAGATGGATGGATGGTAAATAGGTAGATGGGTGGGTAGCTAGGTGGATGGATGGTGGGTGTGTGGAGGGATGGATGGTAAGTGCATGGGTGGATCAGTGAGCGGATGGAGACATGGAGGGATGGGAGAAAGGAAGAGAGATTGATNGCTGCAGTTTAAGGCTCCCCCTTCCTGGAGAGACAAAGCTCAGCAGAACCTTTAACACAGAACGTGTTTGTAGATCCAGGCATCCACAAGAAAAATATATAAATACATACATGCCCCTTCTCCNAAGGACTAGGGTCATGCTCCTTTATAGCTGTTGCTTTCATATCCTACAGAGAAATGTTGACTAATGCCTACCTAGTGACCATCCAAACAGACAGGAAGTGGAGCCCTGCCCTGGAACAGTGTCAGGCTGCACAAGTGCCCCTCAACCCAAGCACCCTAGAAAGAGCACGCTGCCTACTGCCTCTCTCGGCAGCCTCCATCATGCAAAGCACCACNGCCCGATGGCCCCAGCGTCATCTCACTGTCCCAAGTCCTGGAGACCGAAAGTTTAAGACTGAGATGCGGCATGTCTAGCTGCTTACAACTTCTCTCCTCAGCTTGCAGATAGTGTCTTCTCCCTGCCGCTTCACACGCTCCTCATCTGTACATCTCGGACTCCTTATCTCCTCTTAATCTGAAGACAGTCAGGTGGACTAGGGCCTTTATTCTACCCTAACTGCATCCAAGCAAACTCTGTCTCTAAATGAGGACTCACTCTGGGATCTNGGGGTTAAGATTTCAGCGAATGACTTTGAAGTGGAGAGTCATAATTCTCCTGTACCTCTTGGCTATGCCAAGGCCCTGAGTTCAGCAGAAGGAAGAGCATTGTGCTCTTCGCTCTGGGAGTCCCTTCGGGCAGCACCATACCATCTGAGGATCAGCCATGCTCTTGACGTGGAGTAGAGCCTCTGCCTTCATTCATCAGTGTCCCGATTGTCAACCTCTTGACCTTTCTTCCTGAGTTCTCTCTCTCCAGGATGGACTCTCTCCTGAGCCCTCAGGCCCTGATGGGATCCCAGCTCCTACACATACACCTCTGTACCCTAGGGCCTGTTACTTCAGCTCTCTGCGCTTCTGCGTCCTGCTCTGTGAGTGGGATCATGTAGACCCTACTGCATAGGTTCCTTAAGGATCAAATGGTAAACTTTCCAGATGTTGGAGAGAGAGCCGTGCCCAAGAACCACAAGGGCATTGTTGGCCAAATACAGGAAGAGGATATCTTCACGAAGGCTCTGGACTCTTCTGTCCCCAGGAACCTCTTGGGAGTGTTCCTGAAGGTGTTGCCATGGGTGGTTACAGCCTCGGGCCTTAGAAGCTGGGGAAAGGGAAGGGCCTCAGTGCTTAGATGAATAGCCAGAGGGGTTCTTTGCCCTCTGGGGCCACTCCACAGCAGCTCCAGCCACATCCTGTTTGATTAGAGAGAGTTAGGCCCAATGGCTGGCAATCTTTCTATTTGTTTACAGCGNTTTTTCAAGTATATTCCTGGCAAGGAAGCAGAGACAGAGCAAGACCCTCAAAGCTGACCTGAGGGTGGCTGCAGTTGCTGGTGGTGATTGCCTCCAGGTGAGCTGAGGCCAGAAGCCATGAGCTGTCTGAGGAATTTCAAAGGAGGGCTTTTGTCTGAGNCAGCCCAGCCAAGAGCTCCTAAAGGCAAGCTCTACACACCCACAACAGAAACTCTTTCTCTCAGGGCTGCAAGAGAATGGGAAGGGCCNGGAGTCTAAGTTGTGAACCCTTTTNTAACACCAGAAAGCAAAACCTGGCCTCTTCATGGTGCCACTGGACTCAAGTCCCATGTTCTGCAGCCTTCTACGTAGAGAGCCTTGAAGAGCCAAGTGCCAGGCAGCCCTGGGCTCAGCCTCCCCACCAGGCCTCCCTGGCCTCCCAGAGACAGAGATTCTCCCTGATGCCTGAAGATGAGGGCCCAGAGGCCCAAGTAGGGAAGAAATTTGTTCAAGGCCCAGTGATGCTTCACGAGTCCAGTTTCAAAGTGTCCCTGGCCCTAGCACCTCCTTGTCCACCTCCAGTGTTTGCTCTCTGGATAATCGAGTGGATCAAGCCTCTTTGTTAGCGTAAGATCTGAGGAGCATANACATGGATCCCTTCTCTCTCACACATTCTTGGACGGTGGAGACGGACTCAGGCAGTGTGAAACAACATGGGACCNGTTCTCAGCCTTCCAGGGACTCTGCGACTGAAATTGCCATATCCTGTATCAGTGAGTTGATACCCCATATAACCCCTTAATAAATAGATTCATTATCAGTATCTGTGGATTTCGATTCCTGAATTATCTGATGCCCAACNTGGGGCATGAACCCAGGACCCTGGGATTAAGAGTCCCATGCTCTAATGACTGAGCTAGCTGCGCTAGTCTTAAACTGACTGGGCTAGCTAAGCTAGCTTAAGCTAGCTAAGAGGCCAGGCCCTAGGGGCTGGTACCCCAAGGTCATAGCTGAAATGATTACTCACTACATCTGGGGTTTGATGTTGTTTGTTCGTATGTGACAGGGTCTCAAACTCACTATATAGCCAAAGATAACCTTGAACTTGTGACCCTCCTGCTTTCACCTCCTGAGTTCTGGGGTTACACTTACGTGTGCCACCACACCTGCATCACCAAGGATCAAACCCAGGGCTTATTCGTGCTAAGCAAACACTATCAACCAAGCCACATCCTTATGCCAAGATGACACAGAGCTTTCTGCTGGGAGAGCTATGGCTGAAGAGCACTCAGGCCAGCTACTGTAGTGGGGGCCTAGAGCACAAGCTTGGGGCCATCACCCTGCCCATGGCTTGAAACCTNCCCCCAACACACATATCCTTGCTCTACATAGGAGAGAGACATCATCTGCAGGGTGGGAGGACAGGGGACAATCTTGGAGATATGTAAGCCTGGGCCCCAGGAAAGATGCTGTGGTGGCTTATCTTGGTTGTCAACTTGGCTACATCTGGAATTAACAAAAACCCAAGCAGCTAGGCACACCTGTGACTTTTCTTGATTCTTGAGGTAAGAAGACCCACCTTAAATCTGGATCTTTTGAGATGGGAAGAACCACTGTAAATCTGGGTATGCTTTCTGGCCCTCTCAATGGCAAGTTCATTGATCCTATTGCTGAGTTATTCCTTTGCTAGTGATAGAAACTGCTTCTTCAGGATTCCAATGTGGACTGAAGCTTGACTGCTCTCTCNGACCTCCCTGGGACTCCAGCACCAGAAGGGACTGCTGAGACATCCAGTGACACAGCAGTTATCCATGGACCGAATAACTATGGGATCCTTGGCCTTTCCTTCAAGAGACAGGCACTGTTGGGCTACTCAAACCACAGCCTGTAAGGCACTCTGATGATTACGTGTGTGTGTGTGTCCTGTCTCTTATACACATCTAGATGTGTATAAGAGACAGGTATGTGTGTGTGTACATACATTCAGTCAGTTCTGCTCCCAACTAATACAGATGAGAAGGCCCATTCCATGGCAGGGCTGGGGACTGCCTAGGCCCTACCCAGATGCAGACAGGAAGATGTGAATGTCAGTCAGCATGAGCTGCCACATTCCTGAGGTCTCCTCCTGGCCTGGAGCTGCCNGGCCCCTCCCCTGGCCAGCCTCCTTGGGGGGTCCTTTCCCCAGCCATTCCCCTGCTCTGTCAGGGTTTCAATCCAGGGCCCCCCAGCCCCACCCTGCCTGGGATTTCAAGTTTATTCCCAGGGGTCCTGACGGTGGCTTCTGCCTCCTGCCCTTGGGCAGGGTATTTTCGGGTATCCTCTAACTGAAAACATCAGAAGAATGCTGGAAGCCCAGCGAGTCCCCAAGGCTTGGGTGCGGTGTTTGGAGCTGCCAGTGAAGAGGAAAGGGCAGGAAGGAAAGCTCAGAGCAGGGGGAGGAAGCCCCTAGGAGCCAGCTGCAACCAATAGGACCATGGGCAGACACAGGATACACAAAGCCCACAGGGGCCTCAGGGACATCGAGAAAGCTGCTCTTGGGCCTGAGGATGTCAGCCCTGTCTGTACACCCTCACCCTTTGGGCACTCCCTCACCCTCCCTGCATCCCCTTCCTTCCCCTGAAGCAGGAGGTGAATCTACAAGTCCTATGCAAGTGCACCAGGGTCAATTCCAGCCTAGAACCAGAGAAGAGGCCACATAGTGCACATGGTGTTGGCCTCAATAGACTCCTCAAGGCTCTGACATCCATGAGGCATGCCACAGGNCCTTGCGGTGGCTGATTTCTCTTGAGTGTGACATTTCCAGAAGCCCCCAGGGACCTGCCATGGTCCAGGAGAAACCAGATCCTTGGGGCATCTTGCTGGAGGCCTCGCACCCCTGAGAAATTGAGGGTTCCCATTCCTATCCTGTTGTAACAGCCTGGTGGCCAGCTCTGCCTCTGTGTCCCTTATCTTTAAAGGTCTCTATGAGGATCAGGACAGAGAATCTTTGCCTTAGAAACCACTGATCTGTAGAGACGGAAACTCAGGCACGGTATGGAGGTCTGTTCCCACTCTATGGGTCTAGTGACTGAGGNCCCTATGCCACCTGTCTGTCACTCACATCAGGAGCATCTTGACATGTATGAATCCCTGAGGCACCAGAGACCTCCCTCCTGCATGGTCTGCCAAGGACTTAGCAGGCTCCCAGGGCAGGGCTTGGCACATCTCAAGCCTTAGAGAGAGAAATGATTACTCAGCAGCCATGGTTGCAGGGGTGGGGCTGGCCAAGACTCCCAGTGGCTCTTTTGGCTATAGCAGTCTGGGTTGGGAAGCTGGCCAGGGCCACCTCGAGCCACCACACACCCCTCACCCCCAGTGACTCCTCTGAGTCCCTGAGGTGGGGATCACACCCGCAGCCTCTCCTGGGACAACAGGAGGGCACAGAGAAAGAGCCTTTGTCCTGCTCTGGGGAAGGTCCTGAGTAGCTTCTGGGCCCCTGGGCCATGTGGGCAGAGGCTGCTGAAGAGCCAGCGGGTGGCCCACACAATGGCTCCTTGTGCCACGGCTGTCACCATGCTCAGCTGTCAAGGGTCTTATGCTTGGGATGCATAGCCATGACAGGCCACTACACACACAAAGGCTGTCGTCCTCAGAGCCACAGGAGCAATGACCTCTCTGAGAACACAGGGCCTGCCAACCACCAGCAAGACACAGAGACCTGAGTACAGAAACGGACATGAGAAGCCAGAACTACCAAGATGCCTCCATGGGGGCAGAAGTGTGGTGGTGGTGGGCGAGGCTCAGGGTGCTGCCTCTGCACAGCCCAACCTTCCACAGCTTGAGACCTAGCTGAGCCTCATGTTCCCGCACTTGGCTGTGGTACCTGAGCCCTGAGGCCACAGATGGCTCTACACCTGNGCATGGTCAACTATAGGGGACTATGTGACATGAAAGAAGAGGATCCTGGGCACTTGTGGCTGTGGTCCTAGATGCCTACTTAGAACTTGGACCTGTGTGTAGCCACCAAGTATCCCCTGGGACAGGAAGGGACTTGAGTAGGACCTCTGTGACCAAGGGACCCCATCACAGACAGTGCTCAAGATCTCAAAGGGACTTCAACCCCCTTTCAGAAATCATTGTCCAAAAACACAAACACAAAAGCCTTGAAGACTCCGTGGTCCTTCCAAGCTCTCTGAAGGCCTCCGAAGGCAGACACCTTGACCCCTGATGAAGACACACCTCAGCCTGGACCTCTGGGTCCTAATTTTAGGGGGTGAAGCAATGGTGCCTTCCGTGCCCCAGTGGCCACAGGGACAGGCCTGTGAGTCCTAAGAGGAAAAAACAACTTGGGGAGCTTTCCCACAGGCCTGGGGTATTTTTAGCTATGGAGCCCAGAGGCTTGTTAAGAATAGCTTTGGCCAGTGGGAACGTGCTCCTCCACAGGCTGCCAGGGCTCCCAGAGCCCAACAGATAGTGAGTGCTCACTTAAGGGCCAGAAAGTGTCCCCATGCCACTGCTACTCTGGGACCNGGTCAGGACCAATCTCACCTGCAATCAGAAAGTCAAAATCAAACTTAGAGTTTCTATGGCTGCTACTGGGCTGCCTCCAGGGGTGTAGGCAGGAGTCCGTGGACACAGCGGGGAAGGTGATGATGCCCTTTCAGGCAGGAGGGGCCAGAGGGACCACGGTCAGAATGATTCCCTGGAGGCAGGGTGCNGTACTCATGTATCCCAGTGAAGGCCTGGGGCTACAGGCCTCCCATCCCAGGAGAGGTTGCCCCAGCATCGGTCAGAAAGGCACCTGAAGTTTGGTCTATAGCTCAGCCAGCCTTTGTCCCTCAGCCCTGCTCACTGGGATTCAGTCCAAGCCCCAAGGAGAGAGGGAAGGAGCCAGGCTAGTATGAGATAGACTATCCAGAGTCTATCATCTAAGCCCATCTAATAAATCACCTTTGTAATATGTATTACTTATTGTTAATGGAGCTCAGAGGTGGTTCGTGAAGACCAAACTTCACGTGGAGGTCTGAGGACAACTTTAGGGGTGGTTCTCTTGTTCACCTTCACATACATTCCAGGCATCAAACTCNGGTCATCTGGCTTTTGTGGCAAGCTCTTTTACCCACTGAGCCATCTTGCCAGCCCGCTGCTCTTTACGNAGAGTGTCTCTCACTAAACCCAGAGCTCATTGATTGGACTAGGCTGGCTGGTCAGTGAGCTTCAGGGAGCCTCCTGTCTGTGACTGCTCATCCCCACAGCACTGGGGCACAAGCTGCTGAGCCAGCTGCTTTTAAAAGATGAGTTCCTGGGACCAGACCCTTAAAGGTCTGAATCTCAGATCCTTAAGTGTGCAAACAGTTCACTCACTAAACTTACCTCCAGCCTCCAACCTTGTTTTGTTTTTTTAATTATATGTATGTGTGGGTATGGTATGTGCACATGAACGAAGGTGCCCTCAGAGGCCAGAAGAGGGTGTCAGATTCCTCGGAGCTGGAGTTACAGGTGTTTGTGCATCATTATGTGGTGCTGAGAACTGAACCGGGTCTTCTGCAAGAGCAGCGAGTGCTCTTAACCATTGAGCCATCTCTCCAGGCCTCTCATGGAACCCAGAGCTTACCCATTCAGCTAAGCAGGCTGGCCAAGGAGCCCCACGGATCCTCCTGTCTTTGCCTGCCCAGCACTGGAGTTACAGTAGGGTGCCACCACACCTGGATTTTTACATAGGTGCTGGGGATGGCACCAGGTCCTCACAGCAAGTGTTTACCAGCTGAGCATCTGTCCAAGCCTGGATATTCATTCTCCACCCTCTTCTCATGCAGCCACCTGCCAGCCCCTGCCCCCATCCTATGAGCATGTCCTGTGGGACAGCCACCGGGGNCTGGAAGACAGTGAAAACCCCAGCCCAGGCCTCTGGGAGTGCCGGCAGTCACAGGGAAAGGACACCCCAGAGNAGAATAAGCAGGTGCAAAGGCTCAGAGGCTGGGCCAGGGAAGAGACCCACAAGGTAGGAGACCAGATGCAGAGGCTGAGAATATGGCTCCTCAACCATCAAGAATGAAAAGGACAGACATGCGGAGCCAGATCCTGCCTGGGGCCTCTACGGGGAACTGGGCCAGCTATACCTTGACTTTAATCCAGAAAGAACTGGGCAGACATCTAACCTCCACATCCANGAGAGAAGCAATGTGGAGTGTCTCCCTTTGTAGCCTAAGCTGACCTTGAAATCCTGATGCTCTGGCTTCAGCTTCCTGCGGGCTAGCAAGACAAGGACACCCTGCCACAGCTTGGCCTAAGGGTCTATTCTTTCTTCTCACATTCTGTGAATTTGGTCCCCAATCCACCGTCACACTAAATTCTCCTAGGTACTGTCCATTCGCCCCTCTCTTCCCATTGCACCCAGACAAGCACCCACCTTTTTCTGACCTGTGTGGACTCAAGTTCAGAACATCTGAGGGGCTATCTGCCATGGGATTTTCCTTTTCACAGTCTGTGTTAGGTCCCTGCTTGTCTTCCCAGATAGAGAGTTAGGTTCCTTTTTCACACTGAATCATATTCTATTTATCAGATGGGCCAGAGTCCACACACAGAGACACACAGACACAGACACACAGACACACAGACACACAGACACACACACACACACACACACACACACACACACACACCCCTCACTGGAGGACACCAGGCTTGTCCTCAGGTCCTGGTGATAATGACTAATGCCATCCCAGACTTGCTTAGAATATTCAAGAAATACTGTGCTTTCTTTGGGGTTCCCGAGGCAGCTTGAGGTCCAGCAGGGGTACGGAACTCTGGAAAATGAGCTATGTGGCTGTGCAGCAGAAGGGACTCAGGACATCCCAGGAGCCCTTCCAGGACAGTCTTACTGCAAGGTCCAAACAGAGACGGCATTTGACAAGAAGTCCTTCTCTCGGGAGAAGACTGAGGATTCCCCCAGCCCAGAACTCTGGCTTATGCTGAGTCTGTCAAGGAGAACCCCTTCAGTCCCTGTGTGTGGCCAGCACAGAACGCAGCCTGGTGGCAGCCTAGAAACAGGGAACAAGGGGGAAAGAGAACCACCTGCCTGTTCCCATCTTCGCCTCTGCTCTCTCAGAGCACCAAAAAGGGCAGCGCCCCTCAGCCACCTCCTCACCCGCCACTTGGCCCTCTCATCTCACTCTGCCTGGGAGAAACCCGAGCTTGCTCAGGTCAGCCTGGAGCCAGAGCCACCTGGGGGGATGTGGGTGGCCTCCTGGCCACTGGGGACAGGTTCCGGGGGCCTTATCAGAGCTCATCTGGTCAGGCAAGCAAACAGGAAGCACTGGACAAGATCCTTCCCTTCCTCCATTGTCATCCTCAGATTGTTCCCCACACAGACTCCATCCGGCAGCCTCATCAAGAAGCCTGGGAGGTGTGGCGGCCTGCCCCGGTCCCTTCAGGGCTGGCTGTCCTGCAGAAGTGGGGNCCCAGCTCCAGACCATGCAGCTGTCAGATACACAGGAAGATGGCAACCCCAAATTCAGCTTTCCCAAGCNCTAGAGAACAGGGAGCCAGCCCTGTGTGGACAGGGGCTCTCAACCTGCAGGGACATAGAACAGCCCTGGCCGAGTGTCCCAGTGACTCTCAACAAGTGGGGTCTGTTCAGAGCTACACCTTCACAGATTTCTACATCGTTGCCTGCTGGGAGCTGGGTGACAGAAGGCTAGGGGGACATAATTGTCTGCTGAAATTNTATCATGTGNAATCCCCTCCTCCAGCACAAAACACAGAATGCTGCCACCTCTACAGACATGNAAAGGGGTGGCCTGGCTCATGGCATGTCTNTGAAGTGTGTACAGTGTTCTCAAGCCTGTGGGGGAATGGCCACTGCTGCTGAAAGCCTTGGGCTAGCTCGGGGAAGGGAGCTACAGAGGCCTGCCCCATAGCCCAGACCAAGGGAGAGGTATGCTCATTTAACCCTGCCCACTGGACACACACACACACACACACACACACACACACAGGTGCCTAAGGGTAAACACACATAAACAGGCTGCTCAAGGATCTCCCACACCCTGGAAATAACCTCAGTCTTGTTCCCTGTGGTACTGGCTGGGACCAGCTGGGTCTGTGTGCCTTACCCACACACCAAGGTGTCTCTGCCCATCTGACAATAGCAGGTGCTTGCAAAGCCAGCCAGCTATGCACTGTGCCACCACCAGGCACCTTCCCTGGGTCTCCAGAGGACCTAAAGCTATCTACTGTGAGCACTCAGCAGGAGAGAAGATAGACAGGTCCTACTGACCTGGGGCCCAGATGTCCTTAGAGGAAACTGAGGCAGGAAGGATGTGGGCTCAAGCCCCAGACCCAGCATCTCTGTCCTCAGTGCCAGCACCAGCTGGTGATCAAGTGCCTCTGTGAATGATGGGGCATTGAGGGAAGGAGGTGGAGGAAAACCCAGGCACTAGTAGAATCTGGCTTCAAGTGATAGAGCCAGTTCAAGTTGCTTAGGGTCCAGAGGAAACACCTCACCAAGGTTTCAGGCATAGCTGACTCCAGAACTCTGTTTCTCTCTTCTTCCCTGAGATGGGGTCATTCCTATGAAAAACACCCTGCCCTCTTCCCCTTAGATCCAAGCAGCCAGGGCCCTTTCACTCCCAAGAGCTTGAGTTTTAGTCCTGGTTGATACTTCCTGGTGTGATGGCTGGTGGTAGGCATCCCCGTCTAAGCAGAGGTTCAGCAAGCTCCACTGAACTTAGACAAGGCCATCCATGGAAACTGGGGTGCTGTGGCCATGGTACATGTTGAACAAGCCAACATTGTAGATATTCACAACTGCATGCATGTCTAAAGAGAAGATGGGTCAGCAATGGAACATTCTAGAACAATGGTCAGGTGGTTGGTAGAGATGATCTCAAGTCCTACCCTCGGGTTCCAGTCCTACCCTTCTCCAAGAATGGAGTGTGCAGACAGTGAAGAGTACACACAGGGGGCACTTTATTTCCAGTTCAGAATTAACAACCTTAAATGGGACAGCACAACTTCAAACAGAAGGCCGTGTGGGGTTTAAATGAATCAGGNGTGAACTCTCAGCATCGGTGTGATTCAATGCCAGCGAGAGCTGCATTGTGCTGGGAAGTGTTAGCTCAAAGCCCTCGACCGCTTCGGGATGCCAACTAGGAGTCATCCCTTCCAGGCAGGTCTGCAGCTCTGAGGAAGCGTCTGGAGCAGGCTTCTAAAGCGACTAGCAGGAAACTGCCATGGAACCAATTCCCATCTGACACGGCATGCTGTCGGCCTGCAGTCACTGGCAACGTCCTGGAGGCTGGCTCAAGCTAGCTCCCTACCAGACAGGTTCCTCCATCTCCAGAGTCCTGACAGCCCAAATTCATAAGACACCAGCTAGTGTCAGTTGAACCCTAAATGGCTAAATGTGGACATCAAAATAGGATGCAAAATAGGACCAACTGAGGGAAANAGATCAAACGTGTGGGGGAGGGGAAGACCCTGAGCCCACCGTCAGTGGCTAATGGCTCAGAGTTAGGGCTGCAGGCCTTTCTCTNCAGATACTTGTGAGAGTATTTCTTAAAGTTCCTGGACCCTTGCAGGCCACCTGCCACTTCAGAAAACTTTGTATTAGGAGTTCTACATACCGCTATCACTGGGAGAGCAGGACTCAGTTCCAGCTCTGTCTGTCCCAGACAGCTTGGACCATTCTGAGGGGCAGCACCTGGGCTTGTGGTTCACGCCGATGGAGTCCTATATGTGACAAACTTCCTGAGCTCCATGGGACACTGCACTCTCCTTCCAGAGTCCCTTGGNTTTGGGATGAGGGCAGAGCACAGTGGGTGAGTTGTATTTGTCTGGTCTGTCTGTCCCCAATGTGTGGCCTCAGNTGGACACCAGGACCTGCCATCATTAGCCTCTTCAATCACGTCAGGGTCTAGACCAAAGCCATGGGGACAAGGGGCTTGTAGAGGCCTGTGGGACTATGGTCTCCCCTGTGTGGCTCCCAGCACAGTGCTCAGGAGCTCAGATTAAGCCTGGGGCAACTCAGCATCTGAGAGCCAGCAAAGGAGGGGCTGCCCAGCTGGGCAGGAGCNGCAGGTCCTTGTTCCTCAGAGCTAACCCAGCAATCCTCAAAGCAGGGATGGAGTACGTGGGTCTCACATTGTACCTTGAGGCAGGACATTGTGCAACCTCTCTGGGCTCACAGNACACAGCACTTCCAACTGGGTGACTGCCATTCCCTGTTCCCTGAGGTGCATGATGGGTCTGTTGATAGCTTTGGATGGCAGAAGCTGGAATGTGCCCACACGTAGTCTGGGGCCCAGGAGAGCCCTACAGCTCTGGATGCCCAGGGCCTTGACTTCAGGAGAGCACCATGTACTCTGGATGAGTTCCTTCGGCTGCTGAGGCTCGCTAAGCATGCCAAGGCTGGGGAGCAGGACGGCCNTCCTGCACAGCACAGTGGCCATNGCTAGGCTGAGGAAAAGAANCTCTTTGGGAGACAGTGCTGAACAGGAACCCTCCCGACTCTGCTCCCANNNTGAAGCCTATGGAGATGGTCTACTTGGCCTGGNAGGNTGGCATCCCCCTCACTGCCCACCCTGCCAACCATGATGTCAGGCAGCTATGGGNTTGCTAGNAGCCTGAGCCTTNTTCACTTCCTCTTGATTCTTANCCCNNCCATTACCAACCCTAGCCCAGATTCCAATGGATGTGACAGCCCAGTGACCAGGGGCAGCACTCTCTGCCTTCCAAGGCCCTACTCTAGGCAGCTGCCCAAGAGTCCTAGGCTGCACACACACATGGGGCCATTTTTTGAATTCTTTGGGAGTGAGAGCAGCCAGGCATCAACAGAGCCCTGTTCACAGGGGCCAGGCTGGCAAAGAGAGAGAGAGAGCAGCTATTGTGCAGGCCCCATTACATGCTGCAGGATGGTGCCAGCCCACCAGGCTTGTGGCACAGCCTCAGAGCAGGGCCATCTCACAGATGAGGAGGATCGCAAGTCCAGGGGCTATTAGGGAGGAAGGCAACTGTCCCAGAAGGGAGACCACAGGGCAGCCATCTTTTCCCAAAGAACAATGAGGTTGGGACAGCTTCGTTACAGGCAGGCTGCTTTGAGTGTGTGGAGTCAACTGAGGTCCCAGGCTAACTGACTGTCCACACCCNGGCCTGGGGTCTCAATCCCAAGGGTCCATATTGGCAGTGCTAAGGCAGACACAGGTAGAGGAGAGCCAGGCCCATCTGTTCCCTCTGGGCAGCATCCTGGTCCCCTCACCTCTGAGTCACACTTTCATCAAAGAACAGAAATCCACACATGACCTAACGGAAGAGCAACATCCATAGTGTGAGTCCTTGAGCAGTGAGTGACGGGATGACAGGAAGGCTATAGACAANCAAGAAGAAAGTGGATAGAAGAGGGGGAAGTTGGGCTGGGGAGTTGCTCAGTTGGTGAAGTGCTTTCCACACACACATGAGGACCTGAGGTTGGATCCCCAGCACCCACATGAAAGGCAGGTACAGCAGTGTGCACCTGAAATCCCAATGCCAGGGAGTTGGAGATAGACGGGTCCCTGGGGCTCACTGTCCAATGGGTCTAACTGATTTGGTAGGCTCCAGGTGCAGAGAGAGACCTTGTTTCAAAAAAATGAGGTGGAGAGTGACTGAGGAAGAAACCCATGATTAATGTCTTAGTTAGGGCTTCTATTACAGTGAAGAGACACTCTGGCCACACCAATTTCTACAAAGAAAAACTTTTAATTGGCGCTGGCTTAGAGTTCAGAAGTTCAAGTCCATCATTGTCACGGTGGGAAGCATGGCTGCAGGCAGGCAGACATGGTGCTGGAGAGGTAGCTGAGAATTCTACATCCAGATCCTCAGGCAGCAGGAAGAGAGAGTAACACTGGGCCTGGCTTGAGCATCTGAAACCTCAAAGCCCACCCATCAGTGACACACTTCTTCCAACAAGGCCACACCTCCTAATAGTGCCACTCTTTATGGGTCTATGGGGGCCATTTTCATTCAAACCACCACAATTGACCTCTGGCCTCCATG
>LZPO01030507.1:869691-883830 GCA_001675575.1 Neotoma lepida
CCCCCCCTCACACAAGGTCTTCTTCCAGTTCCCTTCTCTGCTCCAGAGCTGGCTTGGTACCATTCAGTGAGCCCTCCACCCACTGTCCCAGGCTCTGACCTTGGCAATCCTTCCACTTCTCATCATCCATTGACNCCCAGGTGATTTCAGACAGCTNCTGAACCTAGGAAGGGCCGGGACTCATTTGGAGTCACTGGCATGATAGTTAATATAGACTGTCCACCTGACAGTCTAGAATCAACCAAGAGGCACACCTCTGGGCATGTCTGTGCAGATGAAACTAGACTAGGTTAACTGAGGTAGGAAGACACACCCTGAATGTGGGGGGGGGCACCATGCCACGGGCAGGGGTCCCAGATGGAAGGAGAGAGCAAGCTGAGCACGGGTGGCGTGCATCGCTGTGCTTCCTGATGAGCAGCCGCTTCCTTCTTCAGGCCCCCTGCCTCCCGACCACTGATGCGCCGCACCCTCAGACTGAGGCAAGGCACATCTTCCCTTCAGTAAGTGGCTTCTGTCGGGTGTTTTGTTACAGCAGCAAGAACAACTACCACACCCCGCTTCTCTGCACCAAGGCCAGGACTTGAATCAGGGACATCTTGGCCCTGGGCCATGTAGCATTCCTGAACAGGCACTCAGCAGCCACCAGCCATCCAGGCAGACCCAACTCTCTGCTAAATTGATACTTTGCAAAACGCACATGTTTCCAATTTCAGAATGGGGCTGGAACTTTGAAGCCTGGGCAGCCTTTCCCTGATGTGGTGAGGACAAGAAAGGGAAAATGCTCCACAGAGACCCAGGGGCACCCACAGGCTGGAAGTGGATCAGAAAGCGGCCTCTCTCCTGAGGCTGCAGCGGCTCATGGCGCACTTGAAAGGACCTTGTATCAAATTCACTTTGTTTTTCTGGCTTCTCCTTGGTGCCTCTAATGCGATGATGTTGGAGTTGAAAACACACAGGATACTGGGTAAACAGAGCTGCCTGTCATGATACACAAGTCTGGGATCTCAGCTCTGGGGAAGCAGAGGCAGGGGATCGAAAGTTGAAGTCATTCTCAGCCACGTGGTGAGTTTGAGAACAGCCTGGGCTACCTGAGATCCTGTCTCCAAAACAAAAAGACAAATAAGCCAACCAACCAAAGGTGACCTTCTTGTCACTGGCAGGCTGGAGCCCGAGAGCCTCTCCCTGTAGACTAGAAGGCTGGTGAGAGGCCCCCATCTGCCTCTACTGCCTCCCGGACACCTAGCAGGTACCATCCTGGCCTCTGACCGCACCCTCTTACTCTGTTGTAGTTGGGTATCACTCCCAGGACCATATATGGCAACAGAGATTAAAAAACAGAAACACAGCAAAGGGGTTAAAACAAGTCACAGCTAGCAAGGGACAGAACCAAGCCTGTAAGTCAAGTCTGTCTGAGCACAAAAATGGACAGGNCAATGGTACCCTGACCTCCAAGGAGCTTATAGTTCCATGAAGCCACTGGTCTGAAATGACATCAAAAATTCCAAATGGAGAATTCTCATCCTGAGGAGGTGTGAAAGGGGTCCCAGGGACATGGAAGAAGGAATGTCTTGGATACCCTCTACCAGCCAGACAAAATGTGGGCAAGGACTGACCCTTGCCTTAGCCATGGGAAGGTCACTAGGAGGGGTGAGGTGGGGACAGAGACTATTCACCTTGGGCTGGAGAATGCAGAAAGGGCAAGGAGACAGTGAAGGAGCCTGGGCTGAGCGAGTCTTATCTTAAAGGCAAACAGGGAAACCAAAAGAAGTTTCAGAAGGGAAGTGTGTTTATGCAGATGGGCGCAGAGGGTGAGCCACTGCTGCAAGGCATCTTGGGAAGACTAGAATCCTGCCTGGAGGGGCTCTTGAGTCGGGAAGGGTCACCATGCAGAGGTTAAGGGTGGGCTTAGGGAGCTGAGAGCAGAGGGAAGTCCTGATGGGCAATGGTCTGCCCTACTCTTCTCCAGCCATGTCCAAGCTCAAATTCAAAGGTGTTCCCAAGGGCACTGAGGGGACTTCAGGTAGCAGGAAGGGGGCTGTGAGCATGCAGGACTNGGNTACTGGGATAAGGAGGTAGAGAGAAGGGAGTTCTGGGGTCAAGGCCACCTCCTGGGATGTGAGAGGGCCGGAAAGAGGTAGGGGCAGAGACTCCCAGCCTGAGCTCCTTGAAAAGTGAAGGGTGTCCTAGGACCAGTAGGGGACCCCAGGAGGGAATACCAGGGGTGATGGCTCAAGTTCAAAGCCAGGCACTGGGGCAGGAAAATAGAATGTTCTGGAAGAAGGAAGCTCAAGGAGGGCCCTTCCTGCCCCCAGTCCTCAAGCATGGGCTCTCTGCCTCAAGTCCTGCACAGGCCCCTGGAGCTGTCACTGAGCTGTGAGAGGAGAAACCTGAGTGGATGGCTGACTTCCTTCCCTGGTCCTCACTGTCTGGGATCGAGTCTGCAGTATATCCACACAGCTCCCCAGGAGTCCCTCAGCTCACCCATCACCAGAGCTGTGGGTTTCTTTCTCCTGTTGCACCGAGGATGCCTGGAACCAGCTCTCCTATGTAACATGCCCCTACCCACCCAGTCATGATCTTAGTCTGGGAGGAGCCCAAGCCAAACCTGTGGGTGTGGTTGACACCTGCATTAAGTTCCAAGGTAGGAAGGAGCAGGAGAGAGTGGAGAGGTCTGAAAGGGAAGGTTGGAGCTTAGGGGTGTCTAAACTCCCTCAGGTCAGGAGTGACCTGTTAGGTAAACAGGGTCCAATGTTTTAAACTGTTGTCCTTAGCAAATACTTCCTTTCATAACAGTAGGGCCCTGTCACACACAGCCCCGCAAAGCCACTACATGGTATTCTCTGCCAAAGGAGCTGAAAACTCACATGGACACCAAGACCTTCCCATGCCCATCCACAGCAGCCTGACTCACAGTCACCTGCGTGGAAGGTGAAGGACACACAAATGTCCTTCAAAAGGGAAGGGTGTAGAGAATGTAGTGCCAGCAGACAGTACAAACGTAGAGGACAGTCTCGAACTTCTGATCCTTCTTCCTCCACCTCCCCATTGATACAATTATTCCGTGCCTGGTTATGCAGAGCTGAGGACTGAACCCAGGACTTCGTGTATGCTAATTTGAGCACCCTACGCACTGAGCCATATGCCCAGCCTTCTACTTAAGATTTCTTTTGGGTTAAAACTGCTTGCAAAGTCAGGCATGGTGNTGCATCCCTTTAGTCCCAGCACTTGGGAGGCAGAGGCAGGCAGATCTCTGAGAGTTTGAGGCCAGCTTGGCCTACATAGTGAGTTTCAGGACAGAACCTGTTTCAGAAAGAGAAAACAAAACTATTTGTTAAAAGAAGGCTAGGGTGGCAGATACAAGAGGGGAAAGGAGATGAGGGAAGGAGCCAATTGTTAGACACTATGCTTGAAAACACCATTATAAAAAAGAAAGAAAGAAAGAAAGAAAGAAAGAAAGAAAGAAAGAAAGAAAGAAAAAAAGAAAGAAAGAATTATGTAATGCATAATACTTTGTATACTAATTTTAAAAACAAAACAAAATAAACTTGCTTCCAACAGTAAAGTCTATTAATTTTATTTGACTTTTATATTTAGACATTTATTTGGTTTTTTTGTTTTGTTTTGTTTTGTTTGAGACAGGGTTTCTCTCTGTACCTTTGGTGGCTGTCCTGGATCTCGCTCTGTAGACCAGGCTGGCCTCGAACTCACAGAGATCCGCCTGCCCCTGCTTCCAGAGTGCCGGGATTAAAGGCGTGCGCCACCACCGCCCGGGTTTTTTTGTTTTGTATTGAGACAAGTTTCTCTATGTAGCCCTGGCTGTCCTGGAATTTGCTATTGTAGACCAGGCTGGCCTCAAACTCACAAATATCCAAGTACTGGGANTAAAAATGTGCACCATCATGCCTGATATCTCTGGCTTTTCTTTGACTCTTATTAAACTCTGGGAGGCTACACCTACCTCTGAGTCCTCTGTGTCCCCCTCTCTCCTTTTGCCCTCTCCCCAGAGTCCTTTCGTGGTGATATATTGTGTACCCTAATAAACTTGCCTGAGGATTGGAGGACAGAGCCAGCCACTAGATTAGACATAGAGGACAGACAGTGGTGGCACACACCTTTAAGCCTATCACTCAGGAGGCAGAGATCCATCTGGATCTCTGTGAGTTCAAGGCCACACTGGAAATAGAGCCAGGCAGTGGNGGCACACACCTTTGATCCCAGTACTGGGAAGCACACGTGCCTTTAATCCCAGGAAGTGACATGGTTGGGCAGAGAAAGGTATATAAGGCATGAGGAAACAGGAACTAAAGCAGTTCAGCTGAGACCCTTTCGGGTGAAGTCTCAGAGGCTTTCAGTCTGAGGATTCGTGGAAACAGGATCAGCTGAGGAGTTGGTGAGGTGAGNTTGGCTGTGGCTTGCTCTACTTCTCTGATCTTTCAGCTTTCATCCCAATATCTAGCTCCGGGTTTTTTATTAACACCGTTTAAGATTTGAACAACAGCTTGCAGCTCCAGAGACTCAGGGTGAGAATGTAGAATGGTCAGACCAGCTTATACCCTGCCAGGCACCCCGCACAAAAGCATGGCAGGACTGGGGAGCTGGTGCTAGCTAACAACCTGGTTTTGACTACCCTCTGACATGGGCTGCTGCCTCAATTCAGATTCCCAGGTAGCATCTGCCAGAATGAACCCAGAATGTCCATTGCTGCACAGAGTCACACTTGAGCCATGGTGTGACATGAGCCTACATTCTGCCACGTACATGAACACTATGAAAGAGCCCCATGGCACATGGCCTGCATAGGCTGTCTGTAGGCTGAGCTGGGGATAAAACCTCCCTTTCATGAGCCTGTCTGGGATGGAACCATTCCCCTGGGCCTGCAGCCACTGCCTTGGCTCTGATGTTCAAAGGCAAGTTGTCAGAGACTTGACCCAAGGGANATGCAGATCACTTACGGGCTAACAGCCTGGCTTTGTGCATGCTTATCAGAGATTTGAGTTACCTGTGGGAGCAGGGTGCCATGAAGCCGTTTTCCCTGCTGTTAACCTATTGGCCTGCCTGTCCACTTCCTGTGGGACTGAGTTTCTATGAAGAAGGCCAGGGACCACTAGGAGGCAGGGTGTGGGTGGGAGGAACTCCCTTCCGAGTTCTCTTCACAACTCTATAGGGCTCCTTGAAAAATGACTCCTGCTATGTGGAGGGTTTGGGAGGATTGAGGACACTAAGGTGAGTGAAATAAGCCAGGCACAAGGAGACACAAGCTGCGGACTTCCACATAGGAGGTCCCTAGAACCATGAGACCTACAGAGACAGACATCAGGATGGGGTGGCAGGGGCTGGCAGACACTGGGAGCCAATGTTTCATGGGACAGAACTTCCATCTGGGAGAAGTTTTGGAGATGGACGATGGGCACAGCCACCTGTGGTTCATACCACCTGGCTGGGCAACTAGATGTGGGCAAGATGGGAAGGTTTTAATATAACAAAAACCATGAGACGGGGCTAGGAAGATCGCTCGGTCAGTAAAGAGCTTGCCGCACAAGCATGAGGACCTGAGTTCGGATCTCAGTGCCCACATAAAGGCTGGACGTGGTGGCACACCTGTGGGGCAGGGAGAGAAGATCGTGGGGGATCACTGGACACCCAGCATAGCCAATTGCTGAGCTCCAGGTTCAGTGAGATACTTTGTCTCAAAAAAAATAAAACAGTAGAGAAAGATTAAGGAAGACATCTGACTGACCTCTGCTCCCCACACTCACACACACTTGTATGTATGCATGTACACATGCACACATATATACACATGCACACATATATACATACATATACATACACACATACAAACATACACACAACACACACATACAAACACACACACAGAGCTGTAGAGTGAGGAAACAGCTATTTTTCCCTTTGTATTACAAATAATGGAGATGCAGCCATACATTCTATAAAACCCATCCTTCTCAATTATGTAAGAACTTATCCAATCACTTGAAAATATACAATGAAAATGAGCCATTTCAGAACAACTCCAGAATGGAAGTTGCTTCTCTGGGTCATATTCCACAGAAGATGTCAGCAACAGATCTGCTCCTGCTAGACACAAGACTGTCTTCTTCTGTGACATTTGGGGCCACTTCCTGACCCTTCACCCCATGCCCTGCAGTTCCCCCAATACTACCCCTTACCTCTGGAGTCCAAAGTACTCATCTTATGGCCAGCATGCCCTCTTCAACNGATGCTCCAGGCCTTCCTGGGCCCCCTTCCAGCCAGTCTCTGCCAGGTGAGTCCACAGTCTCCACCTGTAGCTGCCAGCCACACCCAACTCTACTAACGGCCTCCAGGAACTTGTAGAAGCTAAGTCAGGCCCTGCCCTGGCTCACTTCAGACCCCTGACACAGGCTGTGTCACTCACCCGAGCACTCATGTGTCATCCTAAGCCCTCATGTGACAGGTGTTAGAGACAGGTCCTTGAGAGGTAACTGGGGTTAGATGAGGTCCTGGGGTTGGAGCCAGAAGACAGGATGTAGAAGAATGTCTCCGTGTCTCCCTGTCTCCGTGTGAAGACACAGAGAGAAGGTGCTGTTCACAAGATGGAAATCCAGTCAGCTGACCCTCCACACTGGACTCAAAGCCACTAGAGCTGAATTGAAATAACACATGTTGTGTCACACATTTCCTGTAANGACACGACATAAATGTCTATTCACCCCCAACAGAGAAAGGACAACAGACCAAAGAACAGATACCACCAAAGACCACTTTAGTGAACTAGTCATTTTATTGGGGTTACTTACAGTACCAGAAATGACTCAAAAGACAGCTGCATCCCACCCCAGCATGAGTGACAGCTCACAAAAGCTGGAAACCCAGAGCTCATTGCACAGCCTGCAGGCAGCTCAATAGGTTGGAGGGTGTCCTTTCCATGCGGCTCAGTTGACCTGAGCCTTTCCAGGCAGCTAGGCTGGTCTCTACTTCTTGGATGTAGTTTAGATAGTCTGAGAGTGTCTCTTCAACAGTCTGTATTGCTTATATACGCTTGGGGAAGGAGGGAGTCTAGTGAATCTTGTCAGTTTCAGGGACTTCCTGAAACTTTCGAGTTGTTTTTGTCCTTAACTTATAGAGCTTCTCTGCATGATGGAATATTCCACCTCCCCTTAGAACATGCTGTCTCATATTGAACTTTCCTCCAAGACAGATGGTTTATCTCTGAGGAAATCACCACAGGACATCTATGCAGAGCAAGGAAGAAGAAGGGAAGAGGAAAAGAGGGATGGGTGAAGAAAAATGAGGGGAGGTTCTTCATCTAATTTTTAAATGTTTTATAAAACATGTATTTGTTGTGTGCATGCACACATGTGCAAATGCCACACTCTGCAGCACGCTCAGAGATCAGAGGACTACTTGGGAAAATGAGTTCTCTCCGTCCACCATGTGGGTCCTGGGGTTGGACCCCAATGGTCAGGCTTGATCACATGCATCTTCAGCCTGCCAAGTTTCTGTTCTCAAACATATCCAAGCTGTCTTTCCCTCTTGGGACCCAGAACCAGCAGAAGGACTGGAGGGGCCAAGAGGGGTTGAGCACAGCCTCAAGCNGGAAATTCCAACTCACTAAAATGCCTGCCGGTGGGTGAGGCTTCGGATGGGGACCCATTGGCTTCTAGCCAGAGGTGGGCCTGGACCTGGGGGCTGGACTTTCACTTTCACCAGCAATCTAAAGAAAGCAAAGTCTCACTGCCCTTGACTCACAGGCCACCTGCTGAGACAGGGTTGGGGACCAAAGCCAGGCCCAGGGGGAGGACAGGGATGCTTCTGGCTCCATCTGCCCCAAGATACACTGGCCCAGCAGAAACCATGTCAGACCACCTGTGACATATGTATGTCTAGATAGACAGACAGACAGAGAGAGAGAGAGAGAGAGAGAGAGAGAGAGAGATGTAATCAGATATTTTCCCGTTTCCCGCCCGGTCCTGCAGCCTCTCAGACCCAAGTAAACACACAGAGGCTTATATAACTTACAAACTGTATGGCCTAATGGCTCAGGCGTCTCACTAGCTAGCTCTTACACCTTAGCTCAGCTCATTTCTATTAATCTATGCATTGCCACATGGCTTCGTGGCTTACCGGTACTTTCACATCTTGCTTCTCCTGGCGGCCCGCAGCGTCTCCCACTCTCCTCTCCTGCTCTCTCCTCCCACTCTTCTCTCGTCTCTTCTCTCTCTAGTTCGAATGTCCTGCCTAACCTTTTCCTGCCTCACCATTGGCCTAACAGCTTTATTTATCAACCAATCAGAGCAACACATATTCACAGCGTACAGAAAGACACCTCACAGCAAAGAGAGAGAGAGACAGAGAGAGATTGAGATCTTGCTATATGTGTTGTCCAAGTTGACCCCAAACTTCTGGGTTCAAGCAATCCTCCTGCCTCAGCTTCCTAGGTGGCCAAGATAGATAGGTGTATAATCAATACACCCATTATCTACTCAAAAATTCAAACTTATTTATGTGCAAAACTTGAAGTCCTAAAGTCCTGCTTGACCAGGCTGCTGCAACTAATCGTGTGGGTTCTGTATCCGGGGGCTACCTCCCAGCTAGTCTCCTGTTGAGGACTGACTCCCCCAGAGCACCAACCCCTAATGATACCCTACAGTGGGCAAACTTCTCCCTGCAGAGAGAAGAAGCCCCAGAGGGTGTCACCTGACCAGAACCCCAGGAAAGGAACTGAGAAGCCTAGGGCAGCGTGTGTGAAGCAGGAAATGGACTGGGAAGAGGGAGACCGGAGAGATATTCAGTGGCCAGTCTCCCCTTCATCTTTCTCACCCCTCACAGCAGCTTGCCCATGCTGTCTAGCCCGGAGAAGCACAGGAAGGCAGACTCTGGGACTCTCCGCTGGCCTTGGCCTGGCAGGAAGGCCTGCTGCCCACTGGCCATCTCTCCTGGGCAGCAACATGGGAATTCCCTGGGGGCCGAGCTCTGTCAGGAAGCACTGCTGGGTACAGGGCTGGTGTTTCTTATTCCCATAGACTCTCTCTGCAGATGACCCGGGCAGGCTCCTGGGCAAGCCCACTTGGCCTGTGTGCAGGAAAAAATACCACTGTTATGAGGCAATGCTTTGCAGAGACCCAAGAGAGGGGGCTGGGCCCCACCCTGACTTCTCATCCACTCCTCTCTTCCCTAGACCCATACCACAACACACACACACACACACACACACACACACACACACACACACACACACACACACACACAATTCAGAATCTCCACTGTGTTCTCCATGCCACTGCAAACCCTGCTACAGGCCCAAAAGCTTAGCGCCTAAGGGCACTGGCCTTGCAAACTCCATGCCAACAAAGGCAATAGCCACAGTCCCATAGCCTCTACAAGGGGAAAAGCTGCAGGGGACCTACAGGCCTGACCTGGGATAGCTTGACTAAAAAGAAATCTGCCATACCAAGCCCTGCCTCCTCTCTGCACCCTGTCCTGCTGACATTTTGGGGTGAGGAGATCTGGGGAGATGATTCAGATGGTAAATGCTCTCCAGACAAGCATGAAGGCCTGAGTTCAAGATCAAGAAAGATGTGAGCCAGGCGGTGGCGGCGCACGCCTTTAACCCCAGCACTTGGGAGGCAGAGGCAGGCGGANCTTTGTGAGTTAGAGGCCAGCCTGGGCTACCGAGTGAGTTCCAGGAAAGGCGCCAAAGCTACACAGAGAAACCCTGTCTTGAAAAAACAAAACAAAACAAAAAAGCTTGTGAAAAAAGCCAGGCGTGGTCAATGCACTTGTAATCCTTGCTCTGGGAGAGACTGAGCCACACAGATCCCAGGGACTCTCTGGTCAGCCAGCATGGCCTAANAGTCAAGTTCTAGGCCAGTGAAAGAAGTCATCTCAAAAAACAAGATGGTGACGGTGTACACCTTTAATCCCAGCACCTGGAGACAGACTCTGGCAACCTGAGTTGGAGGTCAGCCTGGTCTACATATCAAGTTCCAGGCCAGTCAAGACCTACATAGAGAGACCTTGTCTCAAAACAAAAACAAGATGGATAGCACCTGAGGAATGACACTCAAGTTTAACCTCAGACTTCCACATGGATGGTCACAGATGTGTACCTGCACATGAACGCGCACACGCACACACGCACACATATTCACAAATACCAAGGTACAGAACGAATCTTAGAACTGCACACTTCATTCAAGATGGTAAGGCAGTGGCCAGGGCCTGTGATCTGACCACCCCCTACATCTCATTNGTGGAACAGTCACTTAGGATTTCATCCCAGAGACCATAGGGACAGAAGTTTCATGATTCAGGCAAGGAAATGGAGACCCATGGGGGCAGCATGACCTGCAGTGAGGTACCCTGGGAGCCATGTCATCCCAACCCTGTGCACAGAACACAAGAGAGACAGAATGTCCAGACACACAGAGAGGTAGAGGCAACCTGGGGACCTGCTCAGCCTTTTGAGCAGAAACCAGGAGAAGTCACATTTTNCATACAGTTCCATGTCACCTCTTGGCTCCAAGAGAAGAAACTCAAATGACATTGGACTGCCAGGTGGGGCACACACTTTCCTGTGAGCCCCTTGCCAGGTCTGCGGCTGTCCCTAGTTTTCCCTTCCAATTGTCACCAATCACGAAGGCAGGAAAGAGGATGTTTGGACCCCCTGAGAGGACTCTTGAAATTCTCCACGGTCAAGTTCACTCAGCGCTGGCAGAAGCCAGCTTCCTGTTTATAAGGGGGGAATGGGGAGGGGCCTGGGCCACCTAGACACCAACTGAGCACCCCAAAGCAAGATGAGAGACCTTAGAAAACACCTGGGCTTAATAATGAAATGAAAAAGAACTTGGCAGACACTGGCTGAGTTTTGCTGAACCCAAACACTTAAAAGATGTTGGATTCATCCATCCTTGGGCGGGGTGTCCTCGGAAGCGGGTGAACAGCACTGAACAACTGTCTGCCATGTGCTTGCAACCTACAAAGCCTGTTTCTCCCCCTCTATCCCTCTTTCCCTCTCCCTTGAAAACACAAGGTCTGTCCGTATAGGCCACACTGTCCTGGAATTCCCTATGTAGCCCTGGCTGGCCTTGAACCTGCAGCCTCTTGTCTCTGCTCCCTGAGTGCTTGGGTTACCAGCCTGCATACACCCCTGCTTCTCCAAAGAGAGCTTTCCTCAGTGTTTCTGAGAAATTGAGGAATCACCAGATACTTTAACAGCCTAACAACTTTAACATCTTATTTTTCAAAATAAAAGCTTAGAGCTGGAGTGAGGCTCAGCAGTTAAGAGCGCTGGCTGCTCTTGCACGGACCCAAGTTCAGTTCTCAGCACCCACGCGGCAGCTCACAGTCATCTCTAACTCCAGTGCCAGGGGCTGATGCCAATTCTGGCCTCCTCAGGCACTGTACACACATGGTACACACATACATGGTACACACATACTGATATACATAAAATCAAATAAATAAATAAATTTTAATTAAAGAAATAAAAGTTTAAATATGGAGAGGAAGGGAGGCAGGAAGGAGGAGTTTTCCTCCCCTTCAATGTGCAAGAAGCAAGTTCACCTGAGGGCAGGAAGGGTGATTTCCCTAAAGAGCCAACTTCTTGCCTCAGATGGATCCCTCTGTTCTGCCAGTAAACTTGAAGAGCAGTCATGGGGTTGGGGACTGACTCCTGTGGGTCTCTGCGTGTGTGTGTGTGTGTGTGTGTGTGTGTGTGTGTGTGTGTGTTTCATCCCTCGGCGTGCTGATTTTTGAGACAGGGTCTTTTACAGGTGTGGAAGAGTAGCCTGTCTGGCTAGTGAGCTGCGGGGACCTGTCCATCTCTGCCTCCCTGGTGCTGGCATTACAAGTGTATGCAATCATGTCCGGGAATCAACGAGTCCTCAGCCTTGAACATCCAACACTTTGTGGACTGAGCCATCTCCCCAGCCCTCCTGAGAGAGCTTTGAGGAAATACTCTGGATGGTTCTGCCACTCCCAAGACTATGAGGCTTTTTGATTTTGAGTAAAGATACCTCCACCCTACTCTCCCCAGGGCTACCATCCCATTACAACCTGCTTCCTGTTGTCCCAAGTTCCCAGAAGGCCTGAGAACTATCAGAATGACTTCCAGGAAACTCCTGCAGAGAGACCGAAGCTGCCCGGTCCACTTTTTTCTGGGGCAAAGGCAACTCCACACCGGAGGCGCTGCAACAGCATGCTGAACCAGGTTGGGAGCCTCTCTCCCCAGCCTCACCCTTGCCCTTCCCACTGCAGGTGCCCAGGAGGCCATGGGCTGACCCAGTTCCCAGGCTCTCTTCTGAACTCCATGCCAGACTTATACCATGCTTTTGTGAGGCAGGTCTTGATCGCCAGCCCTGCACACCCAGGTTCCTGTAGGCAGGTGTGTGTCACAGGCCTACTGTTAGGCATCAAATATGTTTGGCCAAATAGCCCCACGGCCTGAGTAACTCACAAGGTGGGGATGGGGGTAGCGCATGGAGCTCCATGAACCTCTGCAGGAAGTCAAAGGGCTGTGTGGTGTTGCACACCTGGCCGTGCCCTACTCCATGTGTTTATACTGAGAGGCCTGTGAGCTGGCTAGGGCCATAGCCAATACAGGGTCTCTCATTGGCCTAGAATTTGCCAGTGAGGCTAGACTGTTTGGCCAGAGATCCACCAAAGGCTATCCCTAGTCATGGCCTTTGGGGGTGAGGGTGAGACCTGGAAATCCAGAGACCCTGCCTGGGTAGCTTGACTGCCATGCCAATCCCGCCTCAGCTTTGCACTCTACCTTGTGATATCTTGAGGGTGAGGAGAGTTGGAGAGANAGACCGTTTAGTTGGCAAAATGCTCACAGGGCCAGCTTAAGGACATAAATTCAGTACTGCAGCCACTGTCTGGGTGGCTTAAACAGCGGAGACATATTCTCTTCTGTGCCCTCATCTCTGGAGGAAAGATAGAAGACTCTTGGTATGACAGAGCCCTNCTTGCTCCCTGGGTTCTAGGGACATTTCCTTCCTGTCTCATCCAGTTCTCAGACATGCCAGGAATCCTTGGCTTGTGGTCACATCAATCAGATGTCTACATCCATCATCACCAAACCTTCTTGCTGTTTCTCTGTGACCAATGTCCCTCTTCTTATAAGGACATCACCCTGGATTGGGGACCCAACCTTACGTTGATGACCTCGCCTTGTAGTATCATCCAACATGTGCAGTGACCCCACTGCCAAACGCAGTCACATTCTGAGGCTCAGGATTTGGATTTTTGAGAAGGATTTTGGGAGGTCACTCCCTAACCCCCTTTAAGAATATTCTAGAAGCAGACACTGTCCTCACCTGTTTCTGTGCCTTGCCTGTGTATTCCAGTTCCCATCTTTGCATATGTGGAAAAGCAGGTGGAACTTTAAAATAAATAAATAAACACACACCAAGTAGTGTATCGGTCCAGATGAGAATGGTGCCGATAAGGAAATTCGATGAGTGCTGGGGTAGTGGGGACACCACTGTCGGAGGCCCCGGCAGCTTGCNAGGATACATGACCAGGGTGGCTCTGCGAAGCCTCCAGCACAACACACTTGAGTCAGGAGCACACAGGTTCTCATTCCAGTGAGGAGGCCTGGCAGCTGTACACAAGAGACTGAGGAGGGAGAGGATGGGTGGCCACCACCCAGGTGGAAGTGAGGATAGTTCCTGGTCCAGCTCTGGAGTTGGGAATTGAACTGCAGGTTTGTGGGCCTGGAGGAGTCTAAAGGAGGACGTATCATGCTGTGGGCTGTGCATTGTGACGTGAGTGAGGGCAAGAGCCCCANGGAAGGGGACAGCAGAAAGCAGGGAATGCTGTTCTCTGTATAAAAGGAGTGGGTGGATGTGTTTGTGGCTGCTGGGAGGGTTGNATCTTAGCACCTGATGAACAGCAGGGCTGCTGGGTGATGGGAAGTCATAAACTGAGTTGGCTCAGTAGTTAAAGAGTGTTGGCTGCTGCTCTTGCAGAAGACCTGAGTTTGGTTCCCAGCATTCATGTTGGCTCACAACTACCTGTAACTCCAGCTCCAGGGGATCTGACACCCTCTCCTGTGCTCCTCAGGTACCTGCATTCACATGCACATACCTGCACACACACACACACACACACACACACACACACACACACACA
>LZPO01030507.1:925561-937678 GCA_001675575.1 Neotoma lepida
GGGAGCAGGGACCCCGGGGAGTGCTCAGCATGTGAAGCTAGTCGACCTTTTCGAGAAGCTGGAGCTAAGTTTGCCCTTCCTGTTCGGGCCCCGCCACAGCCGGTGTCCCGAGATCTGGAACCCGCAGAGCCCCCGCTCTAAAGCCCTCACTGTCCCCCACTGGCCTAGGTGAAGAATGGAGACATCTAAGTTCTGCAGGAAGCAGGCCAGAGAGGCTCTGCCCCCTGACCACCTTCGGGGTGCAGAGGGACCAATGCGGGGGGCGCGGTGCCCCCAGCTCCAGCAGCTGCGCCCTGGGCCCTAGGGCCCGCTCACCCTCGATTGGGCCACGTGGTCCTGCCTGGCCACGGGCAGCTCACCCTGGCCCAATTGTTAGGGTTTTCTTCTTCACCTGGGTGCCCGCTCCCCACCATATAGTCTGGGACGAGANGTGGCCACAGCAATAAAGGCGACAAACCCCAAAAGGACTTTGGGGTTCGGACTGCTCAGGGCATCTGATGCGTTCGGAGAGCTGGAGACCGAGTAGCCACCTCTCCCTAACGTTACAGCTCCATCCTCAGGGTCCCTGGAGCCAGCCTGGCCACTCCAGAGCTCTTCCCTGGCGCTCGGAGCTTCGCTCCGGGGGTTGGGTTTGGGGGACTGAAACTAACTCGGAAATGCAAGCTCCGGAAGATGGGATGCGGCCGTCCCAGGTGTGCACAGGATAAGCTGAGCATACACACCGGTCCTTAGCTTAAGGGTGCTTGGGATCAGCTCAGGGTAACCTAGGTAGAGCAGTCGCGTAGCACGTGGACTGCCATGCACGCCCCAAAATGCCTGCAGGGTGTGGGGAGGAGAGCCGCATTGTCCCGGAACCTTGGGGCCAATATTTGGAAGCCTTTTCCAAGGCGACTTAAAGGCTAAATTAACAATGGCTAACTGGAACAGAAGCAACGAAGTCCTTTCAAGTTGTCGCCAGGTATTTGGCTGCAGGTGACCCCACCTAGGTGCGTCTGCTCACTGCCAGTTCCTCTCCCTGAGGGGCTGCTGCCAGGGGCTCAGGATTGNGGCCCGGCTCCACACCTCCCGGCCAGAGCCCCGAGCTAGGCGGCGCGGGTTCCTCAATGAACACGCTCCCCTCCCCCTCTCAATGAAGTTCCCACAGCCAGGGACGGTAGCAAGTCTACCGCAGAGACCGCGCTCTCTCGGGAACCTTGGCCCGGGGCGAGGGGTCGAGGAGGGAGGAAATCGGAAAAGGGATTAAAGTTACTTTGAGATTTTTCTTTCCAAATAACGTAGTGACCTCTCGATTGGACGAGTGGCCTTTTGTCTCCAAAAGGTCACCGAAAATAAGCGCAGAGCACTTTAAGTGAGCCCGGAGCGTGCAATTCCTGCTTTGAGGTGGTGGTTTTTTTTGTTTGTTTGCTTGGTTGGTTTTTTGCCAATGTAAAAGTTAAAATCACAAGAGAGAAGTGTGCTAGATTACTTTTTCGTTGGAAAATAAAAATTAAAAATCCAAACGCCTTCTCTGAGATTCTTAAAGCAACTGGCCCGGAAAGAACCCTGAACTGCTATCCCCCTCCAGGGCTCCGGAGCTGGCCGAGCGGGGTTCCCCGGATGGGGGATGGGAGCTCCCTGCCGGGTCCCAAATTCCTGCGCCTCCCCCACGGGTTCCTGGACGGCTCTGCACGCCCGCCGACCGGACTTGCACTTTTGCGCCCGTCCCTGAGCGCACTGATCAACGAAGTTCCTCGTGGAGATCTGCCCGGTCCGCCTAGTAACAGCGCTGCGTCCGGATTGGCTCATGCTAATTCCAGTTTCCTGGTCTTTCCCGCGGTGGTGGTGGCTGGGGGTGCTGGCTGCGGGTCCCGAGCTCTTGCTGCCGGGTGGGCGAGCCTCTTTATGCCCCGCTGCCCTCGATGGCGCACCCTGGCCAGGCCCGCGTGCTCCGCTCGCAGGCACTCAGCCGCGGGTGATAGTGCGCAGCCCCATAAATCATGCTTACTGCCGCCCGGTAGGGATTTTATGAATGAAAAGGCAGCCGGGCCGCCCTCGTGCTCAGGCTGAAGCTCCCAGGCTTGGCGGGGCCTGTGGCCTGAGCAAGCGTGGGCGCACTGCCCGGGCCACCCACCACCTTCAGAGTTGCAATGGGATCACTGNCCCACAGGATCTAGATATTAGGGACCCCAATATCGAGGGAGGGGGAGCGGGAGGAATGCGCTCCGAAGATGAGGGGATTTGCTTCTTGCGTTGTAGCCTGTCCCCTCTGCGCTCCTTTTCCAGTTTCGTCCATTCACTCTTGGGGACACGAAACTACTCCGGGGAAAATACGTGAATAGTTCGCCTGACTAGGGGTCGGGATTGTGAACTTTTCAAAGGCGAGAGGATTAAATCATCCTAAAAACTTTTATTTGACTAAATGTTAGAGACGCCTGGGAATCCACTCGGGTAACCACGAACATCTATAGGTTTTCTTTAAATATCGTATCGACGCACGCATTTGTCTTGATTCTGACCAGCCCCCCCAGAAACTCACGAATGCGGCCCCAGCTGCAGTTCTAAAGGTGGAGGGACGGCCACACCCCCGACAAAGCCACTCGGAAAGCTTCCGGTGGTCTGGTTCCAGGCAAGGCGACTAATACTTGCAGCGATTTAGTTTTCTTAATTAAAAAATAAATTAGGAAAGAGCCCATCGTGTATCAGCCTTTCCTTAAAAGGTTATTTTTCTTGGGTAAACCGCCCGCACTGGAGGACCCTGGCNAGAATGAACTGGTCACCGTAGGAAAGCAAATCGAAGATTCCCCCCGTCCCGTCCTGTCCCCCCCACCCCCCAGCGAGGAGGAATGGATGAAGGAAATAATGGCCACCATCTTGAGCTGTTGCTGGGATTTTCGAGATTTTATTTTTGAGCGAGCGCATACTAGTCTGGGGACCCTTTTAAGTTCAGAACTACATCTCTGGCCCTTTGCAACGACCCCCAGTGCACCAGCATGGAGCCTGCACCGGAGCTTAGGGCTCGTCCGGCATCTTCGCATGTTCCTGAGTTTTACACGTGTTGATGAAATAGAAAGAAGATGGGAACGCCGGGATTTCTATCAATCAGTCCGCCCGTGGGTGCCCTCGTGGCGTCCTCGGAAACGTGCCCATTCTCCTGGCTTGAATATAGGGTGTCCTCGCGTCCCCAGAATCCCCCATCCATTCAGTCTTCCCTGGCTTGTGTGTGGCCTGGCCTCCCACCTAGCTGTCCTGTCCAGAGCCAGCACCACCCCACCTCCACAGGTCTAGGAGGACCCACTTGGGCAAAGAAGACACCTCCACCACCACCCTTGCACCGCTCTCTCCCAGCTTGGAGAGAAGCAGTCCCAGCGATTTGCATATCTACGAAGGTCGAGCTGGGGGAGGGGGGGGCTTTGGGCTTGTCCGCTCGCAGCTCGCGAGCCCCCTCCCCCTGCGCCCGCCCCGGCCCTCCCTCCTCGCTTTCTCTGCCTGGCTTTGATCTCTGCTTAACAACAGTAACGTCACACGGACTACAGGGGAGTTTTGTTGAAGTTGCAAAGTCCTGCAGCCTCCAGAGGGCTGTCGGCGCAGTAGCAGAGAGCAGCAGACTCCGCGCGCTCCGGAGACCGGCAGTAGAGCGCGAGGCAGCGCGCGCCAGCAGCAGCCACCGGAGCCCAACCAGGTCCACAGCCCTCCCCAGGCGGCCGCGCCATGGAACACCAGCTCCTGTGCTGCGAAGTAGAGACCATCCGCCGTGCGTACCCTGACACCAACCTCCTCAACGACCGAGTGCTGCGAGCCATGCTCAAGACCGAGGAGACCTGCGCGCCCTCCGTGTCTTACTTCAAATGCGTGCAGAGGGAGATTGTGCCGTCCATGCGGAAAATCGTGGCCACCTGGATGCTGGAGGTAAGGGGCTACAGGCTGCTGGCTTGGGCCCCCCTGGCAACTTATTGCCCCCATCCACGTCTTCCACCTTTCCGACACGGAGTTTTCCCGGTGTGTTGCTAGGAATCCGGATTCTCAAAATAAATACATACTGCGGGTCTTTTTGACCGAGGAAGGAGTAGGAGTTGGGGTGATGGGGATTCCCTTTCCTGGTGGGGGGCAGTCGAGGAGGAGTGCCTTCGAGGGAGGACGGTGCCGGAGGGTGCCAGGGACACCCCAGAGGTTGCGGACTGGGCGCCTTTTGTGGCCCCTGCTTGCGCCCCACTCCTGCTGCGCCTCGGCGGTGGCCGCCTCCGCGCGTAGCCGCCAGCTCGGGGGGAGGGGGCATAGATTTGATTTTTAAATTAATATCCGTGGACACGTATGCAAGGGCCCTCGTGCCAGTATTATGCGCCATCTTTGCTCCTTTATTGCAAAGCAAAAGTGTTTATTAATAATTGGGGGCAGGGCGGGGAGCGGCGGCAGGGGCGCTGGGACAGGCACGAGGGGCCTCGCGGCAGCCAGGAATCACTAAATAGGACATAGCGAGGGATTTTTGAGAGGGACCCTTTGTTCAAGCAGCGGACCTCTGGGCACCCCAGCACAGGCTGCCTTGCCCAGAGAACACACCAGTCTACAAGGTCGCGTGGCCCCCTAGTCGCTAGAGATTGACCGTCGTCCACGCGGGTCTGCACTTGGGGGTTCCTACCCAGGTCAAGCCGGGAGACCAAAGCACATTTTCAGATGTTCAGCAGGAGGCTCAAGGGCCCCAAAATATTTTAAAATAATTTCTAAAGTGCGGCGTGGTGCCCTTGCAGAGGCACCCGCACTCAGCAACANGGGGGCCCCCAGTGTTTGAGTTCCTGGGGCTCATTCTCCAACGTACACCGAGCTCCTGACCCTCGGGTTGGATCAAGGGTCGCCCGATAGTTATTTTCGGGCCGTTTTTAGGCACCTAGTTATTTTTTTAATATTTTTAAATATTTTTTGAAAAGATGACGTCTGGGAAATGAGGCGCGGCGGCCTGGGACGCCACCTTTGTGTCTCGCGTGCGCGCGAGCGGCGCCCAACCCCCGGCGCCCTGCCAGCTCCGCGGTGGGATTCCCTGGCCTGCAGCCTTCTAATTCCAACATGGGTCGGGGTCCCCACGACCACCGCTGCTGAGCTCCCCTGCGCCAGTTGCCCANGGACTTTCCCTTTCAGTTTCAGGGTGAGTGGGTACTGGGCACCCGCGCATCTCCGGCAGTTTGCCACGGCGACCCCTCTCCGCGTCCTCTCCACCCATTCCCTATGTAATCTAGGAAAGGGATGCAGGGTCTCGTCGAGCCACGACCCTCTCCCTCTTCCCCCCTCCCCCCCGCCCGTTGACGGTCATGGTCCGGGTCCCCACAGGTCTGCGAGGAGCAAAAGTGCGAAGAGGAGGTCTTCCCGCTGGCCATGAACTACCTGGACCGCTTCCTGTCGCTGGAGCCCCTGAAGAAGAGCCGCCTGCAGCTGCTGGGGGCCGCCTGCATGTTCGTGGCCTCCAAGATGAAGGAGACGATTCCCCTGACCGCGGAGAAGTTGTGCATCTACACTGACAACTCTATCCGGCCCGAGGAGCTGCTGGTAACCAAGGACCCCATCACCCGGGATCTCTCATTAGCTACGCGACCCCTGGGTGGTGGGAGCTGCAAATGACAGGAGGCCCAGCCAGCCTCGGACAGATCTCCAGCCCCACAGAAGTCACCCACACCGCACGACACCGAAGTGGCAGTGGCCAGAATCCCAAACCCATCCCACCTCTGTAGCCCCCCTCTCCTCCTGGACTGCCCACCATGTCTGCGTTGAAGCCACTCTCAAATGTGGACGGTGTGCGCCCCCTTGCGGCGCTGGAGCCGCAGCGCTGGCGGTGGAGGGTCTTTTTGTCTAGCGCCTGTTGCCCACTTAGTCTTTCTACAGTTTGTTGTTTACCTGTGTGTGGTGCCCGCTTGTCCCCACTCTTTAAACCTCCCCCCAACCGGCCTGACCTCTTATTGACCTTGTTCCCCATTTTCTGCAGCAAATGGAACTGCTTCTGGTGAACAAGCTCAAGTGGAACCTGGCTGCCATGACTCCCCACGATTTCATCGAACACTTCCTCTCCAAAATGCCAGAGGCGGATGAGAACAAGCAGATCATCCGCAAGCATGCGCAAACCTTTGTGGCCCTCTGTGCCACAGGTAGGGCCCCCACCCCCACTCTTCCCCGGGAGATCTCACACTCCTTGTGGTTGGTTCCCTGGCTAATGCCTCTTGCTGTCTTTTCTGTACCAGGTGATGGTCTCAGGCATGTCTAGAAGGGGGTTCCCTCGTCTCTATTCTGAGCCCAGGGTACAGGTAGCCTGTTGGGGATAGATGGTGCTGGGGGTCACAGTGAAGGGTGTTGGGGACCTAACTGGATGGCTCAGCCTCCGTGTGCCAAGCTTTCCACTGCCAGGTAACNGTGTTGCCACTGCCTGCTTTTGTGAAAAGGTTTTTGCCTCTGCTCCTGGGCTGCCTGTCCCCACCTCCTGCCCTGCCTATGTCTTCAAGGAGCCCCAGCTATTGGGGGTTGGGGGAGCTCCTGGCTTCTCCCAGTCTTGGCCACCTGCCAGGGGCGCCTACAGGGGTGGGACAAATGGCCCCATTCCCAGTCCCACGTGCAGGGTGACCAGCTCAGGAGCTTAGAGGTCCCCCCACCCCCCAGGGTTGCTTCAGGCCAGTTCTTTTTGGCAGAGTCCTGGGAGGNCTGATTGGAAGCAGAGAGACAAGAACTTCCCCATGGCTCCTCCAGGGGACTCTCCCTGGACCCAGACCCCAGGTAGACAGGCTGACTTAACTCAGGGTAGATAGACGTGCTGCAACACACATAGACAACTTGCTGCCTCTGGGTGGTCCTGGCACTACATCGGACAGCCTCTTCCCCATCTCTACCTGGGAGCCTGGCCCAGGAGGTTTAGGGATGCTGAGGGGGGGGTCCTGCACTCTCTCCCACCTGCTTAGGATCCCCCCACCCAGGTGGCCCTGATCAGGCCTTGTTTGCTACATCTGTTTGGAGCTCAGGCTGGGTGACTTGTAGGGTGGCCAAAAGACAAAGAGGTATAAGAGGGGCATGTAGTGTTTTTTCCTACCTGCCATCTCCGTGGCACCTTCTCATGTCTGGCAGCCCCCGTGGCTAGTGTTTCTGCACAGCTGTGTCGGGTGTAGAAATTTTGGGATTCTAGCCTCCCAGCTACCTGCTGAGGGTACCAGCCCCTCTCCAGAGGCCTACCAAGCAAGGAGGGTAGCAGATGGGAGTGCCAAGGCCATCAGTAGCCTGGAAGGATCTAGGGGGCGGGGGCGGCCCTGCTGGCTGGCAGGCAGGCAGGGAGGCGTCTGGCTGGGGTTCCTCTCGGGAGAGCAGAGCCTTTGGAGGCTCCAGGAAGCCTTTTATGGAGCTGAAAGTGGCTTCAGAGAAGCTGCAGAGTTTCCCAGAGATAACGTGAGGGATGGGGTGGCACAGTCTCCCCAGGACAGTTTTGGCAGCAAAGTGCCCCTCCTAGGACCCCTGGATGCCAGCAGGGAAGCCAACAAGCATTAGTGCATTATGGGTGTGGTTGGACCCAGCTTACTATATGGCCTTTGTCTATGNTAGGGTTCACTAAGAGCCCCCAAAGGACAGGTGGAGGTAGAGCACAGTTTGGTGAACTGCAGTAGGCCAATGTTCTGGGCCTGGATCCTTTGTCCCCCCTGGAGGAGTAATCAGCTCCTCTGTCACATGGGGGTCATTCTGAAAAGAGGCCAGAGGTCAAGGCTGGGAGATCTGCCATCTATGTACCATCTTACAGGAGATGGAAGGGTATGACTTTTCTTCTCCCTTCTGGATACCCCCAGACCTGAGTCCTGACCATGTGAACAGTGCACTAACCTAGNTTGGGGTTGGCCACACAGGCATGCACAGGTGGCCAGAGTGTACCCTTGTGTGGATTCAGACAATGGGAAATTGAGCTAAATGAAGGGTGTTGGTAAGTGTCAACCATGTCACTGAGCTGGGTGATGGCTATGCCAGCAGCAACCAGGCAGTGTGAGAAAGCAGATGTTAGGGCTCCTTACATGACGTAATGGATCATGCTACTGCACATGGGAAGGGGATGCACAGGCATCCGAAGGGGCTGGCGACTCTGGTCCATATGCCAGCTGGTGGTTGGAGTTTCTCTCTCCCTGAAAAGGGGGTGTCTGATTTGAACTGGTCTCCATAGCAAGTTCAGTTCACTGGTGAGCTGAGTCCTCGGTGCCACCTGGATGTATTGTCTCCCTTCGGTGGCTGCTCTTCTCCCGGGCCCCTTCTTGGTACCTCTGACCTTTAACAGAGCTGAAGCTGTATACTCTGTCAGGGTGGTCTCCACAGGGCCTCCCCATAACCGCCNTCTGCCCTGGTAATTCCCATTCATTTTCTTCAAGCCTCCCTGTTCCCAGNCATGGGGTGACACAAGATGAGGTGATACCTGTTCTTTCTTGTGTCCTCTGGCCTGAAACTCCTGATTCACAGGCTAAGTGAGTGGCTGTCCTTGTCACTACTTCTTTGTTGGATGTGACAGGAAAGCAGCTTGGTGGTGGGGTTGGTGGAAAGGCATTCCATCGGTATGGCATACCACTGCGGATGCTGAGTCCATTTGGGTGGAAGAGAGGGGCAGCTGGTGACCCCAGATAAAATCCTGAAGTGACACCCTGCTGCAGTGCTGTGGGGGAACATAACCCCAACATTTAACAGTGAGGCAGACTACAAAGCTGGCACCCCCCTGGGGTTTACTTCCCACTTGGGGCCTGTGCATATGAGAGAGTCCCCAAGACTGTGGATGGGGTCCCTCACTAGGGACCCTGGCCTGGAGTTCTGGGGTCACATGCCCTCTTCCCTAACCTGGCATCAGTGAACCAGGAGAGCTAGCTCTGGGTTAAAGGGTTAAGAGCCTGCACCTTGGATTCTGTACTTTGTCCTCTTAAACTTTGAGGTGCTTAAAGGAACAAAGGGGCCATGACCTACTCTTCCCTGGCGTTTGCTTGAGGTGCTGGGGATGGAACTCAGGCCACGGTCAGCGGCTCACCTTTTTAAAGTGAGACAAGACCTTGCTGAAATGGCACTCTTGATCCTCCCTAGTGCTGGGGGTCACAGACGACCTGTAGCACTGTGTGCATCTAGCGCCACCTAGATGTCGCCAAAGGAGCCGGAGTTGATGCACGCATAGGGAGGTTTGGAAGACAGGTAGAGGCTATGCTGAGAACTGGGTGGGAGCTGAATCACGGGCCTGTAGCTGTCCCTGCTCACAGCCACCTCTGTCCTTCTCTGCTGCAGATGTGAAGTTCATTTCCAACCCACCCTCCATGGTGGCTGCTGGGAGCGTGGTGGCTGCAATGCAGGGCCTGAACATGGGCAGCCCCAACAACTTCCTGTCCTGCTACCGCACAACGCACTTTCTCTCCAGAGTGATCAAGTGTGACCCGGTGAGTGAGTCTCACTGAGGGAGGCTGCTGCATCTGGCAAGGGCCAGGGATCCCTGCTGGGGGGCAGTTTAAAGACACTGTGTGACCAGGCTGAAGCTGTGAGGGGTGGAGCACCGGTATCTGCAGCAGGGGGAGCTGAACCTGCCCCCACCCTACCCCCACTAGCCTCTTCCCAGGCTTGAGGTTTGGGGAGCTTCTAGAAGCCATTGATCCTAAAAGCAGGGGCGGGGGGGACATGGTATAGTGGCAAGTAGAGCTGAAGTGTGGCCCAGCTGCAATAGGACCACATCTCCCTCGGTGCAGTCTTTGGGGGTTGAGTCCACTGGTATAGAGGACTCTGGTATAGACCTTCTACCTGCAGAAGACATATTCTAGAACTTTCTTAGTGTGTGTGGGGGGGAGCCTTGGCATTAGGCATATTGTACCACATGTGAATACCTTCTCGATGAGGAATGTGGCTGATGCTGCTTGGAGCTCTGGCCATGAAGGTGTCCTCGAGGATGTTGCAGTCTGGCATAGACAGAAGGACAGACAAAGGTCCAGTTCTGGCTTGGACTCAGCTGGAGATCCAGTGTAGGCCAGAGCACTTCCACTGGGCATGGGAAGGCTTCCATGTGTGACAGACTCTGTCCTGTCTGGCATCAGCCACAGGGACCCCGATTCCTGCACCACTCAAGTGTACCTCAGCATGCAGCCTCCTTCCCCCAAGCATCTAGGGCTCCTGAGAACTGAGGGTAGGGTATGTGAGCAGGTGGGAGCCCTTGGGCTTCAGAGGGGATTCAAGGGTGCCTGTGGGTCCATACCAGGCTACCTGGGCCTCAGTTTGCCCCTTCTGAAAAATGGGGCCATTTGTCCTGCCACCCTCCTTAGCCATGGTATCCATCAAACAAAAGGGGAGCAATACACAGGTTCTGAATGTGGGGGCTCTCCAGGAGTTCTGCAGAAGTCCTGCTGGCTTGAGGAATGTAGGCAGTGCCCTAGCCTCATCCCAGCTAGGCAGGACTTAAGTTCATGAGTCTCATTCCTGGCAAAATGCTTTTTAGTCCCTTGNGGCTCTCTCACTACTCGGATTTGGGGATGGCTCGGGGAGTTTCTTCAAGCCTTGCCCTTAGCAAAGCCTGCCTCGCAGGTCAAGGCCCTGGCCACTAGCCTCTGGCTAAACAAGGACCCCCTCCATCTCCGCCCGCCTCTCCAGGACTGCCTCCGCGCCTGCCAGGAACAGATTGAAGCCCTTCTGGAATCTAGCCTGCGCCAAGCCCAGCAGAACATCGACCCCAAGGCCACCGAGGAGGAGGGGGAAGCGGAGGGAGAGACTGACCTGGCCTGCACACCCACCGACGTTCGAGACGTGGACATCTGAAGGCCGCCGGGCAGGCGGGTGCCACCAAGTAGTGGCAGCCCGCGATGAGGAAGGAGCCAGCCTGGGGTGCTCCTAACGATGTCCCTCTTGGGGACATTGGTCACCAGAAGGGGACGTTTTGTTCTCTTTGTTGGTTGTTTTTCTTTAATCTTTCTCCTTTCTATCTGACTTAAGCAAAAGAGAAAAAAAATACCTGAAGGCTGTCTTAAAGAGAGAGAGAGAGAGATAGAATTTGCATCACCCTGAGTGTAGGGCGGAGGGGGGTGCTACAAATATAGGATTTTATACCCCAGTAATCAACTAGTTTTCTATTAATGTGCTTGTCTGTTGTAAGAATAGGATTAACACACAGGAAGTCTCCAGAAGGATTTTGATTTTATGTGTTTAAAAAGCTTAAGAAACATTGCTTTAAAACAGAAGGAAAAAAAAGGCAAATAGAGCAAACTGTTGTTAAAGTAGAAGAGTTTTAGGTAGAGATTGTACTCGCTTTGCTGCAAGGCACAGCTTCAGCGCGGTCCTCAGCCTCACTCCCNTCACTGCTCAGTGCAGCCACTGCCCGTCACCTGTCTCCTGTGCTTTTTTTAGCCCAGGGATGAGTAGACCTCTTCACCTTATTGATGGTCACTGCGACCTCTAGCGGTCTCACGGCGTGTGGCATGAGGGCTCATCTGTGCCCTCTCCCAACCTGCAGGTTCACAGCGCCAGCCACACAGCAGTCGGTGTCCCACTCTACGCAGTATGTGCTCCTAGAGAGGGGATGAAATAGTGACATCATATATTCTATTTTTGTAATCTTCCTATTTTGTAGTTCCTGTTTAAAGAGACGCTGGTTTTTGCCTGGCGGCCCTGCAGCCCACTCACATCAGGTTAAACCCACAGCTTTTCTTTTGTGTGTGTGGTTTGTTCTGTTTTGTTGTGTTTTCCTTCTCTGTGTTCCAAAACCATTCCATTTCAAAGCACTTTCGGTCAGCTAGCTGGAGGCAGTGTTGCTGGTGTGTTGTGGGGGGTAGGTTTCCTCATGGAATGGTTGGGGGATATCCACACACTTATTCAGATGGCTGCACAATAGATGTGTGGCACAGTGTAGGGCTGGTAGCATGGGGTGCTTGGGAAGTTTTGTTGGGTCAAGAAGAGAGAACTCGGTTCTCGCACCGCCAGGATCTGTCCTACAGAGAGGTTGAATAGAAGGGATCCTTTGGTGCCAGCTGGTGTTTGGAAGTAGGAACAGTGATGGCATTACTTAGAGGAGGGGATTCTGGACGACTCTTAAGTCTTTCACACAGGAGGCTTTGAAACACTAAAATGTCTAATTTATACTTAAGGCTACACAGAAGAGTATTTATTGGAAAGGCTGCCCATGGCCAGTGTGATTTTTTT
>LZPO01030507.1:947573-960902 GCA_001675575.1 Neotoma lepida
TTTGCAGAGGACCCAGCTTTGGTTTGGAGCACCACGTGGTCACTCACAACCTTATGTAACTCCAGTCCTAAGGGATCTGATGTTCCCTTCTGACCTCCACAGTCACTGCCCCCATGTGGTGCCAAGTAATAAACTCATACACATTGAGGGGCTCTAGCAGGCCTGAGCATGGCAAACATGGCTCTGGCAGGCCTTGCTCTTCCCCATTCCCTCTGCCTTGCTAAAAATCATTAGATTACATTCCTAAAGCTAGGTCTGTTCCCTTATTTGGCCACTCACTCCTGAGGCTGACTACCAAGGTCCAGCTATCAAAGTATTGAAGTCCAGCAATCAAAAGCCCCCTTTGGTTGCCCTAATTAACATGCCCAATCAAAAACACCTCATCCTAACACAGAGTTTCTCCTTTTACCTTTATAAACTGCCATTTGCCTATGAGCCACATCTGACAAAGGACAGTCCTTTGTCCCTCCAGAGCAAATACCCTTCCAGGTCTTTGTTCCTTTCCCTCATTCTTTATCCCCTGCCCTTTGACTCTTATCCCCTGCCCTTTGTCCCTCTGGAGTAAATAAATTTCCTTTGTGCTGATTTATTTATGTATATTGGTTTTTCAAAACAGGGTTTCTCTGTGTAGCCTGGCTGTCCTGGAACTCACTTTGTAGACCAGGCTGACCTCTAACTCAGAGATCAGCCTGCTTCTGCCTCCCAAGTGCTGGGATTTAAGGGGTGTGCCTCCACCACTCAGCAATAATCTTTATATTTTAAAAATCCTCACTAACACTAGCTTTGCACGGAAGAACTTCATTCTGTATTCAGCTTCAGGCTGAAATTGGTCCCACAGTCACAGACAGCCACCTGTGTCCCTGCAGGCCTAAGGCCCCAGGTTTAGTTACTTTTCTGGTCGTTGTTGTGACAAAATACCCAAAAGAAGCAAGTTAAGGGATGAAGGGGGTTTATTCCGGCCACAGTTTATAAGGTGACGGTTACCATGGTGGGGAGGCATGGCAACAGATAGTCACATTATGTCCAGTCAGGAAACAGAGAGATATAGACGCTGGTACCCAGCTTGCTTTCTCCAGTTCATGGGACAGAGCACATTCAGCGTGGGTCTTCTCTTCAGTTAAGCCTCTGGAAACACCTTCACAGTCCTGCCTAGAGATNGCAAGCCCTGCCCTGTGACTGGAGATAAATCTGTAGGTGACGGAGGGAGAATGAGATCACTGGTACAGTCCCTGTTCAGTCAGGACACAGCTGTGCAGGAGACGCAGGCAGCAAGCTCAGCGGAGAGATTTGGGAGGAGCCAGCCTAGACACCTCTGCCTCAGACCTCCAGCCTCCAGCATATCACACAGTGACACTCATAAGGGATGACATCAAAGCTAAAGTCACAGGAAGGTCACTCTGCCAGAAAGCCAGACAGAACAGGGTGGGATGGGCAGNAGAGAACAGTCCAGCAGTGGGGACACCTACAGCTCACAGGGTATGGTCTGAAAAGGCAAGGGGTTGAGTAGCAGCTCAGTAGTGACATTAAGNACACAGGTTCCCTGGTGCCTGACTCTGCCACACTCAGGTGCAGCTTCACTACAGCTTCCTGTGGCTGTCTATGGCAGTTCCAAGTATCATCCATGTGGGATGGCATCTAGAAGTAGCAGCATCCTTCTCATGACTTACATCACCTTTCACAGCAGACACAACAATCTCAGTGGTGGGAAGAGGAGATACGCCTACATGGCAAAATGTCCTATGCACTCTGTCTATACTATGATCTAGAAGACCTTTTGGGGTGACCAAAGCATGCTGGGGACTGTATGGGGACCTTGGGAACACAGGGGTTATCAGGCAGGTGGCTGTGGCTCTGCTGATGGGTGGAAACTGTAATACCTAACATGTACAAGGTGAGGGGAAAGGGGGCAGAGACAAGAGAGGAACTAGTAACTGCTACCTATGGGATCAAACCCAAGGCAGAATGGGACAGGCATGGCGGGCCCACATCTCTGAACCAATATCTTGACATCTTAGCATCTTGGTACTGGGGGACTGCAGCAGATGTCAGTACAAATGATCCCAGACAGACTATCATTTTAAAATACATGATTTATTCTCTTCTCCAAATAGAAAAGTAAAATGGTCAAAACAGCAGTCACAGCTCTCTGATCTCAACACCAGAGAAGCACACTGAAGAGCTGGTCCTGGGAGCAGCTGGAAGAATGGTGTAGGACTTTTGAGAGGCTGCCGCCAGGCTCAGAAAACAAGATGCATGGTACCCCAAGCCTCAAGAACCAGCATCATCCCTCCCTCTGGCTCAGCTGGGCTGATGGAATGAGGGCAGAGCTCCAGCTTGTATAGAGGTCCCTACTCTATCAAGATGCTATGACTTGATATTAAAAACGGTGTCCTAGGGTCAGAGGCCTGAGATCCCAGCACTCAGAAGACTGAGGCAGGAAGATCACCCTTTAAGGCCAGCTTGGGCTATATAGTGAGACTCTGTCTCTAAAAGAAAATTAAAATTAAAAAAAAGAACCCAAAACTCCAAATGGCACACATCCACAGTGACCCCTTCACATCATGCCCTGGAACTGAAGTAGGGACAGTCAGGATACAATGGGGCCACCTAAAGGAGGCATAGCAACACATGCTGTCATGTGTGTTCACGCCTGTGAAATGCATGGGAGCACTGAGCCTGCTCCTGCCAGCTCACCTTATACCTGCCTGTGAATATCACGTAAGACACACAAGCTGCTGTTAAAGTAGTGTTAGTGTCACACAGGCAAGCCCCTGCACATTCACAGTGGCAACAACCATCTAGTTCTGCTGTAGTTCCCAGGTAGTTCCCCCACTGCCACTTCTTAAGTGTAGAGCTCATCCCACACCTGTTTGGGGNCAGCATGAAAGCCATGCTGNGGCTTCCTCAGGATCAGGCTGGCCTTGTCTTCTCAGCTGGGCATTCAGAGGCAAACCAGGCCCAATGCAGCCTGAACCCTATGCGCACTGCAGAAATCTGGGTCTTCTGCAGCAGAGGACAGAGTCCCAGGGGTATAGGCAATGATGGCACATGCTCAAGGCAGAGGCACTGTGTGGCACTGCAGGATNTGGATCTGGGGTAGCAGGCAACTCTGCTGCCAGGCCGTCAGTGNNTCTATTCATCATCTCTAAAGTGGGATGGATCCACCTCTGGGCTGCCAGAGGGATGAGAGAAACAAAGGAAGCCCAAGTGTGGCCAGCAGGGGCTCNGCACACAGCAAAGAACCTGCTGGTTTCCCATTAAGTGCTTTCACATCAGCCTGTCTCTCCTGAGTCCTACCCTCAGGGTAACCCTACTCAGGACCACTGGAATGACAAGGCTACTCACTCTGGCCAGCAGCAAGCAGTCTCTTAAGGGTGCTGCCCAGCCCCTGTGCAGAAGGCAGGGTAGTGAGACTTCTGCCAGCCACTCAGGAAGAACCTCAGGGAAGAGGCCACAATGGTCCTCCCACAGAACAATGAGTGCCACTCAGGCTCGCCTTTAATCACTCCAACACTTAATGTGCAGACATCTGCTCCTCTGAGTCCTCAGAATGCAAGTCCAGAGCCTCCTGCAGCTACCTTGAAGTCTGGGTGCACGTTGAGCAGTGAGCACAGCTGAAAGCAACAAAAGATGGTGTCTCACCAACGGTGTCTCACACTTCCTGAACTTCTGCTCAGGTTGAGGACACACCTCTGTTAGCCCCATTTTCCCTATTCCAGCACCAGCTCAAAGGCAATGTTGCCACACCCTCCCCAGCCTACCTCAGTCATTCTCCAAAGAGCGGGGGAAGGAGTTCCTCTGGATCTACACATGGGCACACACTGCCCAACACAACCATCACCTTGGGCCTGCACCTGCCCTGCCTTTATAGCACACTCAGGCACACCCCAGACAGAGGCTATGGGGCACAAACCTGTTTGAATTTCCCTCTGATTCTGTCCAGGTCTTCATGGAGCCTCTCGTAAGTGGGGTCATCATAGGGGAAGTGTTGCAGCAGTGCAATCAGCGCCTCCACCACCTTCATCTTCCGGCTGCAATGCATGGGAAAGACTGTCACCCAGGGCGACTACAGGCCCCACTCCATTGCATCTGCAGAGCAGCGGGCAGGCTAAGCACACCTCTCTGTTCTAGGCAGCACTGGCCACCACCTGCTGTGGAGCACTCACTCACCAGAGGGCCCTTACTCCACCTGGGGAACTGCAGGCTGGAGCAAGGGAGACCATTGCAAAAGGATGGCAGCTAGTCTCAGCTGTGACTGCCACCCAGTGGTAGCATGAACAGCCAACATAATTCCTCCTGGATCAGTCTGTCCGGTCATGAAGTTAAGACCCCTTGCCTCCCACCTGCTTACACTAAAGAAACAAATAGAGAGGCAGGGATGATGACCCAAGCCTCCAGTACTCAGGAGGCAGAGGCAGGCAGATTTCTGTGAGTTCGAGGCCAGCCTGGTCTACAAAGTGAGTTCTAGGACAACTAGGGCTGTTACACAGAGAAAGTTTGTCCTGAAAAACCAAAAGGAAGCCGGGTGGTGGTGGTACATGCCTTTAATCCCAGCACTTGGGAGGCAGAGGCAGACAGATCTCTGTGAGTTCGAGGCCAGCCTGGGCTACCAAGTGAGTTCCAGGAAAGGCGCAAAGCTACACAGAGAAACCCTGTGTCGAAAAACCAAAAAGAAAAGAAAAGAAAAGAAAAACCAAAAAGAAGAAGCCAGTAAATCATGTGATGGACAATCAGAGAGGGAACCCCAGAACCCCACAATTAGTCACAAACACCTTGCTCTTACTTTTGAATATGAATGTAGTATGAGTCCTAGACACTCAAAGTGTCAAATAGAAGGGTGAGTCCCACAGGCAGGGAGCTGCCATCCTCTTAGCCTGGCTTGCTAATACCCTCCTCCAGGCCTGCCTGCAGCAGGCCAGGCCAGCAGGTATAGGAAGACTGCACAATGCCAACCTAACCCTATGCCTCTGCACACAAGGACAATATGGCTTTCACTTCAGGGCTCCCTCCCAGCCTTGGGAAGCAGGCATATGGGGCAGCTCACAGGGCCAAGGCAGGCAGAACACAGTAAGGCAAGGTANCAAAGCTAAAAGAGCTCAAAGAACAGTAATAATCACTAGGGGCTGTGTGTACCCAAAAGGAATGCTTCAGGATGAATTCTGGCTGTCTGTGGTGGTACACGTCTGCGAGCCCAGCATACAGGAGACTGAGGCAGAAGGATGGCTGTGAGTTGAAGGCCAGCCTGGGCCACAGTGTGAGCCCATCTCCAAAAAGATAATACTGCGTTTTGGTTGGTTATGAGACAGCATGGACAACAAAGCCAGCATTTCTTTTCTTTTTTTTTTTTCCCTGCTCCCTGGTCCTAGCTGTCCTGGAACTCCCTATGTAGACCAGGCTATCCTTGAACTTACAGAGATATACCTATCTCTGCTGAGGTTAAAGGTGTGCACCACCACACCTGGCAGAGTCAGCATTTCTGAGGCCTCATTCCACTGACACTACTATAGTCTGTTATCAGAAGCCCAAGTGAGAAACGGACAGGAAAATAGGATCCATCTGACATTACCTGAGGCGTGACATCACCCAGTGCTCATGAGTACCTATGAGGTGCCTGACACATTTTATTTATTATTCTTTGAATAACAACAGTCAAGTTGGTCATTATTATTTTCTCTATGTACTAATGACACAGATAACTATGCACATATTAGGAACACTCAGAGCTCCTCCTGGCCTTTGCACTGAGAACATGCTGATGGAGGTGGAAGGGAGAGGAGGTGGGAGGGAGCCTCAGCCTCACCTGTCTTTTTCGCCAGCACCACTGTGTAGAAGACATTTCCAGGCAAGAGCAAAACCACGGTAGCACCCAATCTGTGAATTGAAAACCAGCCCAGAGTGAAGGCAGTTAAACATCCAGCCACATCACACCAATTCCAAGATCTCAAAGCTCAGGGCTGGGCAGAGGGCTGCCACACTGCTTCTTCAGCTATTCTGGAACCTCTGAGTTTCGGGCAATGGAAACTGAATGGTAACAGCCTGAGTGGGGGAGCCAGGCCCTGGGATGACACTGGTGATGCTCATGCTCTATATACACACTGTGAGCTGGCTCCTTGCCCCTCATCTAGGGTTGTTGTATGCACAACAGAAGAGAGGAAAGGAGAGTGCTCAGCTCTAAGGACACAGCAGAAGAAACTGTCTAGTTTCTGAGGTTGGGTAGAAAAAGCAATGCCACTTCTGGTTTGCTTTCATTGGCTACTTGCTTAGGGGTGTCATGAGGACATTTGAGCAGAGGACACCAGTTACATGGTGTGCTATCTTGGGAAGAGATTTCCTGGTCCAGCTAAGCCTGCAGATGAGATTGAGCCCTACTGACACATGGCTCCTTACCTGCTGTCCCTCGGATACTGTGTGGCACAACCAAAGATGGTTATTTTAGGCCCATCAGTCTCTAGGACCTGCTTTATGGCATCAGTTATCTGATACTGTCATGACCTCCTCTGCCAGTCAGGGTCAGTGATCTGGAGATGGCTAAGCAAGGACAAAGGCAAGAGGAGAAACACAGTGGGGCTGATGGCATTTCACTGTAAACATGGCACCCCTCTGGGTGGGGACTGAGCTGGCTGAAGACGTGAGAAGCACTGTGACACTCTCATAACATACTTTGGTGGTCCTGTGCTAAGAATTTTCTGTCTGGTCTATGAATCCCCACCGAAAGCCTTGTAGTGGGAAGAAGTTAGATGCTCTAGCATCAACAGCAAAGGAAACAATTGTAGAAAAAAAGATCCATGACTTTGTTCTTTTCCTCTAGGCCATTGGTTTCCAACCTGTAGGTCTTGACCCCTTTGGGGTCACATGTCAGATATCCTGCATATCATATTATGATTCATAACAGTAGCAAAATTACAGTTATGAAGTAGCAATGGAATAATTTTATGGTTGGGGTCAGCACACCATGAGGAACTGTATTAAAGGTTGCAGCATTAGGAAGGCTGAGAACCCCTACTCTAGGCAATGTTTCAAACCCATGGCCTTAAGCATGCTGGGTGCATGTTCTGCCACCGAGCTACTTCCCCAGCCTCTCTTTTATGAGACAGGATCTCACTATCTAGCCCAGGCTGGCCTAGATCTCCCGCCTCAGCCTTCTGAGTGCTGGGATCACAGGATGGGTCAGCATCCTGTGATGGATGATGGATTACCACATTCATCTACGAAGTTACTTCTAAGTGGCCCTCCCACTTACCTCAGATCCAATTTTGGCTCCGTGTAATGTGCCATACTGCCTTCCTTCAACGATTCCCAAGCTACTGCCTTCTTCATAGCCTTCCTGATATCCCTCCCCATGGAATCTGTGATTAAGAAACATACTTCATCAGGTAAGACATTGTTTCTTGAAAAATCTTCCTACCTTGTATTATCCAGGTCCCACAGGACACAGCAGACTACAGGAGCAAAGGCTTAAAACTCAAGTCACACAATGCAGGTTCTAGATCTAGCTCTTCTACTCCCTGGCCCATTACTGTGCCCTGGCCCCATTTTTGAGACAGGACTTCACTATGTAGCCCAGGCTACATCCATCAAGTAACTCTGCCTCCATTTCTTGAATGCTGAGATTACAGGTATGTGCCACCTCCTCCATGTGAAACCATGATGTTTATGGGCCTCGTGCATGCTATGGAAAGCACTCTACCAACTGAGCTACAGCCTCGACCCCTAGAGACCCAAGTTCCTTCATCTGTAACTCAGGGTGGGCTACATGAGTGACTTCCAAACACGGCAGAGCACAAAAACCCACAAGGAAAATGTAAAAACACAAACTCAAGCAAGCCTGGAACACATCAGAAATCTACTTTTCAAAACAGGGTAGGTGCAGCTGAGCCTACATGCCATCGTAACTGAAGTCGTCTGTTCCTAAAACATTCCAAGGACCCGGGACTCTTCACCACACCTCTGTAGAGTAACAGAAAATGTCCCTAAGATCATCACAGTATGCCACCACTGCGATGATCTGAGTAGAAGTATTGTCTCTGAGGGATCAACCTGAAAACTGGCAGTAACTTGCAGCCTGCACTGTGGAAGGAATGCTCTGGAAGCCTTCGTGATGAGTGAACAGCTCCCCACTTGGCAGGTGGGTGGCCTGGGAAGTGCCTGTGCCTCTGCATATGTCAGGACCCCTAAGCAGAGCTCGAGAGGCCACCCCGGGGAGGTGAGCAGCCTGCTGGGAAAGGCCAAGATGCCCTGGGCCACCGCCCCGCCCAGGCGTTTCCCGGGGGAGCTTTCCGCATCCAAAGGGGCTTGCCCGACACATCCATCAGCAGGTCCATGAATACTGCCGTATGTGCGGCAATTAAAAAACAAGAAGATGTGGCAGCTCGCAGATGGCGAAGGCGGGTGTCCCCGAGGACAGCGGGGCTCCGCCGAGCAGCTGCCGGGGCGGGGCGGAACCGGGCCGCTGCCTACCTCTCATCGGCCATCACGACGGCGTCGAACATGTCCTGCTCCACGGCCATGGCGGCCGCCCGGCTCTCCCCGGGCCCTCGCACTCCTGCCATTCTGTGTAGTAGTCACCACCCGTCGAGGTACGGCCACAATCGCGCGGCTGTCAGCAGGAGGAAACCACTTCCGTACATGCCGCGCGGAGCACGGCGGGTAAGAACGGCAAGCGAAAGAAGCCAAAAAAAAAAAATCCTTACTGCGCATGGGTAGATGCTGAGGTGGATGGGGGCTGGTCCAAATGAAGTTGTGCTCCTCCTCTCCTCTGTGGGTGGGGCGGGTCCGGCCACCCAGGGATTGTCCGCTGTGCTGCTCGCGGGGCCCAGGCGAACATTGCTTTTATTTTCAAAACCCAAACAGATGGGACCGAATTCACAAACGTAGATCTTAAAGAAATGAGAAAAATTACCAAAGATGTAGCACAGGGGCGTTCCCAGGAAGTGGAAGAAGGGCCCCATCTGCAGGCAGCACCGAGGAGGGTGGAGCATCCAGCATCCTCAGCTGTCACTCGGCTGTCAGTCACTACATCTGCACACCCCACAGGCGCCTTTCCTGCGGGCTGGAACCGATTTGTTACTGCGACATCCTAAAAGACAGATAATAAATATTGCTCCCAGCCAGGAAAATGTCTTTGGGGGCCTTTGAGAATGAAAAAGGTTGTGTGTGCCAGTTACCTTGTTTTTTTTTGGTCTTTTTTGTTATTTTGTCTTTTTTTTTCCAGAGCTGAGGACCGAACCCAGGGCCTTGCGCTTGCTAGGCAAGTGCTCTACCACTGAGCTAAATCCCCAACCCCGAATGCTAGCTCTTGCTGCCAGTATTTAAAGCAAAACTGAAGTATTTCATACACAGTCAAGTATCAGGTGGTACGGAAGGGCTTGCCAGCAGGAGGAGCCACTCTGTCCAAGCGCTCCAATCCTATAGGCACCCACTCTCCAAAGAGCAGGAATTGAAGTTAGTTCTCTCTTCATTTCCATCAGAGGACACCCTCCAAAGCAGAGCTTTAAAGAGTATTCCAGATTCTCAAGAAGAACACCTGAGATACCAGGAGCCCTCAAGTGCAAATAAATCAGGGAAAGACAAGAAAATTCTTATCATACAAGATTAGACACCAAGGGGGACAAGGGTGTCACTATTGCAGATGTGACGCCCACCATGACAGCCAAAGATGTCTGAAATAGAAATGAATGGGATCCACCAGCCATAGCCTGAGCAGGAGTGCTGATGGAAATAAGGCCTTATGGGGGCCACAATAAGTTTCTTAGACCACGATTGCTAACAAGTTAAATAGCCTCTGTGTGAAGGAGATCAGAGACACACCATCATTCTGGGTTGGAGAGCTGAACAGTGAACAACAACAAGAAAACTCCATGGGACTCGGAAGCTGCCTCAATTTCATCTGTACAAACGAATCCTTAACTGTAACAAGGAGTTTTTGGAAGATGAGCACTGCCATATCAGACACAAAAGAAGCTTAAGTCTCATGATGAGCGTAACAAGGTGTTGGCTGGAGAAGCGCTAAGCCTGGGGAATAGACTAGAAAGGCCCAAGGGTGAAGTCTCCTAGGAGTAAAACTCCCCATTGATAAAAATAGAATCACAAACTCAGGGGAGGGTGAGCATTAACCATTAACCATTGGGAATGTATTGGTACCTCAGGAAAAACAAGTCCTGTGTGTACCTCACACCGCTCATCAGAATAATTCCATATGAAGTAAAGAGTTAACCGGGCGGTGGTGGTGCATACCTTTAATCCCAGCACCTGGGAGGCAGAGGTAGGTGGATGTCTATGAGTTCGAGGCCAGCCTGGACTACAGAGTGAGTTCCAGGACAGCCAGGACTACACACAGAGGAAACCTTGTCTCGAAATGCCCCCCCCCCAAAAAAAAGAAAAAGAAAAAGGATGTTAAGAAGCTGAAGCCTTCCTCAGTAGAAGACACACCCTCTAGTGGGTGGGGTGAGTTTGAAGCAGGGTCCTCTATATGCCAGGCTGGTCCCAAACTCTCTACATAACTGAGGCTGGTTTTGAACTCCTGACCCTTCTGCCTCCACCTCCTGAATGGTGAGATAGGTGGACAGTCAAGCAGGGCTCAATAAATTCTTAGTGCATGATACCCTTGGGTTGTGGAAGGGACTGAGCGCTTCCTCCACCTGACGTGGGCTAGGATTATAGGCCTGCATGCCACTGGGCCTAGCTTTGAGATGTTACTTTAAACAACTAAAAGTCACAGAGTATTTCATGGTGGGAAATCAACCTATTTTAACTGGTGAAGCACAGCGCCTACACCAAGGGACAAGATGAGGATGTGCTTGTCCTTTGTGTTACAGTTAAAGCAATGATAGGTGTGCTTGATAAAAGTTAAGAGACCAAAACAACAGAACAAACAAATAAACCCACAGATGCCAAGAAGCTGGGCATGGTGGCTCATGCCTTTAATCCCAGCACTCGGAAGGCAGAGCAGGCAGATCTCTGTGAGTTTGAGGCCAGCCTGGTCTACAAAGTGCATTCCAGGACAGCCAGGGCTGTTAAAGGAAAATCCTGTCTCAGGAAGAAAAAAAAAGTTTAAAAAATGGGTACAAAATAGATTCATCCTAGAAGCAGGCCTGGGGGCCCCCACCTGTCATCCCAGCATGTGGGAAGCTGAGGCAAAAGAACTGCCATGACTTTGAGGCCAGCCTGGGCTACAGAGTGCATTCCAGGCTGGCCTGGGCCAAAGAATAAGACTATATCTCAAAAAAAATGTTTAGCAATAGATAAATGAATAAATTCATCCTAATAGGGTAAAATAACGGGCTAGCGGGCCTTTTGTAAGTCACAGAACTGAGCAACAGGTGTCTGGCCTTTAAATCAGGGAGAATCTTACAAGGAATAGAAGGGATGCCAGGAAGGAGCAGCCAGAGGCAACATCTTCTGAGACGTNTAAACCCCCTTCTCTCTCTGTCTTGGTAGAATTAAAGGGAACTTTTCATTGTTCACGGGTTATCAGTTTGAGCTGCCTTTTGGTCACATGGTTCAAGAAGATAGGAAGGCCATTTGAATACTCAGTCCCTTTGACATGGCTGTTCCATATATATTTTGAAAGTGGAATGAAATAGGTTCTCTGCTATTTCCTAAATGTATTTGACATCTTTACTTTTTTCACTTGTAATGCAGAGAACGGGAAACAAGCAAGCAAAATAATGCATTTCTCCAGCCCCCGATTGCCGATTTCCTTTTGTTAATATTGTTACATTTCCCCCCGATTTTTCCCCATAAATTTATATCTCCCTTTCTCAAACTGTACACAGCATTATGGTCTCAACATGTCCCCAGGACAACGCACTTNTTATTGCATGCATATTCTGAGCATAAACGTTATTAGCTGAAGGTGGGCGGTGGTGGCGCACGCCTTTAATCCCAGCACTCGGGAGGCAGAGGCAGGTGGATCTCCGTGAGTTTGAGGCCAGCTTGGTTTACAGAGGGAGTTTCCAGGATAGCCAGGACTGTTACACAGAGAAACCCTATCTCAATACCCCCCNAAAAAAATTAGTAGCTGAAATAAAATGTAGCTTTTGGCATGGGAAGATGGTTATGGAGGAGGCAGAGGGAGAGCAGGGGTGAGAGGGGGAGGCGGGGAGAAGGACTACTTACAGATAAAGCCTGAGGCTAGGGTTCTACACAAGAATGTAAGTAACTTAGTACCATTTTTTTTATATAATTCTGCAAAATGTGGAGAAATAATATATATCACAACATTCCAAACCATTGGTTCTGACTCTTAGTTTAGAACAGGGCGTTGGTGAGACTCACCCCTGCTCACCTTGGTTTTGGTCCTAAATGTATTTTGAATCCAGCTTGTCCCAACATCAAGAGCGAAAAGACCCATTATGTTTACTGGAATTTTCAAAATCATGTTTGCAAATTGCTTTATTTTCAATAAGGTCCAGACTTTAAAAATGGGACCTTAAAAACAAGAGAGGGGGGGCCGGGGGTGTGGCTCAGTGGCAGAGCACTTGCCTAGTGTTCAAGAGGCCCTGGGTTCAAGGCCCAGCTCAGCCAAAGGAACTTCCAAAGAGCCAGAGGTGATAGCATTTTTAAAGTTCAAATATTATTGCTTTCAAAATTCTTACATAAGTTTCTAATTCAATGTTCATTTTAGTCACTGAACAATATTAAAACTGTGTGGGAGAAATCTGAAATGCTCTTGCTGATGTCTGTTTTTGGAGGAACCAATTTGTGACAGCCACTTTGGTAACATGGGAGAATTACAGCCCAAATGATCATGCTGGACAGAAGGCATGAGAATGACTGGGTGGGGTCAACGACAGACCTTCTAAGCACATTTTCAGGTGTCTGGAGAGCTGTGTGAATTCTATTTAGGCCAGTAGTTCTAAAACTGTTCTGTTAGGCTAGGAATATGGCTCAGTGACAAGGCACTTACCTACCATACAGAAGGCTCCCGGTTCAATCCCCGGCTTTACTAGCATAAAATTATTATTAATATTTCATTTTTGACAAAATGTACAAAGGGGATGGCAAATCGGCTTCCAGAAATCCAACATACTAAGACTAAACACTTTCTTTTTTAAGGGCAAAGTCTCACATCTTCGGGTTTAGAGAAAAGCCAAGACAACACAACCCAAGTAAAAAGCAAATTCCTCCAAATTCGATATTGAAATGTGCTCACTGTAGTAATTGGTATTTATTGTTGTTTTCTTCGTTGTTTGTCTGTTTGTTTTTTGCTTTGAGGCAAGGTCTTTGCAGCCCAGGCTGGCCTCAAACTCAGGGCAATTCTCCTGCCTCAGTTTCTAGAGTGCTGAGGTTATGGGTGTGAGTAATCATGTGTGGTTTAGCAGTTGATTT
>LZPO01030507.1:991409-1002709 GCA_001675575.1 Neotoma lepida
AAAAAAAAAAAAAAATTAAATATGCAAAAATATTCATTGGAGCCCAGTTAAGACCCCTTTCTGTAACGGGCTCTGTTACAGGATGAGTGTTTTGGCTCTGACTGGGTCTACAGCTATGTTGGGGGAATGAGGGGCTTGTTCTCTCGTGTCTTGTTTCCTGTCTTTTCTCTCACATCCCCCCCAGACTGCTCTCCTCGTCACAGCCCAGAAGCTGTGAAACCTACAAATGATATTTTCAAAGTGACCCATGGCCACAGACAAAGGGGACTGTGACGTGGTTGAGTGACTCCATCAGTCAGCACTGAGTAGCCACATTTGGGAACGTCAGTGCAGCTCCAGTGGTCAAAGACACATAGACAGCATTGTCTCACACGTCCCTGAATGTCACCTTCCTCCTAAACAAAGCCCTAGGTCCCTGCACAATGGCCTTCCAGTCAAGCTTCTCCGGCCGGAACCATCCTGGTGTTTTCCTTCGAGGGTCAGAGGCGCTGCCCTGGGGTGGAATCTGAGTCTCAGCTCCGCTCCTCAGCAGCCCGGGCTGTGACCTCATGGAGCCACTTTTGGGCTACTTTGTGCCTGCTGAGGACCCTTTTAACTTTTCGCAGCTCCCGCCTGACGTCTCCAAAGGGCTCATGAGATTCTCAGGGACCTGGCAAACCTGGCGAGTCCCCAGTGCTTTGATTCACAGAACAGATGTTTGCCGGGTGACACTGCAGGGTGGAGGGAGGCAGGGTGGCATTGAATAAGAATAGGGGTGTCAGCTCCCAAAGCTGGCTGAGTTCTGCTCTGGGTTCGGGCTGTTAATGGGTAGGGAACAAATTGGNGCTACCACCTGTGGTCCAGCTGGTGGGGAACTGACAGGGATGTAGAGGACACACAGCAGGTCAGGACTGGCCAGGACTTCCTCAGACCCAGAAGCTGCCTGGGTCTCCTCTAGGTCTCAGTTTCCCCAGGTCGCTCTCCTCTCTGTAGGACAGTTCTAGGTATGATGGAGATGTCTTCATTTTTTTCTTTTTTCTTCCTTTTTTTTTNTATGTAGCCCGCCTCTGGGACTGCAGGCATGCACCATGTTCAGATGTCAAGAAAATTTGTCCTGAGTCAGTGTCTCACTATGTAGCCCTGGCTGGCCTGAAACTCAGTGTGTAGACCAGATTGGCCTCAAACTCCCAGAAATCCACCTGCCTCTAACTCCTCAGTGCTGGGCTGATAAAGTATATGTACCACCATGCCAGGCCTAGGTGCTGTTACTCTTTAGTTATGTCCCCTAGCCAGCCACGAGAGGGCCCAGGAGAGGTTAAGCATTACCTTTTCCTCTTATAGCCAATGGCTTCTTTTATTATTTATTATTTTTATTTATTTACTTATTTATTTGATACAGAGTTTCTTTGTGTAGCTCTGGCTGTCCTGGAACTCACTCCCTAGACCAGGCTGTCCTTGAACTCACAGAGATCCACCTACTTCTGCCTCCCAAGTGCTAGGATTAAAGGTGTGTGCCACCACCGCCCTTCAGGCTTCTTTTATTTTTAATGATGTGGAAGGGATGTGAGCATATTGGCGCAGTACCCACAGCGGCCAGAAGAGGGCGTCAGAGCCCCTGGAGCTGGAGTTGCAGAAACTGGTAAGCCTCGGAACATGGGTGATGGAAACAGAACTTGGGTCCTCTGTAACCAGCAAATACTCTTAATGGCTGAGCTATCTCCACCCCATTGGCTTATCTTACCATAGGGGCTACTGGGAAGGCTAGGCTTGCAGCTGGTCCCTGTGAGATAAAGGGGCCAGGGTTGCACAGAAGCCCTACTGCAAGGCCAGCTACATGTGAAGGCAGAGGTGGGACACGGCACAACTCCACAGTTGATGGACAGGTAGCAGGTGGGGAATCATGGTGGTCATGCCTGGATAACTGAAGCCTCGCCAAAGGATTGAGTGTGGTGAGCACAATCACCAGAGTGCCCAGCTTGCAACACGGTGCAGCATGACCCTTTTATTTGTGTGTTTATTTTCTCCTTGTAGCCCCCTTTTCCACTATCCCCTCACAGGGCAGGCAGTGACCTCTTTGCCCAACCCTCCAATTCAGCTGCTCTCTAGCATCTAGCCGGGTGCTCAGGCATTGCAGATGCTCAGTAAGTATTCGTGGTGGGAAGGAAGTCAGGTTGTAGTGGACAGCTGGAGAGAAGGGAGCTTGGCCAGCAGTGAGTGGTAAGAATGACAGCAGGTCTGCCCAGAACAGGAAAGCTACCAGAGAATCTGGCTGCCCGTTATCCCAGCATGAAGTAGGCCAAAGCAGGAGGATTGCTGCTAGTGTGAGGTCAGCCAGGATTACATGACAAGACAACAGAGAGTGGGCTGGTGTGACCCAGAGTCACCTGGAGCCAGACCACACAGCACAGGGGCTGAAGCACACTTGTAGCATACTTGCAATGGGGGACAAAGCACAGACCCTGTGGAGCAGGCACTAGCTGTCAGTACACAGAGACATCTTCCTCTCTCCACAGTTTTTTGTAGCCCATTGCCAACAGGGTTTTGGTGACAGTCACTTTTCTCAGTGGCTGCACACCCCAGGGCTCACAGAGGAATCCTGTGTTAATCTGTGTGTGTGTACAAACACTTCCTAACTGTCTTTTTCTTTAATCATTTATTTTTATTTATTTATTTGTTTGTTTTTTCGAGACATGGTTTCTCTGTGTAGTCCTGTCTGTCTTGGAACTCACTTTTTGTAGACCATGCTGGCCTCCAACTCAGAGATCTGCCTGCCTCTGCCTCCCTCACGCTGGGATTAAAGGCATGTTGCTATCACCCCCGGCTTCTTTTTCTTTTTAAGGTATGCATGCAGGTGGAAGTCAGAGAAAGACCCTGGGTGTCATTCCTAGGAACACTGCAAACTCCCTAAGACACGCTCTTTCACTGAACCAATGCGGAGCTTCCTAGAAGAGAGTCCTAAGCATCTTCCTGCCTCTGCCTCTTCAAAGCTGGAGTTGTAAGTGTGTGCCACCACACCTGGCATTTCTGTGTGAGTTCTGGCATTGAACTCAACTGAGCCAAGTCCTCAGCCCTAATTTTGCCTTTGAGAGGTACAGCTGAAGAGCTGCTGGCTCTGACTGCCACCCTAGACATTTTCCTCATGACTGGGGAATCCCAAGTTCTGACATCACTCTGACCCCAAATGGGTTCCTAGAGGCAACAGAGAGAAATAGACAAGAGCGGTGTGGAGTATTATACAGTCAAGAAACAGGAATAGTTCTTACACCCATGTGAGTGAATCTGAGAGATGTGATGAAGGAGGAAAGGGCAAACTATGCACACACACACACACACACACACATACATACACACATACACAGAAAGAGAGAAAGAGAGAGACAGTGCAAAGATGAAAGACAGCTCTCTAGAGAGGTGTGTCTGGGCTGTTAAACTACAAAGCAAGGAGTGAAGGGGCAGAAGAAAGGTTCCCTGGGGCAGGGAGGCCAGCCTGGGGTCAGGAAGGGCACAGGGTGGGGGCTGTGGGATGACCAGGCCCTTCCTGGTGTTGGCTGCTATTGTCCTATGGGCATCTGCTTTACGATGGCTCCCAGAGTCTCCTTGTGAGCTATTGCCCTGTACTCTGTAGGTACTTCTCAGTGTCCCAGCTGCTAGGTGAGCACCAAGGGGTGGGGCCAGTGAGCACCAAGGGGTGGGGCCAGGCATTTCCACTTGGATGTTAACGATTGGAGACCATCACCAAGTTGTGCAGGGCTATGGCTTCACAGCTGGCCTCCAATTCCCACCTCCAAACAACTAAAGAATGGTGTTTATGGTCCCTGGTCACACCTGGAGGCCTGAGTCCAAGGAGGGGGGCCTCTTTCCTGGGCATTTTGCTCTGAGCAGTGCAGGACAGTAGCCNTGCTTGTCCTGGCCTCTGGTGCCAAATGGCTGGGCCACCGAGGCTCTGAGGTTGTCCTGGGTGAGGGACTGCACTGTCCTTCTTGGGTGCTACAGGTCAACTCTCAAGCACTTTGAGGCCAGCTAGCACCAAGACACAGAGTCACACCCTCAAGAGGGTTCAGAGGCCCAGAAGCTGCCCAGAGGTAATGGCAGCTGGGGACACTAAAGGCTAATTCATAGGGGACTGCTACTTTTCTGAGGTGTGGCATTCCACAAGGTGATGGTCTCAGGCCCCCGGGTTGAGGACCTGAACTGAAGGTGGTCTTGGTCCCTGAATGGGTCAGAGGTTGCGGCTGGAGTTAGATTTCAGAGGCAATCATCAGAGGGGCCAGCCTCTGCAGACCAGCGCTGGGTGTGGCCCTGGACAGTAACAGAGTGCATGTTGGCTGACACCTGCCTGCCCACCAGCACTGGGCACCGACACCATGTGAGACTGTCACCTTCTGTCCCACAGGGATTACNGCCTCGGGTTCTGCCATACACCTACTATGTTGTGGCTGCTGGAAGTTTAAGCAGCACAGGGAGCCCATCTATCAGAGAGAGAAAGTTCTGAGTTTCCCATGGGGAACTGAGGCTAAGCAAGGCCAACCCACCAGGGTCCTGCAGAGCCAGGAACTAAGTGCTGTGGTCTTCTCTGAGCCCCAAGAAAAAGCTGTGGGGATGCCCCAGGAGACACAGCCTGTGACATTCCTCCCTCTTAGGATGGTTTCAGGAGGCATTTGTTTATTTTATTTATTGTTTATTTGTTTTCAATGCTGGGAGTTGAACCCAAGGCACTACACCACTGAGCTAATCCACATCCCTCTTTCCATTTTATTTTGAGGTAGTCTTGTTAAGTAGCCCAGGCTAACCTTGAACTCGTTCTGTAGCCCAGGTAGGCCTTAAATGTTCCATCCTCCTGCCTCAGTTTCCCCAGTAGCTGGGGTAACAAGTCCTGCTAGTTGTAGGTGTTTAAAGAGCCTCAAATTGGGTGTTCATCCCTGGCCAGCTTAGTGGCTCATGACCCTTTTCCTCAGTTGCCTAATGGGCAACCTGCTGAGTTGGTCAACTCATGGAGGCTGGTGTCAGTTGGACCCATGCAAAAGAATTTCTTGTTCCTGCGGGCAAGAACTGGCCTGGTCTTTTGGGTCATGGCCAGGGGACTGGAGACACCATGAATTCTGTCTGTGTGACACCGCTGTCTGGCCCTGCCTGTCTCTGGTAGGGGCACACTGAGAGCTGACAGCCCCAAACTCACCCTAGCTGATAAAAGAGCTGGAGAGACAGGTGTGGGGAGAGTGGGAGGAGAAGCCAGCACAGGCCTTGGAGCGTGGCTGGCACAAAGGGCACAGTTGGCAGCTCTGAAGTCTTGCCCACTGCCACAGCGTCTGTGCTGTAGGGGGAAAAGCTGCTCGTGCTGGGCACATGGCATGTCAAACAGTGGGAACNCTGGCCAGAAGCCAGGAGTCCTTGCACAGGCCACAACCTGCACAGCTGTACAAGGCCTGCCTGCCTGGACAGATGTGTGTGATCTTGCCCACCTGTGTGTATGCATACAGGTACAGACTGTCCAGAGAAATGCAGACACATGCATATACATGTACACACACACACATTCTCACAACCTTGTACTCAGTTCCAGGATGACACTGGATAGATAATGGAAGAAGCTCTTGGAAGTTCCCTGGGCCAATTAAACCTGATAAATCTCGTAGAGCAGTGGTTCTCAACTTTCCTAATGCTGCAAACCCTTTAATACAGTTCCTCATGTTGTGGTGACCCCCAATCAAAAAATTATTTCATTGCTACTTCATAATTGTAATTTTGCTCCTGTTATGAATTGTAATATAAATATCTGATATGTGATGCCAGGGGGTCGTGACCCATAGGTTGAGAACCACTGACATCGAGCTTGGCCTGGACACTGAGAGACCCAGCTGCCCACCTAGGAGCTTGGTGTAGCTCTCCCTATGACTGCACTATAGCATATGGAGGCTATAGCTGACCCCATTGTCAAGGCGTTGGTAGGCTTGCCCAGGTCCCAGAAGTAGGCAGGAGGAGTGTTCTGGGCCAAGGGTCTCTGTGTCACCTCTGGTTGGGGCTGCACCCTGCAGAGCCCAGGACATGGAGGCAGAGGAGGACCTGGCATGGAGGTGTGTCTGCCCACTGCATGCCCTGGCACTGTCCAGTGAGCCACTGTCCTGAGTCCCTCCAGTCTCAATCTCCAGAGTCAGGTTTACAAGCTGAGGTCAGAGGTCATCCAGACATCCATGCCAGGCCAGAGGGCTGACCTTTTTGTGACCAAGTCAGAGGAGCCCTGGGACTCCAGTAAGGAACTTCAGACCCCTTGGCCACCATCTGAAATACTGCTTGAGGGTTGATCCTAATCACCCCTAATTTAGGGGACAAATGGCCAATTAAGGGACCATTTGAGAATCAGAGAAGCAGAAGGCTAGTGAGGAGACAGACAGACGCGACACAGCCCCCCACCATCACATGATCAGAGAGTCTGCCTGCTAGCTGAGTGGAAGGCACAGTCTCCTCTCTGGACATCAAGGAATAGGGAGGGGTACCCCTAGAGCCACCAAAGTCCCCATGGCAACATCCCCCAAGGGCCCTGCAGCTCATGTAGCTCCTCATTCTGCCTCTAACACTCAGTGATAGAGATGTCCACATGAGGTCCACACTGGCAGGGACAGCCGAAGCCCGCGTGTAACCTCAGTTTTGTACATGCAGGGCTGGGGCTGGAAGGGGGCAAAGAAGAAGCGAACGAGCAGCAGAAAGACAGACACAGAACTGGAGCAACGGCTACCGCACAAGTATGAGGACCCAGTTCCGATGCCCAGGTCCTGCATGGAGACGGACATGGTGGTTGTGTCTGTAATCCCAGGAGGCACAGGCAGGAGACTCTCCAGAAGCTAGTGAGCCTGCAGGACTGGGGTATGTGGCAGAGAATAGGAGATCTTGCTACTTGGCCCTCAACACCACAGAGATTCTGGCAAATGACCGACCACCCCACAAGCAGGCCCCTTTTAGGGGGACCCCTTGACTCCTTCAGGCCCTCTCAAGGCCATTATCGTAAGTCCTCCTCTATTCTTGGGTCAGGTATCCACTGTGGACAGGTGACCTTTGGAGACATCCCTCATTCATCTGTGAGGCCCTCCACGGCAAGATAAGTCCTCTTTATCTGATGTTCCTGGCTCAGCTCAGGGCTGGCTGGGCTTGTAGTGCCTGTTGAACAGATGACTAGGGAGCCTACTGTCCACCGAGGCCTGTCTAGGATAGATAGATACAAAGTACTGAGGCAGGAGGCCAGCTGGAATAAAGTCTCTTTGCTCCTGGCAGACCCCTGACTTCCTCAGCACCCACCAAGGCAGAGATGTGGGGAGGGACACTCATAGGAATCCCCATAACAGTTNACAGCTGTCTGTAACTCCAAGGGATCAGATGCCTTCTGAAGGCATAGACCTACATGCAGGCAACACACACGCACACACACACAAATTTTAAAGGAAAAAGATGAGAGGGAGGAGGGAGAGAGAGAGAGAGCAGCTTTAAGCACTGCTGCTCTGTCAGGACAGGAAGAATGAGGACTTTCATGGCCTTTGGTGGCAGAGCCGCAACAGAGGAATTCCAGACTAGTGACCTTTGCGGGAACATACCACTCCTCAGCTGCCCAAAGCTCTGCGGGCGTATCCTGAGGCCTCCCCAATCTCTAGACCACTTGTTTCCCCAGCCCTGACATCTGAGGACAGCTCCAGCTGCNGGTCTGCTAAGGATCTCAGCTCTCCTTTCTGAAGGACAAGATGGGCCGACGACCAATATTACCTCTTTGCCCAGCAAACTGAGCCCTGCTGCTCATTCCTCCTCAACCCAAAGGCGGCTTGGACGGTGCCTGTGACAGCATCCGCAGTGGGGGAGGTGGTGAGTACCCTCAGTGGCAGTGACCAGACCTTGCTATGACCTCCACTTTGCTTTGATTTCATGGCCAATCTTTTGGGGTATTTGCAGTTTTTCTGATCTCTTGCTACATGGCCTGCCTCCCTCAAACTTAGCTCTAGATACTCACCTTGGTACTGGGGAGATGTTTTACCCAGTTTGGATCCCTTGTACCNATGTAAGAAGCTGAGCATGATGGCACACACTAGCCTAGCACTGGGGAGGTGGATATAGGTGGAATCCCTGGAGCTCACTGGATAGGCAGCAAACCTGAATCAGTGAGGTCCAGGTTCAGTGAGAGACAGGGTCTCTCTCTGAGACTGACAGGGTCTCTCACTTATCTGTAACTCCAGTTCCAGGGAATCTGATGCCCTCTTCTGGTCTCTACTGGTACTGCTGTGTGTACACGGTGTACAAACTTACATGCAGGCACACACTCATACATATAAAATAAAAACACATAAACCTTAAAAAAAGGTGAAGAGTAATAGAAGATGACACGTGACATTGACATCTNGCCTTCACATATGGATGCATGCATGTGCACATTCAACACACACACACACTCACGCACGCACGCACGCACACACACATGNACACAGAGCTTGTGTTTGCTCACCTTTCTACAGAGCCAGTTCATCACTTCTCCTGTCCCAGGAGGNAGTTACAGTGAACACTGGGATCATTTCTATCTGATATGCTACCCACNGGCTCATGTGTTTGTTTATTTGTTTGTTTGTTTGGTTTGGTTTGGTTTTCAAGACAGGGTTTCTCTGTGTAACAGCCTTGGCTGTCTTGGAACTCATTCTGTANACCAGGCTGGGCTTGAACTCATAGAGATCAGCCTGCCTCTGCCTCCTGAGTGCTGGTATTAAAGGCGTGCGCCACCACCACCCAGCAGGCCCACATTTGGAAGGTGGAATCCCCAACAGTGTTGTTATTTTGGAAGGCTGTGGAACTTTTAGGAAATGGGACCTAGCAGGAGGAGGAAGGTCACTGGAGCNGGTCCTTGGGAACATACTATCCTGGACCCCTTTCCTGTCCTTTCTTTGCTTTCTAGCCACCATAATATGAACCAAATTGATCTGCCTCAACCTCCCAAGTGTTGGATGACAAGCATGAGCCACCAAGCCTAGCTTCCAAAGGTGANATTCTGAGGTTCCATACAGACACTAATTTGGGGGATCACAATTCAAATGAGTGTTTCTTTTGGTGTTTTACCTGTGTGAACTTCTCCTGTGCTTCAGAACAGAGCAGTTGGGAAAAGAGACCCAGCTAGGCAAGNTGCCTGACTGAGTGAGTCCTCACACCAAGTAGGTTGCTGGCAGAGTAGAAGTCAGTATTCCCATGCATGAAGTGTCTTTTAGGTAGGCTATCCTTCCCTCATGGCCNTGGCCTGTACTGCAGGCCAGGGCCATTGGTGGACAGGTCCTGGCTCCTTCAAGTGTCATCCCAGTGAGAGCTGGCACTTCAGGTGGCTGCCCTGCGGGCNCCTCCAGGTGGGCTCCAGGGCCTTCAGAACAAGGTAATGATCAGGAGTGTTCTTTCTCACAGCCCCNTTAATGGTCCATTAAAGGCAAGCTGGGCCTAATGATTACAGGGAAAGTCCACTGGCTGTGCCTTTGAAATACACAGAGGCTTGCAGGCACTGGGCAGAACCGGGTGTTTGAAGTGGCGGTCCTTCCAGGAGCATCTGGAAGGCTGTGCTGCCCGCATTACAGACACACCGGGCACAGCCAGCCTCAGAGGGGCCCAATGCTGGGCTGTGCTCTACTTTTCTCTCTGGTTTTGACTCGCCCCACCCCCCAGGTTGGTGTTGGGTGTGGAAAGCTGAGCAGGGGGTGGATAGGAAGGGGATTTGTTTGTTTATTTGTTTGCTTGTTTATTTGAGACACGGTTTCTCTGTGTAGCCCTGGCTGTCCTGGAACTCACTCTGTAGAACAGATTGGCTTTGAACTCACAGAGATCTGCCTGCTTCTGCCTCCCGAGTTCTGGGATTAAAGGTGTGTGCCACCACCACTTGGCTTTAGGGAGGGGATTTTTTTTTTTTTTTTTTTTTTTTCATTTGTCTCTGAGTTGAACTTCAGGGAATGTTAACTCCAAAGAATCAGGCTTGGCTTATTAATTCAGGTCAAGTCAATAGATTACTGTGCATTCTGGTAACAAGTTTAAAATAAACCCACATGTGGGGCCAGGGACATTCCCATCTTGATTGAAGGCCTGGGGCAAAAGACTGTATTTTGGGAACCAGCAACTTCCATCTTCCTACTCATCTATGGCATTCCAAANATACTTATCAAACACCTACTTTGTGCTCTCTAATGGAGACAACCACAAGACTCTGGGAAGTGCTTGGGAGAGTCAGTTGGTCACTATCAGGAGAACCCAGGTGAGAGAGANATGACTTGGGGTGGAGACAAGTGCACTTTGAAGGAAGCCAAACAGGAACTGGCCTGGGTTGCCCTGAAAGCTGTCATCNAGGAATGAAGGCNAGCTAAGACAAAAGGTACACTCAGCTCTCCATGAGAGGGGAGTCTGCCTCTCGGAGACACGAAGGAAACAGTGAACAAGTGTGAAGGAGCAGAAAGCACATGGAGTATGGCACATTAGCCTGTAAGAACAGTGTGGCTGGGTAGGATGGAGAACACAGAAGGAGCCTGGCTGAAGTTCTGTGCCCTGAGCACTGTGGGTGGGGAGTGACATGGGTTGGAAGCCTCTTACTTGAAGTGTCTAGTTTCTCAACACTCTGTTCTAGAGAACACCACCAGACCAGAGCTTGCAGGATGTGCTCCCATTTGTATGAAGTTGAACCCAACCTACCGGGTCAGAATCCAGCTTTGCTGCAAGGGAAAGATGTGCCAGCACCTGCTGGGGTCTCCCAGACTATGATGGGATGGGAGAAGATACAGCCCCTCCAGAAAAGACCCCTGCAGCCAGCACCTGCTGTCAGCCACGTGGGAAAGTCAGCACCTGCTGCCTCAAGACCAAGAGTAGCAGGGGAGTGGTGCTGATTCAAAGAGCCAGGCCTCCCCTCCCCTCTCTGCCTTTCACACGGGCTTGCACAGGTGCCTGGCAGGTGTGAGGCCCCATGGAGTCCCAAGGGAGTGAAGCCAGAAGTCTGTCTCACTGTCTCACTGACTCTCTGAGGTTCTCTCTAACCCTTCCTGGAAAAGAGGAGGTGGCTGGAGGTGAACAGATGGGAATGGACAGAGTCACTCAGTTCCCCGGGGCCACCAGGGCTTNACTGGGGGGACTTATGCTTCCCTGGCCTGTTTGAGAAGTCATTTGCTGTGTGATTTTGGCAAATAAAAGACAGGTTGGGGCTGGACCCCCATGTGTACCCAGGAAAGCCCTCTGTGAGCCCAGCACTGATAGGATCTGGGCATAGTGTCCCCCTTTCAAGTACCTTCCCCATCAGATGCTGCCACCCCGCTTTGTCTGCTCCCCCTGCCCTGTAACCTCCG
>LZPO01030507.1:1020475-1036968 GCA_001675575.1 Neotoma lepida
TGTTCAATGATGCTTGTGTGTCAGTGGCTACTGGCTAAGCCAGGCCTGGAGCAAATCTTCCAGTAACTGTGAGGCTCAGTGCTGAAACTTATAAGTGCCTGGGACAGACAGGGTCAGGTGACTTTGGCTTAGCTAAGTTCAGGCCCTGAGTAAGCCCTTCTGCCTTGCCACACTCCTGAATGTCTATCACAAACTTGGGACACAGGAAGATCCTGCAGCCACCAGCTCTGGGTTCAAGTCCAGCCTCTAGCCTGTTTCAAGTGACCTTTCACTTACAGATTGTTCTCTGTGTCCCAGTCTACAAAATGAGTGGAAGAAATGGTGGCAGCTGTGGGCCGTGGATGTGGCTTATTTGGTAGCCTGCTTATCTGCCACGCATGAAGCCCCAGATTCCAGCACTGAATAACCCAGGCATGGCATGGCAGTGCTCACCTAGAATCCCAGCTCTAGGGAGATGGAAGCAGGAAAATCAGAAGTTCAAGGTCATCCTCAGTTACAAAGAGGGTTGAGGACTAATGTGTGCTAAAGGGTGCCAGCAGAGGCAAAAGGGGGGGCCTTTGAGAAGAGGTTAGGCAAAGTCTGGGGTGGGGTGGCTCAGATCCGGCCTGGCTGACAGCGTTGGTTTCTGAGGAAGAGCCAAGGCCTGTTGAGAGTCTACACAGAAATCACACTCCAGTAGGCTGTGGGTGGAGGCTGACAGGTGAGCGGGTGGGACAAGGCTCAGAGTTGAAGCCTGCAGTTAGACCCAGGCCAACAACACTCAAGAGTGTGACCTTGCTTTAAAAAGTCCCAGTGTCATCCTCTTGAATGGTCACTTCTCCCTGGGAGCAGGACTTCACCCAGCAGCCAGTTTAGCTGTTAATCGTTCAGCAGCTTCATCGTCATAAGAATAAGAATGCATGAAAATTGGGCTCTAGGCCTGAGGGGGGAGGAGGCTCTCCTCTGGGCAGGGCCAAGGGTAAACTTTACAGATCACAGCTATGCTTTCCCAATTTAAATTCATCTTCTGGCCTAGCAATCCCTTTATGCAGATGGGTGGGGGAGGCCTGGCAGGTGGGTCTGCCGAGCCTCAAAGAAGGTGACACTTCAGGGCCTCCAGAGTAAGGAGGAGGTCAGCTAATATTTTACTTTAAAAAAACAAAAACAAAACGTAAACTTGGCTGAGCCTGGTGGCACATGCCTTTAATTCCAGAACTCAGGAGGCAGAGGCAGGAGGATCTCTGTGAGCCCAGCCTAGAGTTTTAGGCTAGCCAAGGCTACATAGGGAGACCCTGTCTTAAAAAAAACAAAAAAGGNTTGCTCTCCAGATAAAGACACATTACACAATCCTAAGCCTGATTGCCTAACTTCAAATCTAGGAGTCCATGTGGTGGAAGGAGAGAACCGAGTCAGTGCTGTGCTTCCTCACCACCATCCAGCTCTACAATGTTCTCATCTCCCCAGACTGAAACCACGTCCCCTTAAATGCTGACTCATCCTCCCCCACCCCTTTAAGCCCACATCCTGTGGAACGAGGACTCTAGGGACTCCAGCCATCAGCCTAGCAGTGTGTGGCCCTTTGTGTCTGGCCTGGCTCACTGCTTGGAATTTATTCAACTATTCAACAGGTACAGCTGCAGCATGTGTCTCAATCGCCTTCCTTTTGAAGANTGAATAATATTCCACTGCTCAGGTGGCCATATTTTGTNCCTGTCTGTGAACCCTTAGGGTTCTATCTTGGGGCTGCTATGACACACTGTGCCACTATTCCCACAATGTANATATGCTTGTCTGACTCTCTTCAGCCCTTCCCTGGAGTGCGGGGTTACATNGTAATTCTACATTGAAGTTTTGGTGGGCACTGCTGTCCTTTTCAGGCATTATCCTTAGCAATACTGGAGATTGAACCCATGATGTCACACTGTGAGTCCAGCACTCTGCCGCTGAGCAACAACCAGCACATTGTAGATTACAAAAAATTATTTATTTTTATTGTATATGTATGAGTATTTTGCTTGTATGTATGTATATATGTATGTATGTGTGCTACATGCATACAATATCCATGAAGGACAGAAGAGGATGTCAAATCCCCTAGAACTGGAGGTATAGACAGTTGTGAGCTGCCATGTGGCTGCTGAGAACTGAACCTCAGTCCCCTGCAAGAGCAGTAAGTTCTCTTAATCACTGAGCTGTCTCCCCAGCCCCTGTTTTGGATATTTAGAAAAAAAAAATTATTCCAGGCCTGGTGGCACACACCTTTAACCCCAGCACCTGAGAGGCAGAGGCAGGTGGAGCTCTGTGAGTTTGAGGCCACCCTGGTCTGCACAGGGAGTTTCAGATCAGCCAGGGCTATACAGTGAGACCTAGTCTTAAATTTTTTTATTACTTTTATTTATTGATTTATTAGTGTGTGTGTGTGTGTGTGTGTGTGTGTGTGTGTGGTGCACATGTGCAGTGTGCATGTGGAGGTCTAACAACAATTTTTCAGAAGTTAGTTTGGTTCCAGGGATTGGACTCAGGTTGTCAGGCTTGGCGGCCAGTGCTCTTTCTCACTAAGACATCTCTGCAGTTCCTCAGGCATTCTTCTCTGACACAGTCTCCATGTAGATAGAGCAGGCTGACATTGACTCATCACCCGAAGCCTTCGAGAGCCCTGAGCCTGGCTAAGGGCATTTTTAAAAAGGCATCTTGAGGTTGGGGCTGCAACTCAGTTGGTAGAATGTTTGCCTAGCACACTGGAGGCCCTGGTTCAATCCCCAGCACCACATCAAGTTGGGTGTGGTTGTGCTAGCCTAGGATCACAGTACTTAAGAGGTGGAGGCAGGAGGACCTGAGTTCAAGGTTATCCCTCCCTACATATGGAGCTTGAGGCCAGCCTGGGTTACATGAGACTTTGTCAAAATAAGCAAAGTCACCATTATTTTTTGGCAACCACACTTCTAAGCTTATGGAGGTGTGTGTGTGTGTGTGTGTGTGTGTGTGAGTGTGTTTCTTTCTTTGTGTAGTCCTGCCTGTCCTGGAAATCACTCTGGAGACCAGGTTGGTCTTACAGAGATCTTCCTGCCTCTGCCTCCCAAGTACTGGGATTAAAGGTGTGCTCCACCACCTCCTGGCTGCTTACGGAGGTCTTGTGCCCAGAAATTGCCTTATGTTTCTTTGCTCTTTTTGCCCTATAGCTGGTCCCACCAGGTCTGGGGACAGACTACAGCAACTCTTGTGATTATAGATCAGTAAAGCAGAGCCCTCTAGGAGCAGGTGTGTGTGCGTGGATCCTTCACAGGTTAGAAGCCCACGGCATCTGAGAGGAGGCCTCAGCTTCCTCACCTGTCAGATGGTGATGTTGAACCTGTCGNTTTGGAGACTTCTAGGAGGTCTAAATGGGTCCATCTGTGCTTGGTTCTAGAAAGTGCAGGATATCAGAGATGCAGACATGCTGCTGCCTTGCCTGTGTGTGGTGTTCAGGCCATGTGTTCCACACTCTCCTCATCTGCCCTGGTCTACTGCCTTGAGCTAACCACAGTTTCCTGGCTCTCTGACCATCTGGGTTCTGATTTACCTTCGTGTTGCTTCCCCACAGGCTTAGTACCAGGCACATTCTCCACAGGTTTAGGACCAGATAACTGGCAAAGCCCTCTCTTCTGGTAAGTTCATGGTGTGGGTGGCTTAGCTGGGCTGATCACTACCTTTGCCTGGCCAAACCCTGTCAGATGTCATCTTATTGTCTCCATGGCAGGGAAGAGTTCACTGCAGTGCACAGCACTTGACAACTAGCTCAAGGTCACAGGTCACAATGACAGCTAGTAACAGCACAAGATTCAGTTCTGCCCTTGGGTGCCTAAAGCAGGTTCCAGGCCACTCTGTCCTTGCCTCAGTTTCTCCTCCTGCACTAATGATCTTAATCATGTTTGCTACATGGACATTAGGAGTTCCAACTGTGCAGGCCTGAGTAGGGGTCAAATTTCATGAGGTGACATGGTCACCAGGAGCCACCTGCTCATGGGGAGGCCACAGATGTGACACCCAGTCTCCCCATCCCTCAGCAAATCAAAGACACTAAAGCCAGGAGAGACTGCAAGGCTTGAGACCTTCACCACCACGCCGAGATCTCCTGCCCAGCATCCATCCCCACAAGTGGGACAAGTCTTTACTACAGAGTAAGTAAAGTCCTGGGGAAGGGACACATCAGAAAGACCCAAGACTGAGAAAGAGTGGCCTTCAAGAAGTAGGTGCTCCAGGTGCCTGAGGAATGGGTGAGTGCTAGGGCAGATGTGGGGGATGGTGGGGAAGGTCTGTGAGGAGTAGAGGGTGGGTCTTTTTTCCAAAAGAGATTCATAGCTTGAATCTCTGGTCTCCATTTACCCCATGGATGTGTCTGGAAGTGTCTCCAGGCCTCAGGACCCCAACTAAGTCTCAGTGATGGAGGGACTGCACTAGGAAGGCTGAGGACAGCAGAGTCAAGGGGTAGCTCCCCTCTCTCCTGTTTCTCCTCACAAGCCTAACAATCAAGCCCTTGATTTCTCCTGGAGATCCAAAGAGTCTGCTCCTGGTATGGACAGGATGGGGGAAGATGGAGTTTGGGCATGTGTGTGCTGTGGGGAGAGGCTAGGAGTGAGGACCCACCCACTCTTTTGCTCATAGCCCTGGGAGACCTCAGAGGAATTACCATGGGGATGGGAAAAAGTCATTTTAAAGGTCAGACTTGGTCACTGTGTGCCCTGCCCCCAGCCTTGGATGGACTGAGCCCAAGGAAAGTTCTAGACAGGGCTCTTGCTGGGAGTGACATCCTGCCCCACATGGCTCTTTTGCCTNTCTCCTCCTCACAGGGGGAAGGAAAAAGGGCAGGAAAAAAATCTTCACAATTCCCTGGCTGGCATGACTCACTTCCCCAGCCTAGAGGAACATTTCACAGGTTCCAGGACAAGAAACAATGATCTTCCAAATTTGACAGAAACTCTGAGCTGGGCTCCAGTGTCTGTTCCTTCCCTGATGGGTTGTGTGGCTTTGGGGAAAGTCACTCACCCTCTCTGAGTCCCATTAGTTTTCTATGAAGTTGGAACTCTAATGATGTTTGCTGGTAGAGTTTTAGAAAATCTGTCATAAGACAGATTGGTCCCCATCAAATGGAGACCTCACATGTGTGACTCAGTGGGCTCTCCTCCCTCCAGTAATTTCCTTCTCTAATCAGAGTCTTCTGTCGTAGTTCAAACTGGCCTAGAACTCTCAGCAATTCTCCTGCCTCAGCCTCCCAACACACCAGGCCTCCCTTGTACCTTTCAAAGTTGAAATCCAAATTTTATTGTAAATTATTATTGTAATTATTATTGTTATTATAGTAAACCCCATAACCTCTAGCACATCTCAAACACTGAAACTGTTGAAGGCAATTCTTCCATAACTTCTGTAATTCATCTAACTGTAGAGATGGAATTNGATGCAGTAATTTCTGGAACAAAGTCACCTAATTCACAGAGGCTGAGCAGATAGCATTAGTGTTGTATCTGTGTGCCTGTGTCTGTATGTGCATCATGTGTGTGTGCAATGCCCTTGCAGGCCACTAGAGGGCGTTGAACCCACTGGGACTGGAGTTATAGACTGTTGATAGCCACCATGTGGGTTCTGGGAATTGAACCCAGGTNCTCTGCAAGAGCAGTGAGTGCTCTTAACCATTGAGTTATCGCTCTAGAACTTTGTTCTTTTGTTTGTTTGAGACAGGGTCNCACTGGGTAGCTTTGGCTGTCCTGGAACTCACTCTGTAGACCAGACTGGCCTTGAACTCACAGAGATCCATCTGTCTCTGCCTCTTGAGTGTTGGGATGNCACGTACAAGCCACCACTCCTGTTTTTGTGGTGCTTGTGAGTGGAGCCCAGCTCTTCTTGTGTTAGGGAGAGCTCCACCATCCCTCTGCCTCTTTTAGTTTGTTAACAGTGCAAAAGCTCCCTTCCTCCCCCAGGTGGCAAAGGATGGGCCAGGAGCTCCTGGTTTTGCCCTTCTTGACTCTGGACTGTTTGTGCACACACTTGTGGGACCCATGAGCGAACACCAACTATATCCACCACTCCTCGCTGGGGCCCTCCTGGACCCGAGCAGAGGGAAGAAGGAGGTGGCAGGTGGCCCTGTTCAGGGACAGTGCAGGGTCCTTTCTGTACTGCGTCTATGGGTTCTGTATGAGCGTGTCTGCCAGCTGGAAGCTGCTTGGAAACTTTCATTCAAAATGTCTCCCTGTTCTTCTGGCTGCAGTGGAGAGGGATGGACCTGGGGGCTGCACCCCTTGTTCACAGGGCTCTCTGATCTGTCATCGTATATGTTTGGGAGATACAGTCATTGGAAAAAACAAAACAGCAGGCTCTGGACCTCTGCTCCCCAAGATATTCGAGGTGTTCGCTGGCACAGGTCAAACCACATCTCCAAAGACAGGTCACTATCCAGGGCTGCCACGGATGGAGTGAACTGGGAGGGGCCTGTTGTTCCAGTGTTTGGTGCCCGAGGGCCTTTGCACCTGAGCCCAGGTCAACTTTTCTTTTGTTAAGTGAAAGAAAGAAGCTTAGAAAGGGAAGGTGGAGAAAGGGGAACTCCTAGGCCCACAACCATTCTCTCCAGAGCCCCTCAGGGTGCATCCCAGTTCTCTCTCCTGACAGTAGAAGGTGTGGGCCCAGCTCAGCTGACTGCAGGTGGGGCCTGGGGAACCTTCCTTTCCTGGCTTCACTCCACCTTGGCCTCTGGGAAGACTGACTTGCCCTTGGGTCAAGCTCATCCTGGGGACCACAAAAGTCCATGAGAGCACTTCGGGGGCAGGGTTGGGTGCAAAGTTCACAAGAGCTCTTCTGGGACAGGGTTGAGTGTTCTGTGTGGGGGCCGTGTGTTAGTTAGTTGCAGCACTGCGGTTACCATGCGAGAAAAGTCACGAGGCACAACAAAATGCAGTATCAGAGCTTTATTAGAAAGTGGAGAGAGGACAGGAAAGAATATGGCCAGGCCTAGGAGAGATGGGGGAAAGGAGAAGGAGAGGGAGAGGGAAAAGGAGAGAAAGGGAGGGGCGGGGGCGCGTGCTGAGAGAGGAAGAGAGACAAGGGAAGGGAGGAAAGAGGAAGAGGCGGGGATTCCTTTGCACATGCCTGNTCACATTGCGTGCGAATTACGCCCCTTGCTTGGCTACTGAGCTGAGCATGTGCAGTGGCCAGGAACTCCAACACCNTGGAGTGGCTCAATGTCACCTGCCTGTCCCCCTACTCTTGCCTCTTGCACCTATGTCCCCAGGAGTAGCCCCAAAGGCCAAGTATGTTCATAGGTCATGGGAGGAGGATTCTGCCTGCTCCTCCAGGGCCTCAGTTTACCTGGTGATCTGCCAGCTAGCTCAGAGACTCTCTGGATGAACAATGGAATTTGCCCCAGTGACAGGTAGCACAAGACAAACTGTCCCACATGACTCTACTATACAGAGTAGAGTATCTCTGTTGGCCCATTGATGGGAACCCCTTCTTCTCATGCATCCTCCTCACAGCCGTCGGTAGGCCCCTCTTCAACTGAGCCACATGTGTTCTGGAAAAACCCCTCTAGAGAGCTACAGAGATGGGTCCATTGTTAACTGCTCTATGGCTCTTGCAGTAGATTTCGGTCAAATTTCCAGCACCTACATTAAATGATAGCTCACAACTGTCATTCTGTCTGTCAGCTCACAACTGATAGTCACAGGAGCCAGGGACTCCAACTGTCTCTTCTGAACTTTGAGGGCACCTGCACTCACACATGTGCAGGCTCACACACACACAGGTATTAAAAAAAAAATCTGACCTGGTGCAGTGGCCTACACCTTTAATGTGAGCTCCCAGGAGGCAGAGGCAGGAGGATCTCTGTGGTTGCAGGCCAGCCTGGTCTACATAGTGAGACCCTGTCTGAGAGAAACAAACAAAAACAACTTTTTTTTTTTAAGAATTTTTTTTTCCAGAACCTGGCTTGACACTAGCTCTTCCCAGGCCCTGAATACCCCACTGCCCTGCCTCACTGGAGCCTCAGAGACTCAGGAGGCCTTGCTAGTTGACAGACACTCTGTCTCACACCTTGAGTAAGGTCCTGACCTCTCTGTCCTCCTCAGGGAAGGAGTTACATTCTCACTTCCTCATAACCATAATCTAGAAAGAAGGGGAACCACTTAGGCCTCCCCAAAACCTGAGGCTACAAAGGATACCTGGCCCAGCCACCACTCTGAGGCCAGCTCCTTAGGTTCTCAGGACTTGGCCAGCCCTCCTAGGCTTCCTCCTCCCTGACATCAGCCTGCAGAGCTAGGGACACTGGCCCCATGAAGCAGTCCAAAGGCCATTCCGGAGCCCCTGGCCTGGGTGACAAGCGGCCTCTGCCTTCTGCTTGCTGACAGGCCACACGCCTGCTCTAAGCCCACATGCGATGTCGTCTAAGCCAGGGCAGACCCGGATGCTATTTTGGGGTCTTCTTTCAACTATTTTGGCAAAGACCAAATGGCAGCCTCCTTTAAAATAGCTGCTCTGAGCCCAGGGGTCATCCTCCCGGGAACCAGGTTGCCCGGGCCGGATGGCTTCTCAGTCACTCATCTGAGTTAAATGCAGACCCAGCATCTGGAGTTCTGAGCAACTCATGGAAATCCTGACAGCAAAATCATTGCAAAACCAAAAGAAAGCCTTGCTGGCCCTGATGCTCTTAGAGGAGGCTCTGCCATACAGATGCTCCTGTGTCCTTGGGAAATCACCAGGACAGCTGGAGGAGGTGGCCAGAGTGTCAAGGAGACTTGTCTCTGGCCTCCAAGTGGATCACACATGTGTGGGTCCCTTGTGAGCTTCTGTCTGTAGACAAATGTGTCCTGCTCAAAGATGGGCCAGGACCCTCTGAGATCAGAGAGTCCTAGAAAGAGCAAACCAGGCTCCTCCAATGCAACGTCAATCCAACTAAGGCTGTAGAATTTGCTAAGATGTCGACCACTGCCAATCTGGTCCTGGACACTGAGCATCTGTCTTCTAGGCTGTCTNCTTTAGTGAAGGCAGTGACATGACCCATGATGCTCTGCCACCTCTCTTCATATTCTGGCCCCTTCATGATCTGTCTANACATGTGGGACTGATCTAGGGCAAGCATGAGCTCTTGGAGCACTACCTTAGCTCTGTGAGCTTCCAAGATGCTCCCAGGGTGGCAGTGGGTTGGGACAGCCACCTACCCACAGGAGGCCTGAGATCATTGTCTTTTATGTCTTGGGCCTGCCATGGTATCAGGCCAAGAATCTGGGGAACATTTGACTTGAAGCTCATTTAGTCATTCAACAAACACTGGCTGCTCTTCTAGCTATTTAATTTTAAAGGTTTATTTTATTATTTTTATTTATATGTATGTGTGTATGTTTGTGTGGGTGTCTGTGTACATGTGCACAGGTGTTCAGGTGCCTGCACAGGCCAGAAGGTATTGGATTCCCTGGAGCTGGAGTTACAGGTAACTGAGCTATTTGACCTTGGTGCCAGGAACTCTTGGCTCTTTTAACAGTGGAGCCTCTTCTCCAACCCCTCCCTGGCCCACTTTTTCAATTTAAAAATAGTCTCAAGTAGCCCAGGTTGGCCTCAAATTTTCACTACATAAGGCAGGATGACATTGACCCTCTGACCCTTGTGCCTCCACCTCCAGGTTGCTCAGATGAAACTCCAGGCTGTGCCCACCTCTTATAGATTATAGAGGAGTTCTTGTAAGTGAATAGGGAAATCGAGGCACACTGAGACTGGTCACAGGCAAACTACACTAACACAGTGTCAGCAAATAAGATGCGTTATTGGCACAGGAAGGCCAACCAGGCTCATATCTGCAATCTCAGCCTCAGAAAGCTGAGGCAGAAGGATTACTGTGAGTTGGCCAGCCTGGGATACACAGTGAGACCCTGTCTCAAAACAAACAAACAAAAAGACATGTACTCTCCTGTCCTACCCAGCGTGTCACTCATAATCCTGCAGACCCTCTGATGAGCTCTGAGGTTTGAAAGGTAAACCCTGTTGGTGTTTATGTTCCTTTGCTCTGCAGGGATCAGGGAGGCAGCAAGATCAGGTCAACCATCAGCCACCCAGGCAGCTTGTGGAGAGCAGGATACGGGGCGGGCTCTGTACCTGACCTCTAGCTCCGACCACACTGGGGACAAAACACTGAGACCCTGGCCAGGCCTGTCTGCTTGTTGCCAGGGCCTCTGCTAGGGCCTTCCGCCCCCAGGGCCTTTGCTGTCCCTGCCATGTCACTCGGCCCCACGATGAAGTTTGCGTGATACAGTTTAAAGGCATCTCCCAGTTTTACTTCTCTTGCTGATGTTGGGATGGTGTGGGCCACACTGCTCTGGCCTCCGCTCTCCACTGGGTTCACGGAGTTGGTGCTTAGGGGAGGGGAAGGGAGCAGAGCAGGAGTGGATGGGCATGGTGTGTGGCAGTGTGTAGGCCTACTCCGCGGTAGCAAGTTGTTTTTCTGTCCCACCAGCCAACTCCCAGATAATGACATGAGACTGACTTATTATTAATTATGAAAGCTTGGCCTATAGCTTAGGCTTGTTCCTAGCTAGCTCTTATAACTTAAATTAACCCACTTATATTNTATCACGTGTCGTTACTTCTCTTCCACTTTGTATCTCCTGTTTCCTCTCTGTCTTCTGGTTTCTCCTGCATGCCTAGATTCCGCCTCCTCCTTTCTCTCTCTGCCTGGAGATCCCACCTATATCTCCTGCCTAGCTATTGACCATTCAGCTTTTTATTACACCAATCACAGCAATATGTTTCCACACAGTGTACAAATATCTCACAACATTCCCCCTTTTTGTCTAAATAAAAAAGAAAGGTATAAATTATAACATAGTAAAACTATATACAATAAGAACAATTATTAGGTAAGAATTATATTTACAATATCCCATCTATCTGTAGTTGGCAAATTTAGAGAAAATATTTTATTATCTATCCTATCTTGGTGAGTCAAAAATTTTGTACTTAATTTACTTCCTATCCTAACTTGTATTATTATCTTCTTAGACCATAAAACATTTTTTAGATAAACAACTTAATTTTTTATGTCTCCAAATCTTGTATACTTTATACCTCTTTTGTGAGTTTCTTTTCTGAATTTGGTAATAGGGAAAACTGTAACTATAATTATCTAGTCTTTAACCCCATCAAGACCTGAGATGGNTATAATATTACCCAAGTAACAGGAAGTGCAGAGTAAACAATTTTCAAAACTATAGAAATGACAGAGACAGCATCTTTAGGGGATCCTGAGAAAACTAGGATAATGGTCAAGTCCTGGGAGAGCTAGCTGCATTATTTTTTGTTTAGTCTCTGTGTGATGGGAAGTGTAGTGTAGAGCTTATCTGAAGTCTTGGCTGGATAGTCTGTGAGGCTGGACCATCTCAGCTAGCAGCTTTGAAGTTGTTCTGGATGCAGAATTTAGAGGAAACTGCAGCAGAGGCATTCTGAGAGGGTGGATCACCTGGGCTACTTGTCTTCATTCGTATCTGGTCCTTTTTTTTCTGAAAACACATAAACTTTTAAGGGTAATATATACATCTTCATGAACACAAATATGGAATGTGTGGTGTGCACAAGTCAGTTAAAGATGATTTTGTTCTATGTTTGAGCAGGTAAAAGTCATCTGTTAACTTTATAAGTCTGTTTGGACTGTATAACAAAACTATAATATAAATCTCCANCCATGCCATAAGGAAGGATGGCATGTAATAATAAGTCATGAGGACTCTGAAGACAACAAGATTTATCATGTTTCATCGAGCCTCAAAGCTATTCCCATAGTAGAGGGATCAGCATATACATCACCCAACCTGTAGTCTTCTTGATTTCTTTTTTCATGTCTGTAGCCATGATTTTCAGGAGGTCTCTCTCCCCCAATCAAATCTGATCTTTATTAATTTTGAAGAGAATCATAACTTTTTGTTTCCTGTGGAAACAAAGGCATAACCTCTCCCCCAATGCAACATATTTTTTTATTTCCATTTTGAAGAAGTTAAGACATTTTAAAAATATATAGGTTGGTTTAATTTAGCAGTTTCCATAATCCAATGTCTCTCAGCAGCTATTGATTTTTGTATATTAGTAGTTAAAAACTTCAAAATCAACAAAGCACCATACAGGATCCAAACACCCTGTGTATTTCCCATTCTTATGTGGCTTATTCTTTTTAATATTACATTACTTTCTCTTTAAAGACTTTATTTTATTAATTTTAAACTATTTTTTTCTGTGACTGTCTATACTCATTTCTTACATATCTGTTGAAAGGTTTTCTCAGTCTGAACCACTTTACTGCTTTACTGAGATACTTTACAAATATCCTACAGTATCCAACTATCTAAGAGACAGCTTCAACTGATGCTGGAGGTGACCACAGTGCCAGCCATAAAAGCACTGTCCTAGTGGGCTCAGAACCTGAACACAGCAAGGCAACTGGAGCCTGAGCAGCCATTTGGTACCACAGCTGAGCAGATGCATTGTTACAGGAGAAAAAGTGGGACTCCTCTGGGTGCCTGATGGGGGGTGGTAGAGCAGTCTCACCCCGGGGCCTCTCAGACCCGGCCTCCTGCCTGAACCCATCCCAATGTCCATCTGCTAATGGAGATCACTGTGGCCAAGCTTGAGGGTCAGCAGGAGAACCCACAAGATGATGGGTGCAAAGCTCCCAGTTCACATGAAAGCTCTTGGTGTGCCCACTGAGTTCACGAGCAATAGTACACTTTAAATTAGGGATTCCTAGCTGGGTGTGGTGGCAAACTCCTTTAATCCCAGCCCCTGGGAGACAGAGACAGGTGGACATCTATGAGTTTGAGGCCAGTCTTATCTATACTGCAAGTTCCAGGCCAGCCAGACTACATAGTGAGACCCTGTCTTAAAAAACAAACAAAAAGGGGCTGGAGAGATGGCTTATCAGTTAAGAGCACTTTAAAAAATAAATAAAAAGTAATAAATTAAAATAAAAATAAAATAGGGGTTCCTGGCTAGAAAGGTCNGCAGGCATTGCCAAGCAGTCCAGGACCTTGGCATTATATCCAGGCCATCTGGGGAGCAGAGCCTTGCTGGGGGGGGGGGTTTGTATTTGAGAGCCACAATTGGTTGGTTGGTTTGAGACAGACCTTGCTTTGCAGTCCAGGCTGACTTCAAACTTGCCATCCTCCTGCCTCAGCCTTCTGAGTCTTGGGGTGATAGACCTGTACCACCATGCCTGACTAGACCCCTGGTTTAAATCCAGGGTCCTAGGCAGGAAACTGAGTGCCATGTGAGCCACTGTGAGCCAGCAGGGTCTAGACCCCACAGGTGGGCCTGACCACAGCCCTCCCTCCCCCATCCCGGGGAAACAGTTTCTTTTCTCTGAGCCTTGGCTCCTCTTCTGTCACGTGGGGGGAAACTGAGGCAGTCAGCCATCATGGCATGGCATGGAAAATATTTCCAGCCCCACCGTTCTTCCAAGCTCATCAGCCACCTCACATCTTGTGGCAAGAATGGACCCCTGCCGTATCCCTGACCTGGCCTCCTGCCTACTGCACCTGCCTTACCAGGTGTTGNTCCTGTGGATACACCATCTTGCATCATCCTGAGTCTGCTGGGATAGCCTAGCACGACCCACCCAGGCAGCCATTCTTGCAGAGACCCCATCAGAGTCCCCATCTGGAAACGTGGACCCCCAACCCCCAGCCAGTCCACACCTGAGATCATTTCCTGAGACCACTGCCACCTCCTGGCGGGTAATGGTACTGTATGGGTTGGTTCTGACCCTACAGCAATCACAGGAAGACTTGGGAGCCCCCACAATTACTTCAAACCTATCCAGATGTAACTCAGGAAACTGTCAACTCAGCCAGGCATGAGGGCTCACCCCTGTCACTCCAACACTCTGGAAGTGGAGGCAGGAGGATGGCCAAAAGTTCCAGACCAGCCTAGGTTAGAGTCCCAGCATCAGGTTCCCATCAAAACAACCTGCACAGTTCCCTTGTCTGAGGNGGGACTTTGATGAATTTGTGTTCAGCATGTTGCCCTGTCACTGATGCCCTTTCTAAAACATTTTCTTCACCTGCAGAAGACCCCACCCATGTATAGTTTCCTGGCTCCCTGTTGTGAGGACTGCAGGGACACTTGTGAGTGTCTGTGTGGACCTGTGCCTTGTCTCATGGTGAAGTTCTGGAGCAATCTCAGAATTCCACACAGCTCTGGTTTGTTTGTTGTTTGTTTTCCTTTTTTGCTTTGTTTTTGAGACAGGGTCCTTCTACATAGCCCTGGCTCTCCTGGATCTCACTATGTAGACCAGGCTGGCCTCGAACTCACAGAGAGCTTCCTGTCTCTGCCTCCTGACTTTTGGGATTAAAGGTGTGCACCACCACACCCAGCTCAGCTCTGGAGTTTTAAGAGCTGCAGGCTTTTGCTACTGGGCTCCACTGCCTAGTAAACCCTCTCCACACCANGCAGGTAGCAGGACAGACCTTGGAGTTCCCAGGACAGACCTTGGAACCAGCCCCAGTATGTCCTTTACTGGCTGTGTGGCCTCAGGAAAACCACATACCCTCTCTGAGGTTTTCTCATCAGCAAAAGGCCTCTAGCNACAGAAAGCAGCGCTGCGTCTGTTCTACCTTCATGCCCACTGTCCATGCTCGGATGTCTAGATCATGTCNCAAGTTCCAGGTTTGGGGGTACAGACTGCAAGTTCCAGGGGCTCAGTAATTNAACAGCCCAGTGTCTCCCCTTGGTGGGCAATTGGCAGGGGATGGCCACAAATGAATAATTAGAGAAAGAAAATTGCAAGGCTCTATGGGAAAAATGCTAGGGCAGGAGTGGCCATGGGAAGACACTCTCAGAAGTGAATGCTGAGAAGGGGCCAGTCTGGGGACAAGCAGAGGGTAGTGTGTCCTCGGCATGTGCAAAGGAGCTTGGGAATGAACAGTGTGGCTGGAGTGGTGAAGGTTAGCAAGGGCCAGGGTTCATAAGGCAAGGATGAGAGGACAAGGGCCAAAGAGGTGTTAGTGCCCATCCTGGGGAGAAGAGGTGGGTGGCCTTGTTGTAAGCCCTAGGATGCAGCTGGATTGAAGTGTTCTCCCCTCTTTCTTTCTCTTCCCTCTCAAATCTCTCTCTGTCTCCCTCAGTGTGTGTGTGTGTGTGCGCGTGTGCGTGTGCGTGTGCGTGTGTGTGCCTAGATGTGTATAAGAGACAGACTCTAGTGTTTCCCTCTATCACTCTCCCCTTTTTTTTTTTTTCAAATTAAAATAGGTTCCCTCTACATAGCCCTGGCAGGTCTAGAACTCTCTACATAGGCTGGGCTAACCTCGAACTCACAACTCACAAAGATCCTACTGCCTCTGCCTTCTGAGTGTTAAGATCCACCTTAATTTTTGACACAGGTTCTCTGTGAACCTAGAATTGAATCCACTGATTCAGNTAGGCTGGGCAGCCAGCCTGGGACACCCTCCTGTTATTCTCCTTAGCACAGAATTGGGGTTACAGGTGGGTACCACAGTGCTATTCTTTTACATGGGTATTGGNGATTTGAACTCAGGNCCTTAACCTTGCACAGCAAGCACTTTACTCTCTGAGCCATCTCCCTGCTCCTCCCCTCCCTTCCCTTCCTTTCTTTCTTAGGTCTTTTCTTGTGGCACCCAGGCTGACCTCAGACTCACTGTGTAGCTCAGGATGACCTTGGATTCTGATCCTCCTGCCTCCACCTCCTGAATGCTGGGCTCTCAGCTGTGCAACGCTGCACCTGGTTTATGTGGTGCTGAGGATGGAAGCCAGCACTGCTTCACTCATGATAGGCAAACATTCTGCCCACTGAGCTGCATCTCGTCTCTGCTGCCCAGCCACTTCTGGCAGGAACGCTGTAGCCAATCACAGCCCCCCACATCACAGCACTTCAGGCGTCCACCTGCCAGGCCTCTGGTGGACAGTTCAGGGACATTTAGCCATCCCTGTACCTATCTGCAGAACTTTCTCCTCTCCCCAGACCAGAGTTTCATCCCCATCAAACACATTCCCTACCCTCTCTGGACTCCTGGCACCTTCATCTCATTTTGTTTCTGTAGGTCTAGCATCCTGAACATGTGGCCTGGGACCCACTTATGTCACTCAGCATCGAGCCTTCTCTCAGAATTTTCTTTCTTTTTTTTAGACAGAGTACTATCCCACAGGCATCTGGCTGCATTTTGTCTGTTAGGGGGTGGAAACTCTGGTTGCNGCCCCGAGGGGCCTCAGTGAGTGATGCTGCTGTGAGTCTAGGTGTTTCAACCTAGTACTAGGCTGGTACTCCCTGAAAGTCGCAATGATTATTCTGGGTCCAGCTTTGCGTTCTCAGAGCCATCCATCATCGTGGTCCTCATGACCGCTGCACCATTAGATGTTCACTCCTGACAGGTGTTTGACCTCTCTGGGAAAATCTCCAAGGAGACCTTACTTGTGGAGCCTGAGTTCCCTGCAGGATGCAGGAGCAGGCAGCAGGAATGGGGGGCAGTGTTCTTACTATCACCTTCTTCTGGGGCTCAGAC
>LZPO01030507.1:1052171-1065839 GCA_001675575.1 Neotoma lepida
AGTCTGGCCGGTGGGCTGCAGTTCTTGGTGTGAACCCATGGGATGGATTCATAAAAGGATCTGGAAGATAATCAAGACAAGGAGTGAGGTCTCCGGGTAAGGGTATAAGAAAATGGTGGGATCTGCTAGGTATGGTGACACACATCTTTAATCCCAGTACTCAGGAAGCAGAGGCAGGTGGATCTCCATGGGTTCGAGGCCATCAAGGCCATCAGGTTACAGAGTAGACCAGCCAGACTNCATTTGAGATCCTGTGAGATCCTGTCTCCAAACAAAGGTGGGCAGGAGCTCTACTCTTGGGCTGGAGGGAGAGCTCTTACGTGNTAGGCAAGCACCCCAGCCTTTGAGTGGCTATTGGTACTTCAATAACTAACAAGACAGTCACACACCTCCTGAGCTGACACCCATGAAGCCCGGATGCAGCCAGGGATAGGATTCGGCCCTGGCATCCAGATGGGCTCTCTGGCCCCCTGCAGTCAGCATTGCACGGAAATGGATGAGGTGCACCAAGAGTCCGGTGTGTGGCCCTTGGGGCAGACTTCAGAACCGGAGGACTTGTTTCTGGTAGCAGACACTGGCCTGGGGCCACCATGCAGATTCTTCTAAGCAAATGATTTAGTACAAACAAGAAGTGACCCTTGCAGGGCTGGGGGAGGTGGCTCAGTGGGTAAAGAGCTTGCTGTACAAGGACCTGAGGACCCGAGTTCAATCCTCACACCCATGGAAAAGCTGAGCCCTGGAAGGTGGAGCCAGGAAGGTCACTGGGGCTCCCTGGCCAATCAGTCGAGTTGTTCAGCTCCAGTGAGAGACCCCGTCTGAGAACAACGTGAGGTCTGGGCTGAAGAGGTGGCTCAGAGGAAAAAAGCATGCACCAATCTTGTCAAAGACCCAAGTTAGGTTTCTCGCATGGATGCTGGGTGGCTCACAACTGCCTACCACCTCAGCCCCAGGGAGAAGCAAGGTCTCTGGGCTCCAAGGGCACCTAGATTCACATGCACAGATACAAGCGCACATACACACACACACACACACACATATGCACACATATGCACACATGTGCACACCCCTCCCCTCCTGCTAGACATAACAGATGCCCACATGTGGGCTGGAGTAAGGGTTTCTCAGAGTCCCTTGCTTTGGGGCCACTTNCCAATTCTACAACAAAGCTGACCCTAAAAGATGAATTCAGATCTAATGACTGGATGGCCAGTGGCTTAAGCAAAGCCTCACTTGACTTCAAGAGGGAACCTGAGGCCACCCAGGACATGGCCGCTTCATTTGTCCCAAGCATGCACAAGGTAGCTAATTGGCTGACATTGTTCTCTGCTGAATCTCAAATCCTTTGAGGCCTGGATTCTGCGGCAATGGGCTGAGCTCAAGAGGTCCCAGGAGAGTCTCCCTACTGGGCTGTTCAGAGGTACCTGTGGCCCTCCTGGGGATAGGCTGTCTGGGAGTCACAATGGCCTTTGCCATCATGCTCTCACCCCCAGCCCTGCAACTCACAAAGCCTCCCTCCCCCTAGGAGTAGATCAGGATCGGAAGCCTCCTAGCCTTGCTTTGCTCTCCAGGTGAAAAGCAAAGCCATAATCCAATCCCTACACTCTGACCTTTGACCTGCCATGCCATACTTGTTCTCAGGGTGGGGGTGGGGTGTTCCCTTGGGGTGCAGCTCCCCCTCCAGAGCCTCCCTGTCAATCTCTCTCCCCTTTTGTCTCTTTGTCCCTACAGCATTTGATATCACCTGGGAGGAAGGAGTGGCCTCCTGACCTCTACAAATTGGNTGCTGTTCCCCCAGACCCCCTGCAGCAGCCTTTAACCCTTCCTCTGCCTGCCCTACTGGGTCTGCACCGAAGCCCATGGGGCATCAGGGCTGGTGACTGTCCACTCAAACATTCCTTCATTGGCAAAGAACTCTGCCAGATCACAGGCCTTTCCCAGTCCTCCCCTCCCACACGTGAGGGCTTCACAGGAAAGCCTGGGAGACACAGGGTTCCAACATGGAGTCCCAGCAAAACCAGAAGGGAAGTGCTTGGCCACTGGGGTTGGACTTTGCCTCCTTGTCTGGTGGCTTATTGTCCCTTGAGATGTCAATGTTCCTAGCTGCCTTTTACTGGGGAGCTTGTGTCCCCATGACACTCAGTGGCCTCAGTTATGACACGCCCCCACCCCCGTGTTCCCAGATGTATTTTGCTTATGGCTTTTGACTTTTAACTCAGCCTTTCCCAAATCTAGAGAAAGCCTAAGTTTTATAGCTTGACACTCACCTGCTGGTGACAGTGCTCAGTCCCAGGGATGGGGACAGTCAGGCACTTGTAGACATTGCATCCCCTCAGGCTGTTGCTTCCATGCAGACAAGCATATTTATTTTTACAGCAACATTGCTGAGGTGTAAGGTACTGTGCACACACCAGTCAGGTTGCTGGCTTAGACACCCTGTCCGTTCAGCATTCTGCAGCTGCGACTCCTGGCCATTTGGAATGTCATTTTATTTATTTTATTATTATTTTTTGGGTTTTTTTGTTTTGTTTTTGAGACAGGGTGTCGTGGTCCCAGGCTAGCTGTGTAGCTGAGGATGACCCTGAACTTCTGACCCCCAGCCTCTGCTGCTGAACATACGCCCTGTGTTGCAGTGCTAGCGATCCGACCCAGGGCCATGCAAGCACTGCACCAACTGAGCATAGCCACGGCTCTGTGAGAGAGTTGTTGAATCTCCTCTCTCCACCCCTCAATGCATTCACATTACCCCTTCTCTTCCGACCCCAGCGGCTCTCAGTGCCCATTACCCGCTTCATGCATTTGTCTGCTCACGTAGTTCATACCAGAACTCTCCTTCTATAGGGCCTTTTGTGACCTAGACCTTTTCCCTTGAATTAAAGAAAGAGCACATTCCCCCNGCAGCTCCCCTCATCTCCCATAACCACCTCAGGTTGCTAGTAGCTTGGTGGTGGTGGGNCTGACCCTTACCTGAGGCTCCCAGAGTGTTCATATGGAGTTCCTCAGGGCCCAGCCAGAGCTGGCCTGGCTTCATCTGAGTTGAACTCTGAAGCCCAGAGTTGATGCTTTCAGGGAGGCTTTTGAGAGACTGCCTAGTTCTAGCTGGCCTGACCATATTGCTAAGTGAGCCATCTGGGACATCTTCACTGTCATCTGGACAGGATTTTGAATTGCCTGGGAGACGCTCCATGCATGTCTGTGAGGGTGTTTCCAGAGAAGCTTAACCGAGGGGGAGGACCACCCTGAATGTGGGGGGTGACATCCCATGGGCTGGGGTCCCAGACAGAATCATAAGGAGAAAGTGAGTTGAGCATCAGCGTTCATCTTTCTGCTTCCTGACCGTGGATGCCATGTAACCGACTCCCTTAAACTCCTGCCACGGCTCCCTCACCACGATGGACTGTGCCCTCAGAACTGTGAGCCAAATCAAGCCCCCTGCTTGCCTGCCTGCCTTCCTTCCCTCCTTCCTTCTGCCTCCCTCCCTCCGTCCTTCCCTTCCACTGTTTCTGTCAGGTGTTTTTTCACAGTAGTGAGAAAGGTGACTACCACACTGAGGGACCTGCAGATCCGGCAAGGGCGGTGCACCCTGTAAGGTTGCCAGAGATCCTTTACAGCACAAGTCAGGCAGAGCCTCCAGTGGGTCCTAGGCCTATCCTTCCCTTCAGAGGCTCTCCTGCACAGCCCCAGCTGGGGAGGAGGCTGGCCTCCCTGACTAGTGTCTTCTCCAGCTTCTTTTCATGTCCACATACGGGGAACTGGGTAGCTCTGGAAGCTTCTCCACCCACAGGCAGGTCTTCTCATTGGTCCTAGTCTGCTGCTATGATAAACACTGACAGAGAGCAGCTTGGAGGAGGAATGGGTATATTTCAGCTTCCAGGAAACAGTCCATCAGGGAGGATGCGGAGGAATGCTGCTTGCTGGCTCGCTCTGTGGCTCGTACTCAGCCTGCTTTCTTTCCTTTGTTTTCTTTTTGATTTTTTTTTTTTTTTCAAGACAGGGTTTCTCTGTGTAGTCCTGTAGACCAGACTGGCCTTGAACAAAGAAATCTACCTGCCTCTGCCTCCCAACTGCAGGCATTAAAAGCATGAGCCACCACAGTCCATCATCAGCCTGCTTTTTCACACAGCCTGGGCAACACCTCCGCAGGACCNGCACTGCCTGCAGTGGCTGGGCCTCCCACATCAAGCATTAATTAAGACAGGTCCTCACAGACACGGCCTTAGGCCAAGCTGATGGAGCAAGCTGAGGTGCCCTCTTCCCAGCTGACTTTAGCTTGTGTCAAGTTGATAATACTTGACATAAATAAAACTAACCAGAATACCGCTTCAATTAACCTAATCAAGATGGACTCTCACAGCTGACAAACAAGATTTGTTATGGAGCCTTCTGCCCACTCAGGCTGTGCTGGCCAAGGAGCCATGGTAGAGCTGTCTGTCTGTCTTTAGGGCTTCCGGGGTTCCTCACACATCTGAGGAAGGAAGGTACTGGTATAAGTGCTCAGCTCTGTAGAAGCTGTCTTCGCCCCAGGTGAGACTCCATCACGGCTTCTGGGATGGGCAAGTGACTGGAAAGTCATGGAACCAGAGGCTGCCCTGTTTGGTAAGGGTGCATTTGTCTCTCCCTAGGCCCTGAGTGACAGGCAGGGGCAAAGTCCACTTGGGAGGATGTCTGAGAGAGACAGCCTTTCTCTCCACGAGCCTCTTGTGTGAGCTCCCTTTCCACACCTGGCCCTTCCTTTCTGCCTCCAGGATGTCTTGCCGAGAGCCCGCTCAGCACCTGCACCTGTCTGGAGTGGCCTGCCTTCCTTCGATTCTCCCTACCNAGAATCCCCATGACTAAATGGTCAGGGGCCTAGAGCTGGCAAGGCCCATGTTATCTACAAGCCCATTGTGTGCTGTGCTCCTCAAAGCATCCCCACCACAAGCACCCCAAAAAGCAAGGACAGTGTCTCCACTGTACNGATGAGGAACCTGGGCACTGAGCTGTCCAAGAGTGAGTCATTCCGAGGCCAGAGTCTGTTTTTCTTTNTGTGTGTATGTATACATGTCCATGTGTGTGCACATATGTGCTAATNCATGTGTATGCTTACATATGTGGGGCCAGAAGTCAACATATAGCATCTTCCCCGATCACTGAACGTGGAGCTTAAAGATTCAGTTATATCAGCGGGCCAGTCAGGCCTGGGGATCCTCTAGCCTCTGCCTCCCCAGGAGGCCTCCACCACCTCCCCAGGAGGCCTCCACCANGCCTGCCTGGATTTTTACATCCATTCTGGGCATTTGAACACAGGTCCTCATGCTTGCATAGCAAACATTTTATCAACTGAGCCATCTCCCTGGCCCTTAGATTCTGACCTACTGCACTGTGTCCACTGTGTGGAGGACCCCTAGGTACTCATCCAAGAGAGGTGGCCTTTCATGCACAGCTCTCTTGTGCATACCAGGACTCNACAGCCAGGACCCCAAGGTCCTTGGCATACTGGGTCCATAGAGGCTGTATGTCAGCTACCTTTGCAACCCAAGGTTGCCAACCCTACCCCAGGAGGGTTTGATTTGGTACTAGAGGAACCCTGCAGCTCAATGTATATTTCTCTGGAGGTTTGCAGTGGGCTGGCCCTTCGGTAGCTCCCAGACTCTGAGACTCTGGGAAATGCTCGATTGAGTTACACACCACACAGCCCGTTGCCCAGCCTCTGCCTTCTTCGTCACATGAGGTCACAGTGTCCCTTTGCGTGGGTCCGGTTACCCACCGGACATTCCAGCATGCCCAGAGAAATGCCATTCTTCTTTTAGGGACCGCCGAGCATCAAAGCCCTGCGCAGATGACTCTTATTCGCTGGGAGGAGATAATGGCTTCTTGCTTCCATGCAGGCACCCGACCACAGCTCGAGAGTCCAGCAGGAATTTGGAAGTGACACTTTAAAGAAAGTCATTCATGGGGAAATGAGTTATTTTTGTTGCAAAGACAATNGNGTCGGTGGACATTAGAGTGAAGAGAGAAGAAAGGTCGCTCCCGCCCCCAACCCCTCCCTGCCAATCACTCTGGCTCCTGGGTTTTGTGTCTTCTTTGGCCGCAGGTAATGACTGGTGTCATGTTTTCAAGTGAAGATGTGGATATATCTTGTCCTCCATTTGAGAAGATCCACATACGATTCCTTGTGCTTCTGTTTTCTGCTCTTGCGTTCCCTGAGGGGCACACAGTTCTCCCTCTCTGAGCGCTTCAGTGAAAGGTCCTGAAGGAGGCAGTGGGTCCAGGTGTGTTCCACCCCTGCTAGGAGCACTGCCCTCCACAGCCGAGCACCTGTAGGCAGGATGCTTGANTTCTCTGAGCTTCAGTTTTTCTAAAAAGGAGCTGTGGCTGGTCCCTGCCCACTAGGATGGTTATGGGATTAAATGAGCTAGTATTTATTTATTTGAAACAGGGTCTTGCTATATTGCCCTNGCTGGCCTAGAACTTGCTGTGTAGACTAGGCTAGTCTCGAATTTACAGAGATCCATCTGCTTCTGCCTAATGAGTACTGGGCTTAAAGGCATACACCACCATGCTCAGTGATATGTCTCTATTATTATACATTTATTATTGACTGATTAATTGATTGTGTGTATGTGTGTGTGTCCAAATACGCATACCACAATGCTGTGTAGAGGTCAGAAGATAATGCTGTTTGGTTGGGTGTGGGATGGAAGAAGGAGTCTCCCTGTTGTTGGCTCATGCATGCATGCCTGTAATCTCAGCACTCAATAAGATGAGGCAGGAATATTGTCATAAGTTGGGAGCTAGCCTCAGCTACATAGAGAGTTCCAGGCCAGCCAAGGCTAAAGTGGAATCCTGTCTCAAAAAGCCAAAAGCTTAAACCCAAACAAATTCACAAAGTATTCATGTTATAGAGTTGTTAATGTCTGAGAAGCTGGTGCAGACANGGCAATCTCTCGGCATAAGTAAGGAACAGAAGCAGACCTTTATTCAGGAACCTTGAGAACCAGGAGCCCCCTCTGTATGATTCCTTACTTAGAGGCAAAGACTCATGAAAGTCACACAAATACCCCTGGCTTGATTATCCTGGGTTCTATAAGAAAGCACACCAAGCAAACCACAAGGAGCAAGCCAGGAAGCAGCACTCCTCCATGGCCTCTGCATCAGCTCCTCTCTCCAGGTTCCTGCCCTGTTTGAGTTCCTGCCTTGGCTTCCCTCAGTAGACTATGATGCAGGATATGTAAGCCAAGCAAACCCTTTCCTCCCCAAGTTGCTACCCACACGACTCATCTTGAAATAGGGAGCAAGAGGACCTAATGCTCTTGGTCTTGGTGTTTCAGCAAAGCAACAGTAACCTTAACTAAGACAGGGAGAAAGGGCTTGCTTTAGCTCACTATTCCAGCTCACAGCCCATCACTACAGGAAACTCAAGGCAGCAAGAGCTTGAAGCAGCTGCTAATGTCACACCCACACTCCGAGCAGAGAGAAATGAATTGATACATGCACACTCTAGCAGGGTTTTTCTGCTCTTACACAGTCCAGGACAACCCAGGGTATGGTGCCTTCCATACTCAGGATGTGTCTTCCCGCCTCAGTTAACCTAGAACTATCCCACAAGCCAACCTGACCTAGACAGTCCCTCGCTGCCCTGCTCTTCCTAGGTCATCCTAGGTTGTGTCAAGTTGACAAAACTACCCACCATGGGCAATTTAGGAGGTTCACACAGCCAGGTNGACTCATTCCCGGACTGCTGTCTACACAGCCTGCTTCCCCCTGAGCTTACCCGAGCTCACCATGAGTATCGGGGCTGTTGTGTGAACTGTCGGAGTGANTGTTAAGCAGCCTCTGGGAAACATGGTGTCTGNCNTCACTGCGGCTAACAAGCCAGTTTGGGACTCAGCGCATCACCCTCTGANTCCACCAGTCAGGACAAGGGGAGCTGCTGTATGCCAGCTCCCTCAGGCTGCTTGGCCACAGCTGGAGAGACAGGCAGACTGAGAGAAGAGGACAGCAGAGAGAAATAGATGAGAAGGCTGCTTTCACTTCCATGTGTGGTGCTGCTTTAGGCTTGACTAGCTAGGGCTGAGATGGCTGGACTCTGGGGCATGTGGTGTGGGGGTGGGGGGCTTCAGCCTTGGAGCAAGCTTTGCTGGGAAACAAAGCAGGAACCATAGGGCTTTCTGGGAAGGGGTGCCTCTGCTGCCACCCACAGTCACTCTCATCCAAATCCTGTTTGTTACGAGCAAAACACAGCCATCAGGAGATGAGGGGAGGGGACACAAAGCCACTTCTCCATGGGAGGAGGATCAAAGACCTGATGGTTATTTTTTAAAACCCCATCAAGACTCTGCCCAAGGACCAGTGACAAGGGTGCCTTAGTTCTCAGCACCTTGTCACCAGGGATTATGTGAGCGGATAGAGAGAACCCAGATGCCCTCAGACCAAGGAAAGTCTCCATGACACCCTTACTTTTGTTATGCCCTACCTGGTCATCCGTGGGCAGCTGACCTCTACCTTATTGGTAGTGTCCTTGTGTTCCCTAGCTGCCCAGCCTAGCCAATGGAGCCTCTTTTCCTGCTCAGAATATCAAATAAGGTGAGACAAACCACAAAGTGGCCTGGGATGGCCACTCAAGCGTGGGCTTTCCTTGTCCAGTCTTGTGACTTGCAGAAGGTCTTGAACTCTGACCTGGATTGCCTCACTGGTGATACAAGACAGCCAGCTGCTCCTGCCAGCGGAAGGTCAGATACCCATAAGCATACTCTGCAGCGTCCATGCAGCATCCGCCTAGTAGGTGGCCACAGACACTGCGGGCAGCATCATAGAGTGAGCAGGACAGTTTCTCTGGCCCTTCTGGGTAGCTGTCCTCCGCTCTGTCTATCTCCACACTGTGGAGCAAGCCTCTGACGTTCTGTAGGGACCATGGCCTCAGAGATCATTCATAAGGACTCCTTCCAACCCTGCTTCTTTCCCAAAACTTAGCTGGGCCAAACACCTAACGCAGGAGGGGTAGTTNTGTGGTGGGTGGCCTCTCAGCCATCCAATGATACCTTTGACTCATCCAGTGAGTCAGAGGTGTCGTTGCCTCTGCTTTATAGAAAAGGAATCGGAGATTCAGAGAATCAGGGCCACTCAGGGCCACCAGGGCACTAGAAAGAACCCATGATCTAAAGTCAGCTGAGATTCCTCCCAGTCAACCCTTGATCACTGTGCTTTCCTGTGTCTGCCACCCAGAGTCTGCCGGCCAACCTTGGATATGCATTATTGCCATGGAGACAGCGAGAGAGCCAAACCTGGAATGGCTTGTTTGGGTTTTTTTCTTTACAGATAGGATCTTATGTAGCCCAGTCTGCCCTCCCATTCATTATGTAATTGAGGATGACCTTGAACTTTTTATTTGAGGCAGGGTCTCATTCTACTTAAGATTGTCTGTGTAACCCAGGCTAGCTTTGAAGTCTGTCCTCCGGCTTTGCCTCCTGAGTGCTAGGATTATAGGTATGTGCNTCTATGTTCAGTTTGTGAGCTGAGGACTGAACTAAGGGCCTNGTNCATGCTAGGTAGGCACTCTCCCAACTCAGCCACATCCCCAGCCCAGTGTTCTTTTGCATGCTTTATTGTTGTCACTTACACTGAATTCCCCTGTGGTCAGTCCCTAACCCACTTTATTGAGGAGGCTCTGAAGCCCAGGGAGGCAGGGCAAGGGGCCAAGACTCCNTTTCTTGGCCAGTGTTGAGCAGACCCACCTGGCCCCAAGCCTCACGTTCTTTATCACAAGCCTGTCCTATACCAGGCAGAACAGATGGACAAGGGGTGACCATGCTCAAGCAGCTGTCACAGAGCGAGGGCCATGTAGCTACTTTTCCACGTCCTATATGGTATCATTATCCACCCTCATGGTGCCTGGAAACTGAGGCATGGAAATTCCCTAGTTGACACAAGGTCCCGTGGCCCTGGGAGCTCATGGCATTCATTTCTCCAAAGGTCCTGTGGTCTGGCAGGTGTGCAGGCTGAGAGTGTGGTGACTCTGGTGGCCCCCCTCCAGGCTGACCCAGCTGGCCTAGGCTGGAGACCTGCCAAGCCATTCCTCCTGGAAGCCTCCAGGGGCTAGGGAAGCTGCTGCAGCCTCCTGTGGGAACCAAGAACTAAGTGCAGGTGAGGAGCCAGCCGCCACTATCCCCAGTGCAGACCCCGGCTGGCAGCCCAGCTCAATGTCATCCTTGAGAGTCAGGGTCACAGGCCAANATTCTCNCCTGAGACACAGCCTCCTTTCAGAGAGCCCCTGGGAGCCCTCAGAGCAGCTTCACCTTGCTGAAGCCCCTCGAAGCCCCTTTGTTGTGATGCTCACTTGTAATATCAAAGCTTCGAGGCCACAATGCCACTGAAAGCTGAGTCACCCAGGTTCTGTGACACCATCAGGTCCCTCCTGCCGCCGTCGCGCTCCCAGCACCAGATGAAAAGGAAATCACCAGCCATGGGTGGGACGGTGAAGCTTGGGGAGGCCCCTCAACGCATAAAGGGGCCTTGTTTTCAAATCAAAAGGGCTGAACAAAAAGCTGAGAGAAGAAAGGACAGTCGGGGCAGCTGCTGTCTGGCGCACCTTCACAGCCCGGGTGCCAGGCTGGCAGGGCAGCCCCTCCTCCTCCTTACATAGCATCCCTTTGGGCCTAGACTACTGTAGAGTTGGGTCCAGGAGAGGGGATTGTTGGCTTTGTGGTGCTGGGTCAGTGTCAGATAAGTGGTCAAGCAGCTGTAGCTTCAGCGTCAGAGACCAGGGAGACTGGAGGCCTGGGCAGCCTGGCACCTGTCCCTAGCATCAGCCATCACACTGACCATGGCATAACAAGAGGGTCAACAGCATCACTGTACCATCCCACCCGAGCAGACATTATGGCAATAGCTAANGTGCCCGAGTTGGGTGACCAGTCCCTGTGATATCCTCGGTGGTAGAGACAGCAGGAATGTTCAGGAATCATCCCNTCATGTCAGTGTCAAGCTGAACACCCACTGGCCTTTCCTCAGATAGTGACGTGAGTCTAATCTCCAGGTCATATGAGGATGCCTAAAGGGGTCAGGAGAGTACCTTTAGCTGGGGAGCTGGACATCCAGAGCTGGGGCCAGAGCCTGGCTGCTAGGCTGCTGCACTGTGGGTGAGGCAGNAGGTCAGTGTGGGGTGGAGGCCACGCTGCCAGAGCAAAGGTTTTCAACCTGTGGGTCGTGACCCCATGGGGGGCGTCGAATGACCCTTTCACAGGAGTTGCATATCAGACATCCTGCATATCAGGATTCATAACAGTAGCAAAATTACAGTTATGAAGTAGCAACAAAAATAATTTTATGATGGGGGGGTCACCACACCATGAGGAACTGTATTAAAGCAGAGCAGCATTAGGAAGGTTGAGAACCACTGTGTCAGAGAGATGACCAATGAGAGCTCTCTGCCCAAGTCAGACTGTTTTTTTCAAACCTTTATTTATTTATTTATTTNTTTGTTTGTTTGTTTAAAGACAGGGTCTTACTATGCAGTCTTGGCTGTCCTGGAACTCACTATGGAGATATGTAGACCAGGCTGGCCTTGAACTCATAGAGATCTGCCTGCCTCTGTGCCTCTGCTTCCTGAGTGCTGAGATTAAAGACATGTGCCCACCTATTCAGTTTTTTGAAACAGTGTTTCATGTAGCCCAGGCTGGACTTGAACTTGCAGTGTAGCCAAGGATGATTTTGAAATTCGGATCCTCCTGCTGCAGCCTCTCCGGTGCTGGGATGACAGACATACACCACCACACCTTGTTGAACCCCAGAGCTTCATGCATGCCAGGCAAGTGCTCTACCAACGCATCCACATCCCCAGCCTCCAGGCTCAACCCTTAGAGACGGGTTCCAACATGGATCCTCATGCAGTTACTAACTCAATAACCCAGAAAATCCAATGCGCATCCAACAAAGCTGGCTGAGCAACTGGTGAGTTTCAGTGAGCCAGGACAGGACCCAGAGCCAGGCTTTGCCAGATGTTCCCAAGCCTGCAAAGGGCGGACATTAATGAATGCGTAAGAGTGGTTTGAGGCATTGGAAGTCAGGTGGCAGCTGAAAGGGCCGCAACTGCCCACACTTATCTCTAGGATCCCCAGGCTCCTTCCCTCCAAGGGGCCTGAGGGGAACAGGCTTGGCCCCTTCTGCAGTCCACTTGTACTGCTGGGTGCACATCTTGTGCCTCATTATTCAGAGAGCAGCATCAGTGCCCAGGTCCTGTCTGATTGTGCTGGTGATGCAGGCAGCAAAAGCCGAGGCTCCCCATCACAGGCTTTTTGTTTTGTTTTATTTTGTAAATTGCCTTTCTGAAAGCACCCTGGCCTGCTTTGATGTGGCCCTTTGCTAGCTAACCCTCATCAATAGACAGGCCCCACCCAGGGAGCCACTTTGAGGAAGAGTACCAGTCCACAAGACAGGCTGGGGCTGCAGTCTCAAGCCAGGGGACAAATGTAGAGGAGGGACTCTTGCCTCCGTGTCCATTCTCAGAACCGTGAAGTCAGCAGTCACTGAATGGGCATGGTAGATAGGTGGCTGGCTAAGAGNAGGAAGTCTGATTCTCAATTCAGGGTGACACTTTCCAGCCATGTGCTGGTAGTGGGTCACTCATCCTTTGTGAGCCTCAGTTGCTGCCCTTTCAAGTAAAAGTGATGAGGAATGGACACCATGGAGGAAGAATGGAGTGGCAGCCATAGCAGGCAAGTGTGGTGCCTGGTATAGGAGAGGTTCATGGGCATTGCATTGATGGTGGGGTGAGGGCAATGACATGCTTTTGTCACTGGTGAAGATGGGAGATACCGGTGAAGAAGATAGTGGTGGTGATGTTAGTGATAAAAATGGTTATGTTGACAGAGATCATGATAGTGGTGACAGAGATGATGTTGATGATGGAAATGATATGGTGATGGAGATGGTGATGGAGATAGTGGTGGTGATGGTGGTGGTGGTGGAGATGATGGTGATGGAGATGATGTTGTTGAAGATGATGATGTGGTTGGTCAACATGATGGTAGTGGTGNTGAAGATGNTGGTGGTGGTGGAGATTATGGTTGTGGTGGTGGAGATTATGGTCATGGTCGTGATGGAGACGAAGACTGTGAATGGGGAAGAAGAATGATGGTGATGAAGATAATGGACGAACTCAGCATCATTAGTGAAGACAGAAAGACAACCTTGACAACCTATGACCACCTTAAGAAAATAATNATAAGATGGTGAAGCTGAAGATGGTAAAGCTGATGCTAGTCAGGAGGGCTGGTTGTGGTCTTTGTCCAGCTACTTGGGACTAAGACAGGAGGATCACAGGTTCCAGGCCAGCATGAGAAGAAGGACTTGATGTAGTGTCCTGACAAATATGAGGACTTGGGTTTAATTCCCAGTAATTTGAGAAAAGTTGATGAAGGGGAAGAGAATGGAGATGAAGAAGATGGAAATGGGGAGGATGGAGATGAGGAGGATATGTATGGGGAGGAGGGAGATGAGGAGGAAGAACATGGAAACTAGGAGGATGGGGATGGGGAGGATGGATGGGGAGATGAGGGAAAGAAGGAGGGTGGGAAGGAGGGAGATGGGGAAGATGGAAAGGGAGATGATGGGGATGGGGAGGATGAGGGTGGAGATTAGGAGGCTGGAGATACTGCTGCTGGGGTCTTGTTACCACTCCACATCTGAACAGGT
>LZPO01030507.1:1066804-1095482 GCA_001675575.1 Neotoma lepida
GCTTGCACAACACCAGCCAGGCACCGTAGGGCTCCCAATGCTCAGTAGGGAGAGAGGCTGTGCCCTCCACATCCCTGAAAGGACTAGATGTGAGTCTCCTGAGAAGCAAGAGGCAGTGTGGCTAGTGAGACGCAGACATGGTACTGTGTAAATATTTGGAAAATTGGGCGTGATATGTAAGTACAAGAACAAAATCCACTTCCTTTTAACGCCCTGATTCTTTGGATAATGAAGAGGGAACTCCGCCTGCTTGTGCATAGGCAGGATGGTGGGTTCTGCAGAGCTGAGGTAGAGGGACAGGATGGGAAAGGGAGGCCTGTCTGGCTTTAGTCCCAGAATCTGCACTCAGCTGGCCCTGCAGCATAAACCCTGGAAAACCCACAAAGTATCTGCTACCAATTGGACGTCCCCAGGGACAACGACCAGCTGGGAAGCACAGAAGCCCAGCAGGTACTTGCTCCCATCCATCTTTGATCAGGGCTCGACATGAAAGGACATTGTAGTTGGGTATGAATGTCCCACAGTCAGGACTAGCTGCAAAACCNGGTGTGGCAGCTCAAACCTGTCATCCTACTATTTGAGAAGCTGAGGCAGAAGGATTGTTGGGAGTAGAAGGCTAGCCTTGGCTGCACAGCAATAGCCTGCTTAAAAAATGAAACAAAACAAAACAAACCAACTCCCTTACCAAGTGTGGCTGTGTACTTTAATCCCAGCACTTGGGAGAAAGAGGCAGGTGGATCTCTTTGAGTTCAAACCCAACCTGGTCTACATAGTGAGTTATAGACCAGCCAAGGCTACACAGTGAGATTCTGTTTCAAAGACAAAAACCTTCAAACAAACAAAAACCAACAAAACCAACCCAGTGGCTGGGGTAAAAGGCCATAGATCTCCATGCCCTGCTTCTCTCTGCACCCTTGTAAACACCATGTCTCTCTCTGATTTCCACCTGTCTGATTCTTGGCTCCAGGCCACTGAGTGTCAAAGTGGGGAGGGGTTCCCTGAAGAGGGAGGAGTTCCCTGCANAGCCAATCCTGAAAGTCTTCCTAGCATCATGACCCTTGCTGTTGAGCTTTTAAGGGCACAGGGACTCTTCTTGGCANCCAGCCTGCTCTTATCTATGATTTCAATCACACACCTCCAAGGCCATTAATTCCATGATGCATCCTTGCATGTTTTGAGCTCCATGACTCTTGGGCAGGAGAGTGCTGTCCTTCAGGTGGGACACCATCNATGCCAGACTTTCANTGGGGCCCTGACTGCTCATGTCACTTTGTCCTTGCTACATCTTCACCAGATAGGATCTGTGATCTTCCTTTTGCAGATGGGGAAACTGAGGCTCAGAGCATTTCCTCTTCTGGTCTCTTGGCATTCATCCATGTAATCTCCCATTGGATTCTACTGCATGCCTTACCATGTTCCCACAGANACCAATTCTGCCTCCTAGGGAGACTTCTGGTGATGACAAGAATCTACCTGTCTACCTACCTTCCTTCCTTCCTTCCTTCCTTCCTTCCTTCCTTCCTCCTTCCCTCCTTCCCTCCATCCCTCCCTCCTTCCCTTCTTTCCTTCCTTTCTTTTTTCCTTTTTTCTTTCCCCCTCCTTTATTCTCTCCCTCCCCTCTTCCTTCTTTTCCTTTTCTTTTTCCTTAAAAAATTATTTCTGGGGACTGGAGAGATGGTTCAGTGGTTAAGAGCACTGGCAGCTCTTCCAAAGGTTCTGAGTTCAATTCCCAGCAACCACATGGTGGCTTACAACCATCTGTAATGGGATCTGATGCCCTCTTCTGGCCTGCAGGTGTACATGCAGATAGAGGATCGTATACATAAAAATAAATAAATCTTTAAAAAAGTATTACTTTGATTGTGTGTGTATGTCTGTCTGTGCATGCACACATGTGCATGCATGTGTACAGGTGCATGTATACCATGGCAAATGTGTTGAGGTCAGAGGGCAACTTTCAGAGGTTGGTTCTCTGCTTCTCTGTGGCAGGGTCTCTTGCTGCTTCTCCCACTTTGTTCTCCATGTCAGCTGGCCCACGAACTTCCAAGCAATTCTCCTGCCCCCACTTNTCATTTCACCATGGGAGCCCTGGAGTTACAGATTCACACTACCACATTTGGCTTTTTTCTTTATTATAATTACTTGGTTGGTTTACTTGTTCTTTTGAGACAGGGTTTCTCTGTGTAATAGGCCTGACTGTCTTGGAACTCACTCTGTAGACCAGGCTGGCCTTGAACTCACAGAGATCCACCTGCCTCTGCCTCCCAAGTGCTGGGGACAAAGTCATGTACCATCACAGCTCAGCATAATTACTATTTTTTACNTGGGTTCTGGGGACTGAACTCAGGTTGTCAGGCTTGTGTGGCAAGTGCTTTTACCCTCTGAGCCATTCCAGTACCCCTTCCTTCCTTTTGCTTTCTGTCTTTGAGGCTGAGTCTTGCTGTGCAGGCCAGGCTGCTCTCTAACTTCTTCACCCACAGAATCACATCTCCANCCCTGAAAGTAGAATTTCTTTACTCCACACAGGTTTTTGTTGTGTTTTAATTTAGAAATAATTTTCAAATTAAGGAAANATTGCACAAGTCATGACTAAGAACCCCTGTCCCCAGTGTCCCCTAACATATANACCTCACTTGAGCATAGGGCAGTGAAACTGAAGAATGGGAAGTCACACCAAGCTGCTCCTAGGCATAGGCATCACTCNGAGCTCCTAAGTCCCTTCTTGTGTCCTTGTCTGTCCCAGGCAGGATCCCCCTGCTCCTTAGCCTGCCCTGTCTCCTTAGTGTCCTCTCTCTGGGGGCACTTCTTTAACTCTGCCTAAACTTTTCCATCTTCCACACAGTTGAAGTGTTCTTGTTGTCCACTGAGTGGAATGTTCCTTGGTTAGGGTTTAGCTGTTTTTGTTCTGGGGTTGGAGAACAACNCGTCTTCACCTCCAGCCCCTGCTGTGTTACACAGTGCTAACCTCTGAGCCAAGCATCCGCTATCTTCTCAAGACTCGCTGCTCTGTCTGCTTGCAAAANATACAGATGGACTTGCTGACTGTTGGCACCGTCTCATGGAAGGAGGGTGTGGGGANGGTCTCAGGATCATCACCTCAGATTCCAGCCACTTCTCCCAGATGTTGGTATGCAACTGTGACCCAACTGCATATGACCTAAAGTTCACAGGCTGGGAAAGGCAAGGCTGGCAGGGCACTCCTCCATCCGTGTGGCTCTGCTGGGTGAGGACTTCCTTGTGTGGCTGCTTTGGGCTCACCCACGCTCGAGCCACCTACTCCTCATCAAGTCTCTGTAAATAAGCCCAATAAACTCATTGCTTCTCCAGTGGCATTCTGGTGGAATTGAACTTTGATTTGTCATTGGGACTTTAGAAGGAGATGTTGCTGCCCAGTCCTCTCTACCCAGGGAGGAATTTCTCAAAACACTGAGTCATACTGGGGGGTGAGTGTGTCTACAGATGGTGCCCCAGGTCACTCACAACAGTGGTGTTTACTAGGGTCTCAGCTAGGGACTTCTTCCTCCCTTTCCTTCCATTTCTTTATATTTTGTGTGTGTGTGCACGTGCACTCATGTATGCGTGTATGCACAGTAAGCATTCACATGTGTAGCGGCTGTCTCTTATACACATCTAGATGTGTATAAGAGACAGGTGTGTGTGTGTGTGTGTGTGTGAGCAAGGGGTCAACTTCAAGTGTTGGTTTTTTTTCAGGTGCTTGGTTATTTTTTCTGTGTGTGCATGGTGACTCGGACACAGCCCAGACCAAGTTCACTATAATCACCAGCAGCCTGTGAGGATATGCTTCCCAGACTCACCACCTTCCCTTTTGAGATGGGGTCTCTCACTAAACCCAGAGCTCTCTGATTAGGTTAGCTGCTTGCCAGTGAATGCCCANCAACACTCCTGTCTCTACATCCCCAGCATCGGATTAAGCATGCATTACCATACCACACTTAAAAAAAAAGTGTTCATATATTTTATGTGTATGTGCCTGAGTATGTGTATGTGTACCACATGGGTGCAGGAGCCTAGGGACATCAGAAGAGGGTGCTGGGTTCCCTGGAATTGGAGTTTGTGAGCCACTATATGGCTGCTAGGAACAGAACTCAGGTCCTCTACAAGAGCAGGAAGTGCTCCTAACTGCTGACTGAGCTCTCCAGGCCTCACTCACCCTGGAGTTTTTGTGTGGGTTCTGGGGATGGGACTCAGGTCTCATGCTTGCATGGCGAGCATTTTACTTACTGACTGAGCCCTCTTCCCAGCACATTTTTTTTTTTAAAGACAGGGTCATTTGTAGCCCAAGATGGATTTGAACTGGCTAGGTAGTTGAAGCTGCCTCGAACTCCTGATCCTCTAGTCTCCATCTCCCAAGTGCTGGAATTATAGGCATGCACCATCGCACTTGGTCCTATTTTAACTCTTGCAGTCAACAGCTATTTCGGGCTGACATTTTGAGGCCACATTTATGCCCCATTTCTNGTAAGCCTATAGCCCTTGGTGTGGCCTCTGTGAACACATCTCAACTCNGCCAGCCACTTTGCTCTTCTATCAGCTTCTACCTTTTTTTCTGTTGGTAAATTTTGAGACAGCCTCTTGCTCTGTAGCCCAGGCTACATGATCCTCGTGCCTCAGTGCTGGAATTCCAGGTGTTTGCCATCATGCCCAGTGGCTTGGGATGGTTCTTAACCCCAGCCTGACACTGGACCCTGGATAAAATAGTNGCCCCAGCTATGGGCAGAACTTTGAGAAACTCAGCAAAACAGCATGCTGCAGTTGCCAGCAGCCCTCGTACCAGCATTCCCAGAGACAACAAGGAGCTGGTGACCCTTTCTTCAAGCACCAAAGAAAAGCCAACCAACCCCACAAAGACGGGGTTTGAATGGTTTCTGCAGCTACGGCAATTCCTTTGAGGTCGGCACAGATCGGGGCTGAGAAAGCAGCTTGCCCTGGCTCAGAGTCTTTCTCTGGCCCACTGTCCCAGCAAGGACCCATCCATCAGGCCACAGTGGGGTGACCTAGTGCAATCCTAGAGGGATGTTCAAAGGGACACATCGCCTGGTGTCTATGTGTGAATCAGAGGCCTAGCCCCTAGGGACTGCCCCTTTGAGTTCTGGGGGTGCTGAATGGCTGTACTGAGCATGAAAACTCAGACAATCAGCTGCTCTCAGTCCCCCATGTGGGGAGGTCAGGCCACCAGGCCCCTCTCCTCATGCTGCTGTGGCCAGGGGCTCCACAGCTGCCCCACTCATAATACATGTAAACTCTGACCTTTGTCAGCTGCAGAGCTGAACTGGGAAGATCCAGGTGACTCAGGGTACCTCTGGGTCCCTACCTGACTGCATGCTCTTGGCTGGGCAGGCCTCCTTTTCTCTCAGGTTCCAAAACCCCAGAAGCCGCCCAGCTCCATGTGACCAGACTCTGACAGAGGCAGCTTTGCTCTCTTCACCACTGTCTGTTCGCAGCAAGTGGCACTGTCTCCTCACATCACATAAGGGAAAAGGGACAGCAGATGACAGAACTGAACACATCCCAGTGTTCAGGCACCAGCATTTACTCTCTCAAGTCATCCCAAGAGCTGCTGAAACAGCATCCATCCCAAGACCACCAACCATGCCGGGAGTCTGCATCCTTCCAGGCCTTCTGGAGAAGGCAAGCGGCCTGCTGGGAATTCACTCCCTGTTCTCTGCACAGCATGATTTTGTGTGTCTCATGCAGGTTCATTTGGTTCCTCTTCAGTCCCCACTGGGAATGTCCCAACAGGTTGNCAGGACAAGGTAACCTTGTCTCCCTGCTGGACAACAATCCCAACAGGTTGCCTCAAAGCCTGAACCCCAGAGTAAGTGAGTATACTAGGGAGTCCTGCAGCCCAATTCTCCAGAAGCTTTCCCCTAGTTTGTCCTTCAGGTCACCCTCAGTGAGGTCTGGTGGGGGCCTGAGGAGGTGACAGTCACAGTAGGGAGGCCTTTAAGAGTGTCAGGGGTTCTGGCTGCTTTTGCACACTCTGAAATTCTTTGATCACCTAAAGCACAGTTTCCATCCCTGGTTCCCAAGGCCTCAAGGTCCCTGAGCTGTCACTGGACTCCAGAGTTCTCAGGGGGCAAGAGGGAGGACAGGAGAGGCCGCATTCTGATACTCAGGAGGTGGGCAGCCTGCAAGCTCCTGAAAGGGACCCAGTCTGGAGTCGTCAGCCTCGGAGCCCCATAGCGCAGTCCTTGGGGTCAGTTGGGAATCATGGGCCAGCTCAGCCATCTGCCCTTTCCTCCCCTGACACTCCTGCAGCCTTAGGCCTGTCGAGCTCCCTCAAAGCCACCACCTTCTTCAGCTCCTGGATGGTTGCCTGCTTGGGATAGATTCTCAAGTGACACATCCTAGGCCTGAGCCACCTTTGATCTTGGTTAAAGGGGANAAGATAGGGCAATAAAGGAAAAGGCTGAGCAGGGCATGTCCTGAGCACTGGAGGATCCGGGGCAGNGGGAGGGTGGTGGGAGGGATGGAGTGTCCCTCCTGAGCCTCCCTCCCCCTCAGCTTCTATTCCAAGGAAGAAGGCAGGCAGGGACTAGGCTCCCAGGGTGAAGGGGGAGGAAGAAGGCCAAGAAGGGAGTGGCCTGGACAGTGACAACCCTCTGCTCTAAGTTCCCCANCTCCTTCCTCAACTCCAGTCAGGAGACCCAAGGGTCTGCAGACTGGCCACGTCTTCTCTGTACCTCAGTTTCTTCATCTGGGGATATAGGCTGTTACCACAGATCTTTCCAGGTTCAAAATCCCAGGGGAGAGGTTCCAGAAAGACAGCAATGGGGGGGTAGGGGGGCATGTGCCTTGCCCATGCGGACTTAAATTATTTTATATCTATTTCTCTATCTATCTATCTATCTATCTATCTATCTATCTATCTATCTATCTATCTGTTTGTTTATTTGTGTGTGTATAGGTCAGAGTTGCCTTCTTCCTTCTACCATGTGGGTTCTGGGGGATNGAACTCAGGTCTTCAAGCTTTTGGCAGAAGTCTTTACCTGCTGAGCCATCTCCCTGATGGTCCCTTTGTAGGACCTAAAACCTCTTAACAATTTTCCTTCAGTCAGCATCTGAACTCCTCAGCTCAGCTATAAGAGCATTTGTGGTATGTGTTAGGATTTAACTGTCAGATTTTTCTCAGACCACGGGGTACAAAATTACAATGGGCAAAGTACAGTAACATCTTCTAGTCTACAGACTATGGTGCAAGCTTTCTATGCCATGCAATGCAATAATATTAATGGCTTCCCTTTCTCACAGAAGACCTCAGAGACCAGGGCTGGAGAAAGACAGGGTTATTATCACATCTTCCAGAGAAGGAATAGAAATGCCACCGAAGGCCACACAGTGAGTTTCCCAGCTTGTTTTCTGTAGCTGTGATGAACACCAAGATAAAAAAATAACTCCTAGGTTATAATCCACATCTACGCAGGTCAGGACAGGAACTCAAAGCAGGAACCTGAAGGCAGGAGCTGATGCAGAGGCCACGGAGACCACTGCTTACTGGTTTGCTCTCCATGGCTTGTGCAGCCTGCTTTGTTATAGCACCCAGGACCACCAGTCTGGGCATTGTACCTCCCCACGGTGGGCTGGGTCCTCCTACATTATTATGAATCAAGANAATGCTCCACAGACTTTCCTACAGGCCAATCTGACGGAGGCAATTCCTCAGTTGAAGTTCTCTCTTTCCTGGTGTGTCAAGTTGATGTCTGAAGCTAACTATGGCAGTAGANTTGTCATGCAATCTACCCCAGGGAACCTGGACAGAGTCAGACACTGTCTCAGATGGCTCTGGACATGGGGTTGAGGAGGCCTCTTGGGAAAGGTGATGTTTTCACTCATAGGACAAGAGTGTAATGGTGAGATTTTTGCTGGAGGAAGGGCAGAGCTACAATGGACACACGTGGTTCAGGGCACTTTGGGGGTGACACAGAGCCCAGGCAAGAGGGACACACGTGGTTCAGGGCACTTTGGAGGTGACACAGAGCCCAGGCAAGAGGCCTCTAATCAGAGGCCAGCCTGGGTTAGGTAGCAAGACCCTATCTCAAAGTGTCAATCAGTGGCCATTTATTCCTCCATTCAGGTCTGGGGTGTATGTGTTTTAAGGTCATGGGGTCTGGGTGGGTTGAGCTGGGGGGTAGGCATCCATGGTGGTCCTCCCACCACTAGTGTTATCACCTGGCCCAGGGTCACTGGGGGCCTCCGATATCTGCCATTAGGGGCTCCTAGTGAGTGGGTAACAGGTAACAGGGGAAGCTGGATGAGGAGAGTCCCAAGAGGAGTGAGCTGGGCCCACTACCTCTTTTTCTTTCACAGGGCTGTCCCTGTCTCTCAGGGGAAGGGCTGTGACTTGCTGAGCACGAGTGTGGACCGAGGCCTTTCTCTGTGTCACTTTTATGCTACTATGGCTGTAGCACAGCTCTCCAGGAAGACACCCCAAGTACTGGGTGATAGGTGGCAAGGGCCCACACAGTGCTGGGACAGAGGCAGGATGGGCTGCAAGTTGACGATGGAGCTAACTGACTAGCCCAACTCTCTGGGTTTCATTCTGTCCTGGGCCAGCTGCTCCATGTTCCTGTGTAAGACGCTGGCCAAACACGGAGCTTAGATAGCCCTGTGCAAGTTGAGCTCTCCCAAGGGGGCTCCTGAGGCACGCTGGGTACCATCATCTCCTCTAGCAGCGGTCATGAGTGACATCATCCCTGTCATCCCATCATCTTCCTGAAGGGCTCATTGGACCCAGGCTCATNATGGAATACAAGAGTGTAGCTGGAATCCTGAGCTACGAGCCCTCCTTGGGGCAGGATCCAGGCACTCAAGACTCTGCAGTCTTTCTGTGATCAATAGGAAATGCCTACAGCATGGCTCACTTGCCTCAGAAGGCAGGTGCTCAGAAAAGAATTCGGGGTCGGTGAGCGCTGGTCTCTGTCTTTGGATGCCATTGAGGCCAGGACTTCTGATAGGAAAAGTTGGAGTTGGGGCTGAGATGTGGCCTAGAGGTTCCATGGTAATCACCTTGGCAAGACAAGGATGACTGACATGGGTGGCTATGTCTTCCTGGATGACAAAAGTCCCCTTGTTTGGGACCAGCGAGATGGCCCAGTGAATGAAGGTGTGCTTGCAGCTAAGCCCAACCACTGGAGTTCAATCCTCCAGACACACACAGTGGAAGGAGAGACCCAACTCCCATAAGTTGTCCTCTGACTCCTATATGTGTGCTATTCAGTGTGTACCCCTCCAATAAATAAATGTAATAAAACATTTCAAAGGGAAAAATGTCTCCTTGCTAATTGTCATATCAAATGATCAGGGCCTTCCCTACGGAAGCCTTCAACTTACCCTGAATATATATTCTCATCGCAGGCCACTGTTAATGCTCTCCACCTGCTGGACCATGGCTCCAGGACAAGTTTCTGAATGGGCTGAGTGCAGGAAGGTCATAGGTCTGTTTTCCTTTGCTGTGAGCCCCCTGTGCTAACTGTGTGAGACCACCATTGCTCCCAATCTCATACTACCTGGGTGCAGAGGGAAAGTCCCCTCCTTGTGGCCACACTATGGGACTACTGCCAGCTCCAGCAGGAACCACATGCAAGAGGTTACCTGCCTCTGAGCCCCCAAAGAGGCCACCTGAATCCTTTACCCACTGTTTAAATTTTATTTATTGTATGGGTATTTCTCCTGCATGTGTCTGTGCGTCATGTGTGTGCAGTGTGCTCAGAGGCCAGAGGTGTGAGACTCCTTGGGACTGACATTACAGATGGTTGTGATCCACCATATGGGTGCTGGGAAATGAACCCAGGGTCCTCTGGAAGAGCAACTTATGCTCTTAAGTGCTAAGCCATCTCTCCAGCCCCTTTGTTCACATTGTAAGTGAGACGGCCTTGTGGCTCCTACGATTGGGTTTCTTAATATACCCAGCATTCTCCTCAATGTGGTTTTCACAGGAAGACTTGTTATGGTCTTGCCAGCTGTTACTAACCTAGCCAGCCCAGCTTTGGTGAGACTGGAAGAGAGACCGTGGATCACCCAGATGGCCTTGATCTCTGGTGCCCTCAGTGTCCCCACTACAGTGACAGATGCACCAGTGGCTGTGACATCTCTTGGGACTGATNAACTACTGGTGTGCAGGGTACCTCAGGGGACTAAGACCCAGTGCTCAGTATGAGACACTATGACCCCACAAAACACATGTGATAAGGCCAGGGACTCTCATCAAAACTCTGGCTTATCCAAGATGACAAAAGTCTCTTCTGCAGATATGTGGGACAGCACAACAAGGCCCACCATAGTCACATGTAGTTACACAACACACAGTCCACAAAACCTAATGTATCATCAATACATACAACTTGTTAATCAAACATCAATAATGGAAAAAGGTTAAAAAACAAACTACTACAACAACAAATCCCAAGCAACCAACTAAACAAACAAAAAACCCAAAACTAACCACTGCATTTTTTTGCCTTCCCTAATTTCACTTTTCTTTTTGGTAATGCCTGGGACTGGCCAGAGGTCAAGTTGCCAGGCCTTTCTCTGGGTTGCTCCTCACAGGTCAAAAACTTAATGAATTAGGGCTTGGAAAATGATTCAGGGGTTAAGAGCACNAGCTGCTTCTTCAAAAGATCCAAGTTCAATTACCAGCCCCACATTGTGACTCACAACCCTCTGTAACTTCAGCTCCAAAGAAGTCAATGCCCTCTTCTGGCCTCCCCAGACACTGCATGCATATGATACACAGACATTCATGCAGGCAAACACACACACACACACACACACACACACACACACACACACACTAATAATGAATACATTTTTCAAAAAGAAAGAGATAAAAAGACAAAATAGGAAATAAAGAGCAAGATGTTTACACCACTTGGCCCAGATTAAGGAGCTGCTTCAGGGACGTGGTCTTGTCACACCCACACGAAGGACGGAGATGCAGGATTACAGAATGGGTACAGCAGTCATCTGGCTCTACAGTAATTTGGAGGCCATAGAAGCAGAGACTGCTGCATGCTGTACCTCGCCTCCCTGGACCTCAGTCTTTCTGTGTCAGGATCCTTCTGATGCTGTGTGATGATGGGCTGGTTACGCAGCCTTTCTGTGCTGATTTTGAAAGTTAGAGATGAACGTAGCAGTTACAGGACTGAGGTGGTTAGAAGTGTGGAGAATTTAGTGCCTGTGTGTCCTGTGCCTGATAGCCTGTGTGCCTGGAGTAGTGAGTGGAGTTTCTGAGAGAGAGAGAAGAGGCCACCTAGACCCCAGACACATGAGTGAGCTCAGACCCACTGAGAGCAATCCACAGCTCCATTCCAAGATGGAGGTGTGGAGGGCCTGCTTCTCCCAAGGTATCTCCCCTTGGTTTGTAGACAGTATCCTTGTGTCTTCCTGTGGATGCCCTTCATGGGACATCCTGACCCTTCCTCCTGACATGGGGACTAGGGCTATCCCACTTTTCTGTAATTAAAAGCCTTGTCTCTTCATTCAGCCACCTGCTGAAGTCTGCATGTTAGGAACTTCTGGGGAGACAGCTCCACCTGTAACATCAGAACATTGCTAGCAGGCCCTCACACCTGGCCTACATGGACAGAAGCTGGCAGAGATGGAAAATCTGGGGACGGGATTCTGGTTATACACCATCCTAGGGGGCACTGGATGGGGGCTTTGGGTCTAGCCCTGGCCCAGTCCAACACCGTGTGGCTCTGGTGGCTTTCTATCTCTGTGTCTTCAAGTGTCAGATGGGCCTATACTCCTTGGGCCTACATATACGCCTATGATGAGCACACCTGGGCTTGTGTGTCATGGTTGGCTTCAGTTNTTAACTGGACACACCTGGGAAGAGGGAACCTCAACTGAGAATTTCCTCCATCAGATTGGGTATGTATGAGGCATACATACATGGGTATGTAAGAGGCATTCTCTTGATTGCTGCTTGACATAGGAGGCCCAGTCCCTGGGGAAGGAGTTGCCATGCCAGGCCGAGTAAGCAAGCCAGTAAGCAGCATTGGTCCATGGTCTCTGCTTGAGTTCCTGCCCTGACTTCCTCAGTGGTGGACTCTAACCTGTGAGGGGACATCAACCCTTTCCTCCCCAACNTGCTTTTGGTCAATGCTTTAACACAGTCACAGAAAGCACACTAAGACAGGAGGCAAAGGCAGAGGGCAGGGCAGGAAGCAGAGCGAAGAGAGGAAGCTCCTCCAGGAGCACCAGGGAACTGAGGCAGGATAGAGCTCCCACTGATCTGCAGGGTGTCCAAAGAACAGACATCAAAAGGTTGTGGCATCTCATCCAGCACCACAACTCACAGAGACCCCGTGTGCACCTCTACCTCCCTCAACCTCACCCAGCTGCTGGGCAAGCTCCTCATCCAGACTCAAGGCTGAAGAACACCCTGCCAGTGTGACCTGCCTGAGAGATCATGGAAGGGGTGTGGGGACAAGTCCCTTGGCTCCCAGGAGACAGCAGGACTGGATATCTTTGTGTTTGTATACTTTGCAACTAAATAAGGGTCACCCACAGAATTGGTGATTTTCCCAACTGCAAGGACCTTTATCCCCACCCCAACTCTGTCCCGGCCACCAAGAGGGACTTTGGTACCACAGCAGGCCCAGCTACTTCAATAAGCAATGGAAAATGGGAAGCCACCTACCACTTATCGAGGAATCCAGGCTAATTGGGAGGCCCGGGCTCAGTTTCTTTATTTAGCTATTTATTAAACTGGCTCAAACTAGAATTAATGGCTCCTGTGTGCGCCTTCTGGGGGTAATTTTGGACTCTGATTAGAGGCTCTGTGCACCAACCTACCTCACTGAAGCAGGCAGCTTGACCTTTGCTCACGTGTGTGTGGGGGGCAGCCCAAGCCTGGCTGTCCCAGAGTCCATGACTTCCATAGAAATCATGCATGGNCTTTGGCCGCATAGCCTGGAGAAGCCTGGCTGGCCTAAGGCTTAGCACCCCACCTAAGGCTCAGCAGCCTACCAAAGGGCCTTCAGCTGGTAACATTCTCAGGTCACCATTGGTGACTTATTTTTTCCTAATTAATTGTTCTGTTTGAGACAAGTTCTCATCATGTAGACCACGCACAGGGATCCCCCTGCCTCTGCCTTCCAGGCACTGGGATTAAACTCCTGACCTCTGAATTGTATACTTCAAATGGCTGTATTGTTTGCTATATGAATTACATCTCAGTAAAACCATTAACAAAATAAATAAGAAACAAGCGCTGACTGACCTCATCCACCCTCTCTCAGAGCACCCTATGGGATCCCTTCTGCTGAAGGCTGAGCTGGGCTTTCCCNAGATGCCTGTCAGCCATTGGATGAGTGAGGAAGGAAGTTGGAGCATCCTCACACAGTAGATTAATTGGCAGCNACTAGGCCTGGGATCCCACCAGAGAGAGCTGGCCTCCTGACAGGCTGGGTGAATGAAGCTGCTGAGGGCTGATCTGGAATGCACAGTCAGGAGAGACCACTGGAGCTTTGGGGACTGGATGGTGTTGAGCCTTGGGGACTGGATGGTGTTGAGCCTTGGGGGACTGGATGGTGTTGAGCCTTGGGGGACTGGATGGTGTTGAGCCTTGGGGGATGCTAGACGAGTCTCCAAATGTGTGTTGTCTACTTTTCTTCATTTTTATATATAATCTTTATTCGTTCTTTGACAATTTCACATGTGTACAAGGTGCATTGAGTACTATAAATTTCTAGTCTCCCTCCTGCCCTTACTACTCCATTCTTCCAATCCCCTTCCTTGCATTCATGATTTTTTTTTATTCATTTTGTTTTGTTTTGTTTTAAGACCTGCTGAGTTTCACCAGGGCGGTCTGTGAGAATGGCACCAGTGGGCTCACAACCTCTGCCCCAGAATCCACCAGTAGCCAATAGTTCAGCAGGGAACATTGAGACTCCAGGACAAGAATCAAGGGCCACAAATTCCCATCCTTGTTTCAGTCAGAGGCTGNGGCTGGCTGCCTACTCCTGCAGTGCAGACCGACAGGCCTCAGACTCAGTCTTCCTACCTATCGGTGGTGAAGTAACAATTATGTGCCACCAGACTGGGCTTTTATTTATTTATTTGACTTTGTCTTTTGATACAGGGTCTGGCTCTGTAGCCCAGGCTGGATCTTGAGCTAAGGGTCTTCCTGCATCAGCCTCCCCTCCCTCTAGAGTGTTGGGATAATAGGTGCGGTGGCTGCGTTTCAAAATCTCTGATCTGCAAACTGTGAAGGGGCTGCATCTGCTTTGGGGAGCAGGGCATCTGTTGCCATTTGTGACAGTGACCCCAGGAGTCCTAGGCTTCCTGTGGGCTTCCTACAGGAAGGATGAAGCCAGACCCAGAGCTGAGCCTTCACCCCAGGCCCTCCCTGAGCCTAGCCTCCTCCCAGCGGCCCTTCAGGTTCTACACAACTATTGGTTTCATGGCTCACCGAGGTCCCCTCTGCTGGGACTTGTCTTCCGCTGCCACAACCCATGCCTCCCCCACCTACACACACCCTGCCCCACCCCAGGGTCCAGTTGGAAAGTCTGATATCCTCTCTGCTCTCTCGCCTGCCTGGGCACAGCAGGACAGGATTGCCAACCCACAGGTGGCCACCCAGGCTAGCCACAAACACCCTCTACCGTTCTCATTCTGCTTCCTGTCGGGCACTGTGGGCTTGGAAACAAAAAGGTGCCCAAATGCCTATAAGGTCTGTCCCAGGTCCCAGGTCTTAGCTAGGAAGACAGATTGTCCCAGAGGGCTAAGGGGCAGTGGGTTGCAGGCTATCAATAGGGCAGAGAGTAGGTAGAGACAGTCATGGCACTCATTCCTTTGGTCATCAGGGATTGAAGGTGAGTGGCAGCCATGTCTCTCATCCCCATGGAAGACTGTAGAACAGTGGTTCCCAACCTTCCTAATGCAGTGACATTTAATACAGTTCCTCATGTTGTGGGTGACCCCCAACCATAAAATTAGTTTTGTTGCTACCTTGTAACTGTAATTTTGCTAGTGTTAGGAATCATAATGTAAATATCTGTGTTTTCCCATGGTCTTAGGCAACCCCTGTGAAAGGGTCCTTCGACCCCAAGGAATAGTGACCCACAGGTTGAGAAACGCTGCTTAAGAAAGAAGGCTGTAGTGAGGTCTGTGGTCTCATCTAGTTCAGAAATGACTGCTCCAGCTGCCCCGTAAGATCCGTGGGGCCAGGGGCAGAATTACTCCTAGCAGCTCAGGCCAGGGAGCTTCCATATGTACCAAGGTACACTCCCATCTTGGCAGTGGTGTTCCCCACTTGTGACTCTGCTGCATCTAGGAGCTGTCTCCCAGGGACTTCCTCCTGCTGGGGCAAGTGAGTGGACGGATGGGGCAGGGCCTATGGAAGAGGCAGGAGGTGTCCCACACAGCTCCAAAAGGTGCAGATCCTGCTGGCTCCAGCCTCCCAGGGCCAGGCCCCTAACTGCCACCCACCCTGCCCCCTCATAAACATTTCCCGGCCTCCTTCTGCCTGTTCACTGACCTGCAGCCAGGTGTGAATTAGACCATCAGAGACAAAATGGCTTTGATGAGCCAAATGGTGGGGCTTCTTTCTGGGGGTTGGGGGTGGGGCAATGGAGTCACCCAGGCACAGTGTCCTGCGGAGGCCCAGGCCCAGAAGGGGCCAGGAGGAATTACAAGTCCCCTCCTCCTGTCCAGCCAACCTCCAACAGTTACCGCGCAGCTGGCCAGGCCTCTTCCAGGCAAGGGGGTTTGCCTCAGTGCCTGACCCTCCTGGGTAGGAACAGCAGGNCCTCGCTGTTCTTGAGGATGGGATTCTCAGACTGGCTTCCAACTCAAAGTCATCCNCCTTCCTCAGTTTCCCAAGTTCTGGAATTATAAGATTGGGCTGCTTACAGAGTGAACCACCAGCATGTTGAGGCTTTCTGGGGCCTTGGAAGGAAAAGGGGAGCAGAGAGCTATGGGTAGCCTGGACTTTGCTGTCTGTCCTGGAGGAACTGACAGGGGCACATAAGAGTAGCAGCAGTCTTACCCTGTCCGGATCTGGCAGGCTGCTTGGTACCCTTGACCCCAGAGGGTGCCACTGGCTTCCTGTGGTGGCAGAAGGCTATGGCTGGGATTGTTAGGGTGGCCACCAGGTATGTCTCCCTACCAACTGCCCTCAGCCTCTCCATGGTACCTCAATCTAGGGCCCTGTTGACGCTTTGTGCCCAACCAGGCCTTGCCATAGTCCCAACAGGAGACCACCATTGTATCACCTCAGGAGCTAATTACTGTCCATCCTGAGGGTGGGGCACACCAGGGCCCAGAGCCCACAGCCTGTTCAGACCTGGAGTGTTCTGCCAAGACACCTGCTTCTCCTGGCCTGGTGCTCATCCTTGAGCCCACACAGGACAGATGGAAGGTCTCTGGGAAGTGTGAGAGCCGCCGGGCTCCGTGTCTGCCTGCATGGTGACACCTGCTTTGCTCTAACCAGTTACTAACCTAGAGACAGCCTTCCAGGACAGAGCCTTAGTTACCTGATGGTCACTCTTGGCATCACCTCAGAGGCCACAGTCACTTATAACAGGTCATTGTCACAGGAGTAAGGGTCTGGCAAGCCTTCTGGTCATGCTCTGCAGTTGGGTCCAGGCAGAGGGCCGGGGACAAAGTTCTAACTCAGNCTTGCTCTCCTGGCCTACCTCCCAGGGGTGCTGTGGCCACTATACACACTTTCCAGAGGGCCAAGGGACCCAGCAGGTAGGCCAGGAAGGACCATGGCTGACTGTTCACCATCCTGGCAGCTGCCACCGTGGTGCCCTCAATCAGAGTAACCAGGGTGGAAAATGCCCACCAGGCCCAGACCTGGTATAAGTGTCCTGCTTCCTTCCCAGCATGCACCTGGCACTTGGTCTTCTCTCTGCTGACCTCGGTCCTCACACATATGAGGACATTTTTGTCTCCAATGGACAAATCTTTCAGAGTGTCCCTGCTTCTGTGCTGGGGTGATGGTGGATTATGAGTGTATGCTTTATGGAGACGGCTAGTGCCACATGCCCACGGTTACAATGGCAGCCTAAGCCTGCCAGGGAAGCACCAGTGCCCAGCAAGCACCAAAAGAATTCTAGTACTGCGGAGGAGGGAAGAACTCAGAGATTTGTAGGGGAGAGGCAGCTTGGCTGAGGATGACTGACCTTCCACCCATGATGGCACAGCTGAGGCTTAGGAGAGCAGAGGTTAGAGCTTGGGCAGGCTCTGCAGGAGACCAGCTTGCCTGGGGCAGCTCCTTTGGGGCTTTTATGGTCACAGAGGAGTTTGAGCCTCTGTGCTAAGAACAGAAGGTATAGGGCAAAAAAGACCAGAGGGAAGCCTTGAAAAAAATCACCAAATAATGTGTGAAGGGAAGGAATCTGGAAACACTACTACAGGGAGATCCAGGTATTTAAGGAAGACCATGGAGCTCCCTCCAAATGCCCTCGAGGATCTCAGGGGGCCTGTGTGGACCCTGGAGAAGGCTCTGGTCTTTGTACCTTGGTCAGCCTCCCGTGCTTCTCAAAGAACCCCAACCTTCCTCAGGGTGGAAGCTAGATTGGGGCCCCTCCTGCCTGGCACTCTGCCCACCTCCACCTGCAGGCCTGCTGGCAGTTAGAAAGCCCAGTATGATAGGCTTTTCCTGCAGGGCCTTGGGTACCAGTGGCCCCTGCAGTGGGCGACGAAGCTTTCGAGGCCTTTCTTCTCAGTTCTCCTGCTCTGGTGTCCATTCTTTAACCAAATGTTTTTCATTTCACAGGAAGTCAGGCAGGGGCTAATCTGAGTTTAATTTTTGAAACCCAGCCTTTGATTCAATGCTCACTCATTTAAGTAATTAATGCCTCCGAGCCCAGCATTGGAGAACACCACAGTTTACCTCGCTGTTTCCCTTCACACAGAGACAGACCTCACAGCACTCGAGACCTCCAAACCGTTAATTTATACCCCCTGAGACATTCCAGGGGCGGCTTAGTGGCCAGGGGCCACTTGGCAGTTTCAACCTTGGACCATAAGACCTTGCTCTCATGTGCTTCTGCCCCCAAGCCCCATGACATGAGCACTTGCTGGTTTAGCGAGGATCAGTGAGTCGGGTCCTCGGGTGGCTACAGACTATCCTGGGATTAGACACAGGACTTCNTTTGTTTGGTCGACAAGCCTTTGCTGAGTACTGTTTGCCAAGGGCTTGGTAGAAAGATCCTGGAGTATCAGTGCTTGTCCCCAGAGAGAAAACAATAAAGTCTGTGGTGGCTAGGAGGGTCTGACCCAAAGGTGAGGGTAGCATCTAGGGTATAGAGATGCTCAGGGGACAGCCTGAGGGAGAGAAGGCCCAAAGGAGAGGCCTGAAGGGTGGGGACAGGGAAGTGATGAGTGATGGCCAGTTTGGGGAGGGACCAACCCCCGGGGGGAAGTACCTCTCTCTCTTTTCTTTCTTCTTCTTCCTTCCTTCTTTCCCTCTTTCCTTTCTCTCCCTCCCTCCCTCTTTTCCTGTCCTGCTTTTACACAGCACAGGCCAAGTGTACCCCCTCTTCACCCTCAGCGTTTTCTCCTGGACCCCTCCTGTGATAGTGACAGGGCCACCACTCTGGCATCCCAGAAGCCCTGGTTCATACTCTGTATTCAGTGGGGGCTACAATGATTGTGGTTCTTATTGATAAACCAGAACACAGAGTCTGGGTCTCAGAGCTGGCTCTGGACAAGATGGGGTCCTTAGTCAAGGCTTGCTGGGCCTGAGCTTCCATTCAGTAGCCAATGCTGATCAGAAAAGAGAGGCAGGGGCAGAGGCTCAGAATGGCCATCTTACAGCCCTGCCAAGGAGGNTTCTACTGGGACATTCCCAGCTGGCTTCACCAAGGACAGGCTCCTGGGGAAAAGAACAGATGGNCGGCAGCACTCAGGACCATGGGGGACATGCAAGGCAATCGGGGGCTGCTGGTGGCCTCTTAGAGGGAAGGGAAACGACAGGTACATGGCAGAACTGGGGACACAGGAACACTTTCTGGTCACTGTGAAGGTTGTAGGCCATCTTCAGGCCAGGCTGGCAGGTATCCTCAGAAGCTCAGTGCACCTAGGAGTCCTTTCTTCCTTGACATAGGATGACTTTACAGGACCCTGAAATGCCTGTGACAGATGTGTGGATTACCTACTGCCCCACCTGGCTCAGTGACTGGTACTAAGAAGCCACAGTGGGGATGAGACAGGCTGGGGCCCGTTCCTTTCTTAGTGGAACACTGGGTGGACAGGCTTGCAACCCTTGTCAGGACCCCACATGACCCCAAGGCAAGGACTGCAGCTCCTTCATTCACTGGTGCACAAGGTCTGGGTACGCACTAACATTTACAGCGTGACTGCTCTGTCATCTCTGAGACAGTGACAGACTCTATCAGTGGGTTCATCCCGGGCAAGTGCCATCAGGGAGGTGAGCTTTATCGCCTTGAAGTCGTGGAAAGAAGATGATTTTGTGCAAACCTGTACCCACTCCCCATGTCCAGCGCTCCTAAGAGCCCCTTTAGCTCTCAAGGCCCGGGCTCCTGCTAACAGGCCTGTAAACAATACACACATCCCAAGCCTGCCAGATAGAAGCCCCAAGGCTGCAGAACGTAGAAGTCACAGTGGCTTCCTGGAAATGGGAAGATGGGGCATTTGAAGAGGACAGTCACGGCTGATAGTCAGACAATCTGGGCTGAGGGTTTGTCCACCGACAGTGACAATAAGCAGATCACATACTCCCTGATCCAAATATAACCTGGCCAAGGACAGTGTGTACCCTCTCACCCCTGACCTCCACCCAGATGCTGGCCAGGAGGCTGGCTCTGCCACTTCATAGTTGGTGGCACTGAACCTCTCTATGTCTTAGCTGTTGCCTTCTTCCNCTCCTTCTTCCTTCTGCTCTTCTCCCTCCTCCTCTTCCTCTTCCTCCTCCTCCTCTTCTGCCTCTGCCTCTTGCTGCTTTGTGAGACAGGGTCTCACACTGTAGCTAGGCTGGCCTGGAATTCGAGGCAATTCTCCTGCCTCAGCTTCTGAGTATTCTTACTTTCCTCATCATAAGCTAGGATGGCTGTCGTCAGTCCTGCCTCAGAGACTGGTTGAAGAGTAAATGAATTTTCAGAGACCTGCACATTCTCACTATTTGGGACTTTCTATCACAGGCCACACCCTGTGCTTATGTCTGGGGAGTCTTGGGGTCACTCCACTCAGATATGACCACAGGAGCTCAGAGTGGAGTGGTCTAGTAATACAGAGAACACACAACCGATTCTTGTATGGCCTCNTAGGGCAGCCACTAGGTCCACATGGGGNTGTAGCATCTGGAGGAGACCATAGGACAGANTCCAGTACTGGTGACAGTNTCTCTGGAGTAGGGTTTCTGTCTCCCGCTCCTCAGTATCTGTGGAGACCATGGGCTCACATCAGGTATGCAGATTGTAGGCCCTGAGCACACACATACAGATCNGGGGCCGTCCCAGGAGTGCGCCCACATGCACCCAGGGATTTCTGGTCAGGATGCCAAGGGCAGTGAAAACCCCGCAAAGCAGCGCCATCTTGTGGTAGCACTGGGACCTGGCTGCTCTTCCTTCCGGAGGGTTTGTCTCAAGTCACCCTCACCAGNTATTTCCTGCCCTGCAGCAGAAGTCCCCGGGACAGTCACTTGTTTGGCCTGTATGTGGGAGCAGTTATGATGCCCAGGGGTGCTTTCTCCAGTCCATTGCCCAAGGCTGCTGAGACTTTCCAGGCTCTCTGGGGAGATTCAGGAGCCCTCTTTACAGCCCAGACTCTCCATCTGTGAAATGAGGTCATCACAACGCTGTCCAGGAGCTTGGGTGTCTCAATATTTCCCACTGTGAATGTGCCGTGAATAGCTAGGACTGTCCCCCATGGCAATCCCTAAACCACAGCTACCTACAAGTCTCCATCAGGCCAGCCTAGCGATTAGCTGGAGATCAGTCACTAGGGCCACCGGGTAACATGTAACTCTGAACACCTGTCTCGTTGTGTCTGTGACTTAGCCAGACCCCAGGGCACGGGTGCACCCCCACCTTTAGAANACCCTGTAGCACCACATANATCCCTGGCTATCCCCTGTTCTGANGCAGGGACTCTTCCTCACCCTGTCCCCAGCCCCCAGCCTGTAGGGGACAAGACTCAGAGCTCGTCAGGGACCAAGACACTTTAAAGGGGAGGCATGAGGCCTGGGGTTTCTTCTGCCTCTAGCTCAGTGGGCTGGATCCTGCAGGTTCACCTGCAGCAGAGCACACACCCTCTCTGCACCTTAGTGGAGCTGAATGCAGAATTGTAGGAATCAGGAAACAAACCTATAAAAAGGTCCTGCTGGATACTGAACCCCCAGGGCCTGTCTCTGATTCGGGCTTTGTGCTGTTCAACCACAGCCCCATTCTAGACTTGAACTCGGACTCTGGGGTCTGGGAGGTCTCTTGCCCAGGAAAAAGTCTGNGGTTGGCTATTCTGCAGAGCCTGGTGGATCTGGGACATGATGGAGCTGCAAGTGCTGGCCATAGCGGCCTCTCTGCTTCACCCATTTCGATAATTTACTCAGCACCAATTAATCTTTCCGTGTTGGTAGAAGCGGNGCCTGAATTCCCTCCCGGGGAGAAGGTGACATTCTCAGGCTCCAATGGGTTTTCCCCTCATTCCTGGAACGGTGATGTTAATTTCCCCCGAGTGGCCCTGGAAGGAAGCTTCAGAAGCAAGCAGAGCTTGGTGGGAACCTGACGTCTGAAGCTAGCGCACTGGCTCCCAGAGGAGGGTCATGACATCTGCTAATTGCCAATCAACTCTAATGTGAGACAGAGAGCTTGGGATGAAAATCCCTCCTTGAGGCTGGGGGTGGGGGTAGGGCTGGCTTTCAGGCTTAAGATATGCCTGCCAACCTCTTTGGTTCTGTGCTGTGAATGAATAAAGAGGCTTCCCAAGTCCCAGAGAGGAAATGACAGAGAGATTTCCTATAGGAAAGCCTGAGAGTGCTGGTCTAAGAGGCAGGTTCTAGGGTCACCTGTATTGGGAGTCCTTAGNGAAAGCCATGATGCCACCCGCCCTGATAGGCACAAGCTGTACCTCATCTGTAGGGGTATCACCTTGCTCTGAAGGGACTCTGAGGCTCATCCTGAACATGACTGGCCCCTTCTGCCACCTGAGTGGGTTCCTGTCCCTGGGCCTGGGAGCCAGTGTCCCCACAACAGCATGAAGCAGGAAGTCAGCTTTGAGGAATAAGGAAGACAGGGGCATCCTTGCATCCTGGGACCCCGAGCCACTACTCTGGTGCCCCATTCTGACTCCTCCTCATGTGACCTCAGGCCCTGCAGAGAGCAGAGCTATGTGTATCTGCTAACACATGCAGGGACAACATGACCAAACACGGGCTATATGCCAGGCTCTGCACTCAACACTTGGTCCTACCAAATCTAGAATCTTCTAGATTGTCCAGCCATGAGGCAGGTTCTGCTATGACCCTGCCCTATGTAAGCCAAGCCTACGAGAGACTCACCCGAAGGTCACTGGGGGCTACCCTCTAAGTTTAACATCGAGATTCATTCAGAGCTGTAATCCCTTACTTCCTCAGTCCTGAACCAAGGCCTGGAGTCCACAGAGAGGGTCACCCTTGTAAACAGTACTGTTGGGATCTCACAGCTCAGGTATTGCTCAGGGTTCAAGCTGGTAACATCTTGAGGGCTATTGCATAATTATGGCCTTATAACTGTCTGGTGCAGCATCTCTGTGCCCAGTTCCAGATGCCCTAGTGGCCTGAGTCACACATGAAACATTCTCAGAAGAAGGCCNCTTCAGCCAGGCAGGTGAANGGTGGGCAGGTTAATGACTCAGTATAGATCACCCACTTACCTGAAGGACACTGGCATCTCTTATCACTGGGCGATCAAACCCCAGTCATAAACAGTGGCCTTTGCACACCCAGAACCCCTGACACGGGACTCCAGCACTGACCCACTTGTTTATTTACCGAGAATATTTTTAGCTTGAACTCTTTCACCCCAAGTGCCCCGACTTTCCTCTTCTCTCTGTGAACAGACAGGAAGCAGTACCCATGTGTCTGGCCCCAACACTAGGGTGACTCTAGGGCAATGCTCCGGCCACTGGGGTCATACTTCCTCTAGGGACAACCCATCACACCTGGAGAGTCTCAGTGAGTCCTTAAGGGCACTGGTGTGTGTGTACCAGCCCTGACCTGGCTGTGGCCAAGCGTCAGGAGGCTGATGCAAGGATTTTCTGAGGAGCTGCCTTCCAGGGGACAGTGGTCAGCACTGTTGTCTCTTCCGGGTTGGGCTGACCCCAGAACATGCCCTCCACAAGAGAGTCTTGTGTCAGCACCAGGGTAATCCCCAGTATTTTAGCAAGATACATGTCCCCTGTCCATGGTTCAGAAAAGACTCCCTGATTCCTCCTACCCCTGAAGTCTAGAACTGGAATATTGACTATTAGTGAGCATTAATGCTACAATTTCCACATTGTAAAATGGAGCTCACACACAAAACAAAAGCACCCACATAAGCAGCAGTAGCCTGAAATGGCTACTTTTCCAATACTACTTTTTTTTTTAAGATGATAAGGTCTCGTGTTGCTCCAGCTGGCCTCAAACTATGTAGCTGAGGCTAGCCCTGACACTGATCCTCCTGCATAGCCGAGGCTAACCCTTACACTGATCCTCCTGCATAGCCGAGGCTAACCCTTACACTGATCCTCCTGCATAGCCGAGGCTAACCCTTACACTGATCCTCCTGCATAGCTGAGGCTAACCCTGACACTGATCCTCCTGCATAGCTGAGGCTAGCCCTGACACTGATCCTCCTGTTCTCTTCAGTGCTGGGATCATTGGCATGCATCACCATGTCCTGCATTAACCTGTTTGAAGGAATGAATGAAGTGGGCAAATGCTTCCCAGGCTGGGGACTGTAGCTCTGCTGCTCGANTGACCTCATATATGTCAGGGTCTGGGTGGAAGGAAGCAGTGACCTATCGAGGTGAGGGGACTGAGAAGCAGGAGTGGGCAGCTGGATTCACTACTTTTCTCACTGCTGTGACCAAAGAGCTGACAAAGGCATGTTAAACTCAGTTTGATTGACAGCTCATCATGGTGGGGAAGGCATGGAGGCAAGAATGTGAGGCACATGCTTACATCACATCCGCAGTCAGGAAACAGAGAGAGATGAAGGCTGGTGCTCAGCTTACTTTCTCCTTTTTATTTAGTCTTGGACCCCAGCCCATGGGGTGGTGCCCCCTACATTCAGGGTGAGTCTTTCCTCCTCAACTTAATCTAAAAATTCCCTCATCTACATATCTAGAGGCCTGTCTCTCTGGTGATTCCGGATCTTATCACGATGACATCATTATTAACCAATCACGGTGGTGCGGTGGCTGCTGAACCCAGCAGGAAAGGGGGCTTCTGTGACAGGAGTTGTGTGGTCTCTCACAGAGCAGGCATACACTGTGTGCTCTCTTTCTCACCCCTCCTCTGCCTCCAGGGCTGCCCAGTGGAGTCCAGAAGTCATAAGGCTGGAAGACCTCTCCTGGGACAGAGTAAAGGGGCTGGTGGCCCTCAAGGGCAGGAGGAGATGGGCCCAAAAACAGGGCTCCGGAACATCTGTGCCAAGTTCTGCCAACTAGGCCAGGTTCTGCAGGCAAAAAGATGTGGCCTAGGTNTGAAGAGTCAGAACTCACTGGACAAGTAGCTTTGGAAGGTTCTGGCCCCTTCCTTCCAGATCATAGATGTGCAGCATGCTGGGTCATTATCCAGGAAGGGTGCTGAGTGACCTGCCTGAGCAGGGTNGATAACTCCAGGATCCAGCACATGACAGCAAGAGGCAGGTGCTATGTCATAGCCTTGGGGTCATTCTGCAAGTGAGGTGAGCTAGGGCAGGCGGGCTGGGCTCTGTCAGAGCCTGGTGCCCTTCCATCTCAGCTGGCTTCCCAGCTCAATGGGAGTGAGGCTTTGCCCTCCCAGCCTTGGGGGTGTCTCCCTGCCNCTCCCTACCCCACTCTCTCTCCCATACTCACAAACCCAGGACACGGATTGAACTTTTGCAAACCAAAAACCAATTCCCTCAGGATCCCATACCTCATGTCAGAGAGGCAGTGATCTATTTCAGAGCTGTGTCTGTGACACCATGCCAGGCCCTGGCATTTTGCCTGGATTCAGCACTCTGTCCCTGGGACTGAGGTATTTTTCTCTTAGCATCCTGCGTTTCCCTGANTATGTGAAGAACACTGTCAGCCTCCACCATACCCAGGGAGCAGGTCAATGGTTTTCATGCCAAGGCTGAGCCTGTGTCCAGTGGGGTAGAGAGTGGGGAGCCAGTCCCCAGCAGAGCCTCTGGGGTCTGGAGGGTGGGGTGTTAGGAGGCCTCTCTCCACCCTCACCCCACCCCTGGGGCCAAAGCACTCTGTTCCAATCCCACAGCAGTATCACTCTTACCTGAACNAAAAAAAAAATGTTTTAAATTAGCATAGACTAATTATATATAGTAACAGGTCTTATTGTGATGTTTTCATACATATATAANGTATTTTGATAGCATTTGCCCCCATGATCTTTTCTGTCTCTCACTTATACCAGTTCCCTTCTTCCCAATTAGCCTTCATTTCTACTTTCATGCCTTTTTCTTTATTTTGACCCAATAAACTTCATGAGGGCTGCGTGGGTAAGGGGTCGTCAGTAGCGTGAGCTCCCAGTCAGTGGCTACTCCACCTATCTCTCTTCCCCATCAGCCCTTAATTGTGTATACATTCTCAGGAAAGGGCGGGGTGAGCCCTGACGCTTCGGTGCCAGGGTGTTGGTAGACCCAGTCATGTGGAGAGTCTGTGCAGGCAATCACAGCTGCTATGAGTTCAAGAGTACAATGGCCCGGAAGTCAACATTGCACACCATTCCTCCCTCCCATTCTTACATTCTTCTATCTCTTCTTCTGAAGTATTCCCTGAGCCTCAGAGGGGTGACATAGGTGTCCCTAGATGGACATTCAGTAGTCACTTACTCTCTGTACTTTGACTAGTTCTGAGTGTCTGCACTGTCTGCTGAACATGGTGTAAGAAGTTTCTCTGAAGCAGACAGCAGCGCTAATCTCTGGACATAAACATAGTTGTTTAGAAGCAATATGACAGGCACATCATGTCCACTGAGCAGAAAAACTGCAGCAGCGTCCCCACTAGGGTCTATGACCTCCCAGTCACAGGCTTTCGCCAGAGTTTACAGCTCCCTCCTGAGGAACAGGCATCAAATTCAATCAGTTTAGGCAGGTGTTCAATTGCTAAGCCACATCCTCAGCTCTTGGAAATGTCTTTGAGAACCAACCATCGGGCATTTTATTTATTTATTTCTATTATTTGTGAGTGGTATACTGTATGAGTGTGTCATGTGCTCATGCATGCATGCTATGTGCACATGAGTGTTCAGGAACATGTACCAATGTGTGTGCACGCAGAGGCCAGAGCAGGCTGATGCGTGGTCTCCTATATTACTCTCGGCCTATTGCCTTGAGATGAGTCCCTCACTGGATCAGAAGCTCACCATTTTGGCTAGGCTGTCTGGCTAGTTAATGCCTCAGTTCTACCTGTCTCCATCATCCAGTGCTGGGATTACAGACACACATGGCCAAGTCTGGCTTTTTATGTGGATTCTGGGGATTTGAACTCAGGTCCTCATGCTTGTGCACTTACCCATTGAGCCATCTCCCTAGCCCCCATGTAAGTATTTTAAGACAAACTTCATTCCTCTTGCCATTACTTTTGTTTTGACACTTAGTTATCTCCTGCATTGGTCTGAATCGTAAGAAACAAGTCCTATCCACCACACAAAGCCATTGCTTCTCTGCTCTGGTCTCTGCCTGGCTCCTGCCTGGAGTCACTGCTCTACCGGGACAACTTTCCACAGCCCCTGTGAAAATGTGGGTCTGCTGGGCTGTAGGAAGTNGTTGCTGGGCTATGTTCTTTCAGCTGTTTTCATATCTGAAAAACTGCTTGCCCTTAAAAATTACTTATTTTTCTGGGTGTAGTGGCACCCACCTTTAGTCTCAGCACTTGGGAGGCAATGGTGGATGGATCATGGTGGGTTCAAGGCCAATCTAGTCTACAGAATGAGTTCCAGGCCAGTTAGAGTTATGCAGGGTGACCTTGCCTCAAAAAACAAAACAAATTCGGTGTACAGGTGTTATACCTGCATGTGTCTTTGTACCATATGTATACAGTGCCCACATAGGCCAGAAGGGGTGTCAGATCCCCTGGAACTGGAGTAACAGAAGGTTGTGAGCCACGATGTGGGGGCTGGGAGTTGAACCCAGGTCCTCTGCAAGGGCAGCCACTGCTCTTAACCTCTGAGCTGTCTTTCCAGGCGGGTTTTACTTTTTTGAGACGTGCATTTTTTCAAACATAAGACCCTCCCCCTGATCTCTCAAAAAAAAAAAAATCCTAAGAGTTCAAGACCAGCCTCAGTTATACAAAGAGTTTGAGATGAGCCTGGACTACATGAGACACCTCTCAAATTAAAAACAAATGAAACAAAACAAGAAAACCATGGCCTTCTATGAAAAGAGTCAAATAGACAAGTATTGCTAACAGCAGCCAGAAAAATATGGGACATGCTGTTTCCAAGGTGTTGGAGACAGCTGACAGAGGATACGCTCCTGAGAGGAGAGGTGAAGAAGGGTCTGGGTGCCACCATCCTACGCCTGCCACATGGTAGGGACCAGNGCAGGGCCAGGGTGAGTGGCCACTGACTGCTGGANCAGGTCGGAAGCTCCCACAGTGGCTGCAAGAGCAGCCACTAGCCAGGGTCAATGACCAGTGGTGTGTGTCCCTAGTCCTCTCTGGTACACCCGGTAGCTGCTTCTGAGTCACATGAACAAGACAGAGCTGGCTCTGCTGGCAGGTCACCTACCGGTCACATCCATCGTAACCCCAAGTGAAGAGGGCATCTTCCCTGTCAGGAATAGCATTGATGGGATATATTTTTACATGCAGCTACTTCAGAAAAGAAAAAAATTAATTCACCTGTACCCCAGGAGTGGCCACCTCAAACCCAGTGGCTTCTTTATTTCTAGTCCTCTTGTCTTTCATTTTGAGACAGGGTCTCATATAGATCAGGCTTGAGTTTGCTGTGTAACTGAGGATGACCCTGAACTTCTGGCCCTCCTACCTCAGCCTCTCTAGTGCTGGGATCAGAAGGGTGCACCACAATGCACAGTTAATGAAGCTCGAGGGCATCAAGCCCAGGACTGGGCAAGCTCTCTCCCAGCTGAGCTGCAGCCCTAGCACCTGTTACCAAGTCTTCTAAACGTCCTTCTGCTCCTGAAGTAAGAGAATAAAGAGCAGTATGAATATGGAGAAAGAGGGGAAGACTGTTCCAGTTGTTTGGAAACAGGGTCTTGCTGTATAGCCCAAGCTAGTCTTGAACTCACAGCAATTCTCCTGCCTCAATCTCTTGAGTGACGAAATTACAGGTTTGCATCACTCCTGGTTCCCACAGATGTCTTGGCCCACTGCCCAAAGGCAGAGGCACCCAGTGTGCTGACTACTTTGGGTGGGTTTGATACGTTATGGCAGTGCGTGGGAACAGAACACAACCCAGAGAAGTCGCTGGACTCTCTGAGCAGATGTGGAATCTCCCAGGTGGACAGAGATGGAGGAGCCAGCTCTCCATCTCAAGGGGCACGGAACTTTATTGAAC